>JAMPIV010022745.1:45000-180000 GCA_024509875.1 Oreohelix idahoensis
AACAAACGAAGGCAGGGATTATAGTCTGACCATTTCGCAGTTATATTTCACATTGAATTTCACGCTCGACAAGAAAACATCAGATCTCGCCAGAGTAAAGACAAGATTCATAATTCCTTTTTTTAACCGGACCTTTTATTGGAGAACCAAATAAAACTTACAAAGCAAATGAAATCTCTACATTTTAATAAGGAACACTGGCACTAGGAAACTGAAGAAAGACACGGAGTCAGAAGGAGTTGAAGTTAAAATTAACGACACCCCAGATGCGTGTAAGAGGCCGATTCAAGTCTATTTTATTCATCTGAGCAACAAGTCTGTGAGTCATGATTGGCTTATTGTGGTACCAGCAGAAAGTACCATCTCTGGAACAAGAAGGGAACCGTGGCCTAAGCTTTAAGACGAAGGACACACGTGGTAGACTCTCCTTGACATGTCTGGGAAACGAACTACCCCCGACAACCTTGATCAGAGACGAGGACGAGCAGTGTGAAAAGAACCAACCCATAAGAAGGAGCAGAACCGTCATTGGCAGCTAAGTTCAAATATATGCTGTCACTTGAACTTCTTGTAACATCTCACATTCCCTGAAGACTGTGATGATAACTTTTCTTGATCCATAACTATTCAAATTATTTTCCAACTGTTAAAACCTAAAGTGATTATTAAATTTGGTTCTTTGTAATGTTACAAATTTAACTACAATTTAATAATTTTAAAGTTACTGCATGTTTGTCTCAGTCAAATTACTACACACACTCTAAACAGAGCTATACTAGAATAATAGAATTTCACTGAGTAAATCAGAGGTGGGGGCTTAAACGAGCTGAAAGTAATAAGTGCTTAAATCCTTCTCAAAAGCGTAGGCAGAATTACAGAGTTAACATACTCAGCCAAAGCAGTATTGTTCTCGCTTATTCTGAATATCTTGGGAAGACTCTCTTTGTAATAGAAGTGTCATCACCCTTCTATCTACATCTCTGCCAAGAGTAATCTTGTGCGAAGGTAGATACCTTTGAAGCCCAAATTAGATACTCTTGAGTTTTGGCCACTGTTGGACCACTACTGCAAAACAGGGGAGGCAATACTGTCACACAAGGGTCGGCAACTCAGGATCTTTTGGGATCTACTTTAGCCGTCTAACGTTCTAACACACACACACACACACACACACACACACACACACACACACACACACACACACACACACACACACACACACACATATATATATATATATATATATATATATATATATATATATATATATATATATATATATATATATATATATATATATATATATATATATATATATATATATATATATATATGTCATGGGATTTCTCCCCTTGCTCAGCAGTGATGGTCAAACAGTGGACAAAATTAAGAGTATCTACTGAGGGTCTTCAAAGGTATCTACCTTTCGCTCAAGATTACTCTTGGCAGAGATTTGAATTGAAGAATAATGCTTCAATTCTAGGAAGCCTCATAGGAGTTTAAGAAATCAAGTACTACAGCTGATATTCTCCAGGCCGTAATACACTTTTTAAAAATCTTCCCAGACTTCTATGAGGAGAAAGAATTTTGTTCGTTTGATGAGCCCCCCAACTGATTTAATTCAGTAAAACATTATTTCAATAGCTATGTTTATGGGTATTTATACTGACTAAGACATACGGGTGCAGTTCACTTAGAATGATTAAATCAACTACAAATGTGTATATATACAGATAAAAAATTTAATAATCAATTATTTTTAACAATGTAAAATAAATAAGGGAATCTTTAGTCTTAAGGGTTCATCACAGGTGATGGTATTATGATCTAGAATGTTTGTTTTAAGAGTTCACTTGGCAGCTTCAAGTGAGTACTTAACTGCCAGTAAGATGTCGGTTGGCTTCTGCTCCTGCCGTTGTTGGTTCTGTGCAGGTTGTAGACTGGTTCTTTCTCGTCACTTGTCAAGTCTGGTGGCTGCAACACTTCCCTCGTAGTATCGTGTGGTAATTACGAAGATGGTCCAGCGTCTTCAAGACCCGTCTGATGTAAGTGTCTAGCTTTGACTGAAGGCCACTTATACCACACACTTGTTCCACAGACTAGTATCACCAATTGGTACCACCGACTATTATCATGAAATGAAAGAGAAGCAAATATCCGTCCTGAGTATTGCGTCTCCTGACACGAAAATCTGGTGTCCCTCCCTTTCATTCCACCATCCCATCTGTCTCAGAACTTTACCTTCTCTGAGCATTAATGTTAATCCCAGTGAGCGGAAAAAATCCATTGCATTTATGTAGAACATGTCTACATATACATATGCACTGGTTAAAATGTTAATATAACAATTATGTACATTATTTCTGTCATCATCTACTCCCTGCTCCATATGGAACTTGGGACTACCTCTGCTTTTGGTTCTCTGTGAGAAATCCGCATGAAGCAGTCACCAGCTCTTGCAGTAGTGTTTAATGAAACCATTATTCTATATGCTGAGGTTGCCAGCCTCGTAAGAACTTGGACAACCACTATCAATTTGTATACGCCGTGACATCCACCCTCCCCTTAAGAAAGAAAACGTTGTTTTCTTCCCTCGGAGGAGTCCTCGCCCGACCCCGTACGGAGTTGGGACGAATTTATGCCATGACAGCACCTCCTCATCTGCCTAGAGAGTGCCATAGTTCTCCCCACCATTGTCGTTCATGCCTTCTCAACCTATCCACCAAACACAATATGAGCATGAAATAAACCACCCCAGGTACTGGTAGTCGTGAAAAATAACAACGACTGTTCACCCCTGATATATCAAAACACAATCCATAGTACATTCATAGTTATTCTTATCTAGGCATACAACCCAATAACTAATCTCCTAGCATAGACAATCATTTGTACATGCTATAAATATACATTATATCCGATTCTAGTGCAGATTGCCTTTATGGCACCAAAATACGTACATTGCAAAGCATAACATAGTACAGCATACACATGCATTGTAAAGCATCACCTGATCTTTACAAGTTTACAACACACCTCTAATACTAGCACATGTAAATCAATCCCCTCAGACTCCTCAATACATTATCAAGTTGTACAGGAGACTTATATTTCTCATCATGGAACTGGTGGCGGGCGTCAGACTCTAAAGTTCGGTTCGCGTTAACCGAAACACCCTACTGAACGCGAGCCCGCCACCTATCCCTTGCTATTGCTGGACTATCAACAGGTGGTTGTGAAGCAAAGACATATGCTTCCACTTTACTGCATCACGCGCACCCCACCTATTCGCAAAAGTCACACGTGCGACTTTGGTATTGTCCCGCAATGACAATACCTCCACGAACTTCACTGGCACGACCTCATCAAACACTCGTCTGAGTGTGTGCCAACTAGCACTCAGGGGAACGTTACGCACCCAAACTGTGCGATCACCAGCTATCGGACCCTCGCATAAGTTCCTACTGCTCCCAATCATGTCATTTGGTACCTGCCGCGAACCACGTCTACGATGTACCTTCTGGTCATCCCCCTTGGGAGTTTGGTGATGCTGAGCCTCTGCTCCAGCCACACCCATGGCCTTATGCACTCCCCGTACATTGCCGACGATCAAATCGGCAATAGGATCCTCGAGGACGAACGCGTTCACTTTTCTCGAGAGGAACGGGGTGTCCACGTTAATACACGCCTGGGGGTAAGACTCCACTTTGCCCCCAAAGTAGTATACTTCACAGTTTTGCCCGTAAGGCAGGAGTCGTCGATACACGACCGACGCACCCCAATCGTGGTACAGCCAGTGTACCTCAACACCTGGACTGGTCTATTCTCCACCTTGCCTTTGTGGAGAACCACCTTGCCAGTCTCATGGACTGCCGACAGGCATGGTGCCGCATGCCCGCATTGTAGCACTAACTTTTCGTTCCCGTGGAACAGAGGGCGACACCCCGCACAGTCCTCGCTGTTGACTGTGTCCAACACAACCGCGGAATTCGCGTGCTCAATCGGGATGGGACACCTGTCAGCGCAATGATTGTTGCCACCACAATTGGAACACAGGCGCTCCCTCTTCGACTCCTCGCGTGGACTCTTGCTGGAGCTTTTCAATGACGAAGACCGCGCATCGGAGTCGGAAGATCGACTCTCTGAGGAACCACTCCTCTGCTTGGGATATTTTGCTTTGTACCAAAACCGGTCTTCGTCTCAAGAATCCTCGAAGTGTACCTGCTTCCGCGTATGGTACTCTCTTCTGTCACTATCGCTTCTACATTGTCGGTTCTGCCAACTCGGCCGACCATTCCGATGGGATTGGAAATTCCCATAATTTCCTCTACGTGGCTGATAGGGACTGGAGGGCTTCTCATACTTCTGCTCTTGGCCCCTGTCTGCATAGCCTGACTGATTTCGCCAAGGATGGCGCTGAACTTTGCCGACACCGGCAACTGCGTCGTCTGGCAGTGAATGGATTTGCCCGGGTGGGCAAGGACATAATGATGCCCCAATTGGGCCATGGACTCAATGTCTTTTGGTTGGCGCTCTTGGAAGAACGCCACCAACTCCGTTGAGCACGACGACAACACTTTGTCTCGTAGCATCAAGTCTAACAAGCCATCATAATCCGTATTAATCCCCTCCATCTCAATCCATCTATTGATCAGAAGTTTTATCTTCGAGATAAAGTCCTCGAAGTCTTGGTCCGCACTTGGCATCGCGTTTCTGAAACGCGTCCGGTACCCGTCAGCAGTCAGACGGAACTTCAGGAGCAACCTTTCCTTTACCTTGTCGTAATCGGCACTTTCTTCTAGCGGGAGGCTATAGTAAGTCTCCATCGCAGGCCCCTCTAGCAGCGTGGATAGCAGAGATGGCCACTGATCTCTGTCAGCCTTCCAAGCCACGCATTTGGCCTCGAATCTCTCAAGCAAAATATCCAAACTATCGATTTTGTCATTGAACTTTGGCAGACGCAGCCTAAAGGGACGATGCGATCCCCCAGGAGTCGAGTTCTGACCACTCGCCCCCACTTCTAATCTCTTCAATTGTATTTCATTATCAATCTTCTTCTCTTCCAGAGCTATTCTCATTCTCTCCTTTTCTAACTCTAACTCTCTATCTTCTCTCATCTTCTTTTCTTGCAATTCTCGCTCTATCTTCTTTACATGCAATTCTCGCTCTATCTTCTTTTCTTGCAATTCTCGCTCTATCTTCTGTTCTTCACATTCTCTATCTTCTCTCATCTTCTTTTCTTGCAATTCTCGCTCTATCTTCTTTTCTTGCAATTCGAATACTCTTCTTTTGAGCTCTAACTCTTCAGCTCGAGCATCTCTTAAGGCATTCTGTTTCTCAATCTTTTCTTTCTCTAATGCTTTTTGATTCTCAACTGAATAAAATTTTGCTTCAGCAAAATCCATGAGTTCTTTCTGGGTGTACCCATATTCTTTGCCTATCTGAATGAAAGCACTGACAAACAACATTTTTCTTTCTTATATAAGAATAAGTGTTCTTAGGTCAGTTTCTTGCGCTGATTTCAAATTTGAAATCCGTTTATCTCTATCACGTCGGGTTCTTAAGATATTTGTGAATAAATATATTTTTGGGAAACCGTTATTTGCTCCGTTTCATTTTTACTATATAACTTTTTTAAAATTAATAAAATGCAAAATAATTCTACTTTTTATACTGCTAAAAGATGCATGACATATGTTACGTTATATTTCAAATAGTTACTGTATTTTGAAATAATTCTGAGTGAAATATGGCTTCTAGAAGTTGTAGAAATTCGGCTGATCTGTTCTGTTACGTGTGCGGATATTTTACCGATCGTGCTCACCAGAAAAACTTTACACCATTGCTAAAGAAAGCATATGAACTTTATTTCGATTCGAAAGTTGATGATGCAAATAAATCTTGGAAGCCAAATGCAGTTTGTTCGACTTGTGCAAATACATTGGCAGGTTGGTTACGAAAATCACCGAAGCATAAGTCGATGCCTTTTGGAGTGCCAGTAATATGGCGTGAACCGACAAATCACGCTACTGATTGTTACTTCTGCTTGACAAATATCTATGGTTTCACTTTTAAAACTAGAAAGTCTGTGGTTTATCCAAATATTGAATCGGTTTCGAAACCAGTGCCTCGTGATCCAATCACGTGTCCGATCCCAGTTCCACCAGAACAATATCCGTTGGACGTGAATGAACCATCAGAAAGTGATAGTTTACCTGCTTTAGAAACTAATTCTGACTTGGATTATATACCGGTGAATGATGGTGTTCACTTAATTAACCATTCAGAACTTTCAGATCTAATACGTGATCTTGCTCTCACCAAAGGACAAGTGGAATTACTCGGTTCGCGACTCAAAGAATGGAATCTTTTAGCGCCCAATATTCTGATATCTTAATTTCGTCATAGACACAGAAAACTTGTTCAATACTTTGAGATGGATGATGACATTTGCTATTGCAAAGATGTAAAAGGTCTAATGGTGCACCTCGGTCATGAGCACATAGTCAACAAATGGCGACTTTTCATCGACTCTTCCAAGACTAGTCTAAAAGCCGTGTTATTGCATAACGAAAATTTATTTTCATAAATTCCAGTCGCCTACTCTGTTCATATGAAAGAAACTTATGACAACATGGCTATACTTTTGGCAAAAATAAAGTACAATGACTATCAATGGCGGATTTGTGGAGACCTAAAGGTCATTGCAATTCTCACGGGCATGCAGACTGGGTATACTAAATTTTGTTGCTTCCTATGTGAATGGGACAGCCGCAACAGACAGGAACATTATGCAAGAAAGGTGTGGCCTATCAGGGATCGTATGCTGCTCGGGCATAAAAATGTAATACACGAGCCATTAGTTAACAAAGACAGCATCATTTTACCACCGTTACATATAAAGTTGGGGCTCATGAAGAATTTCGTAAAAGCGTTAGATAAAACGAGCAAAGCTTTCACTTATCTTCGAGAAAAGTTTCCGCAAATTAGCGATGCAAAGATAAAGGAAGGTATCTTTGTAGGACCTCAGATTAGGAAAATTATTGCAGACAAACAATTCGAGAACTTGTTACATGGTAGTGAACTTCGCGCATGGATGGTATTCAAATCGATCGTCGATAACTTTCTGGGAAATCACAAATCTGTCGACTATGTGCATATTGTTAAGCAGTGCATAGATGCATACAGAATTATGGGCTGTAACATGTCCCTCAAAATCCATTTGCTCGATTCGCATCTTGACTTTTTTCCTGACAACCTTGGCGAAGTCAGCGATGAACATGGAGAACGATTCCATCAAGATATCGCCGTAATGGAGTCACGTTATCAAGGACGGTGGAGTGTGACCATGCTTGCTGATTATTGTGGGATGCTTCATCGCGATGTACCACATGCCATTCACCGACGAAAGTCGACTGCAAAGAAATTCAAGCCTACATAACTGTTATACTTCTTGTACAAATGATGTTGTAATACTGTATGCGTTGTTAAAAAACTTCAATTGCGTATTTCTAGAGATCCCGACCTGATAGAGAAAAACGGTTTCCAGATTTAAAAACAGCGCATTAAAATTGACCAGAAAAACATAGAAATGTTAGAGAAAGAAAAAAAAAATTTTTTTTTGTTAGCCAGTGAAGCCTGTAGGTCCATGGTGTACACTCAGAATACTCACTAATATCTCTTGCTATAGATTTTTACTATGCAAATATTCAATAACCTGAACCAAAAACACCTCACTTATATCAACTGACACCTCTCTGCTTACAAAGTATGCAGTAGTGATAGTAAAAATTAATATCACTTCTGAATTTTACACATATGTATGCATGTACATATAACACCTCACCTCTCACTGTATACACATAATCTACTTACCTCTTATTGTATAACTATAGTCTTACTTTGCCACTTGGCTCCTGTCTCCTTACTCTGAAAATTTGGTCCTTCCGACTACTTAGTCTTTGTGATAAACTCATAGCCCCTTACACTAGTTGACAGTTGTATAACAACAGCTGATGATACTTCCTGGTGCTATGACACCACTGTACCACATTAACAATAAATCAGCTTATTACTCCCTAGTTTGTTACTGGCACCCACACTGGATCTATACTCAGATAATAATTCAATTATTACTAATCTGTCTTACATAAGTGTTTACACTAGCAAAATGAACACTACACAGATGAAAAGACACACACCAAACACTACGAAAAAATCCCAGTCACGAGGAATAAGATGATATACAAAGTTGAGCAGAGGTAGATTAATATATACAATTCGTGACTGCTCACGAACGAAAACAAGGGATACATGTAAACGTATTTACAAGATAGCAAGATGAAACGATAGAATACACCACTTAAACACGACAAAAGAATTACTGAATGTGCAAGACAATGTAAATACAAACTACACCAATACACCTAACACCAACAGGGCTTGGAATGTTCAGTAGGGCAGTCGCAGGAAAACCGTCTGCCTTACTCCACCACTAAACATACACAGCCACCCTAGAAAGAAATCCGTCTAATTCAATCTTTTCCCACAAGTAGGACCCGAATGAATTAAACTCGCCACCCGTCCACCCTTGAACACACAAATATAATATTACACAATAGACTAAACAACAACTACACTTAACAATGAAGTGCTGAGAGCTATCTCCTTCACTGGGCACTATCAAATCACTCCCAACAAAAGAAACTACATCACATATAACCAATAATCATAGAATAACATATCAAAGCTTTACTATGTGCATAATACCAATGACCCCAAGTACTATGAAATAGAGTGAAAGATCCCACCTAACTAACTAACACCATATAAACATCCAGACTAAGTTCTACAAAGAAAGTAGGAAAAAAGAACGGAACAAAAGGAAAGAAAAACAACAACAACCCAATAAGCAAGCTTCAAGAAGCAGATGAAGAAACAGAACTATTCTCCTACCCTAAAAGATCAGACTGTACGATAAATAGTATCCGATTGATAGACAGAAAAGAAAATCTAGAATTCAGAGGAAAAACAAGAAACATCAATATAGCACATCATATAAACATTTACAGACAAAAACTTAACTGACGTTCCAGCAATGCTTGATCACATAACTCCTCAGCCTCGATGATGAAAATGTATACAGAACAAACGTCACTCACACTTGTAACATCCAACTGCACAATATAGATCCCGAAAATCAGACTTCTACGTAAGTCTGTATGCCATCAAATACATTAATGTTCTTTGGCACGGTACTGTCACCACTATCAAGGTGAATATACTGTTCTAAACGGTGCTAACACAGCACTGTCCACAATAGGATAATAATACGATTACGTCCAATGTCACGACTGAATGTTTCCACGAGTGTTCGCAACTCGACCAGTATACTCATCAGATAACCAGATTTTTCCGTAAGTCTGGGTGCCAGATAATACAAATATGTCATTTGGCACACTACTGCAGCAAATATTCGGAGTCATACAACTACAGCGCAGGTTGGCAGCAAAACAAAGACACCCTCTGTCACAATCTATTGCACAGGAACACACGCAGGAAGGTAGCAGCAGGAGTTCGGCTGAATAGCTACTTCATGTGGCGGGAACAGGATAAATCACCTACAGCCAAAACACCCTAACACACTCGTAGACCTATGTAAACTTAAAAGTTCACAAAGGTACTCCACAACAACTCCTGACCCTTCTAAAGTAACACTCAAAGTCACAATGTATCTAGCAGGATAGCGCAACAACCAAAGTCGTCTCCCAGCCCTGTTGAACACGTAACCTTACTCCGCAGGGAGCCCCGAATGTTACCAAGAAATCGTGAAGACTACCTTGCTATATATCTCTTGAAAGCCTGACTTCACTGCACCTCTATTTCAACAGACTTGACACATATTCTAGCAATGCTTGCCAAACTAGCATCGAAATTAACTTGGAACACCGTGTCAAACACAATAACAATGTGCAAATTTTTTTCTGAACTAACACCAGAATGACAACCTACACTGTGACCTGAGAAAGAGAAAAACTGGGTCACATACCGCTACGCGTCACACTTGACCGACCACAGTTCACAGCTACTGACTGACAAACACACTGACATGAAGCTGGACAATCGAAAATACTCTCTATCGTGACTTCGTACACATGAAGGCGCCAACACACTGTGACTACAACCTTCTAACACTCTGTGTGCATCTTAAGCTCTGGCTTTATAATGAACATTTAGGCCCCATGGCCTTTTAAAGAATAGGACGAACCGCCCAGATGTCAACTACAAATTTATGCTGTGGATTTAATAATGACATTTATTTAATACTTCGCTCACTCCGCTAGGAGACGACCACAACATGAAATGGTTGACACAGAAAGATAACACTTTCTACAGGAATTCCCTTTTTAATAGAACACTACACAGAGTATAGCCACACACGGCTGAAAACAGTATGGAATACATAAAACACTGCCCGAGAAACTTCTCGAATTAATATATCAAATTAATCTCACACACGACAGTATAACAGTACTATACAAACTCTGTACTGAAAAATCGCTCACTATGGCGAACCTAAAACTACAACAATGGAAAAGGAGTAATAAGCTGATTTATTGTTAATGTGGTACAGTGGTGTCATAGCACCAGGAAGTATCATCAGCTGTTGTTATACAACTGTCAACTAGTGTAAGGGGCTATGAGTTTATCACAAAGACTAAGTGGTCGGAAGGACCAAATTTTCAGAGTAAGGAGACAGGAGCCAAGTGGCAAAGTAAGACTATAGTTATACAATAAGAGGTAAAGTAGATTAGGTGTATACAGTGAGAGGTGAGGTGTTATATGTACATGCATACATATGTGTAAATTTGAGAAGTGATATTAATTTTTACTATCACTACCGCATACTTTGTAAGCAGAGAGGTGTCAGTTGATATAAGTGAGGTGTTTTTGGTTCAGGTTATTGAATATTTGCATAGTAAAAATCTATAGCAAGAGATATTAGTGAGTATTCTGAGTGTACACCATGGACCTACAGGCTTTCATTCAGATAGGCAAAGAATATGGGTACACCCAGAAAGAACTCATGGATTTTGCTGAAGCAAAATTTTATTCAGTTGAGAATCAAAAAGCATTAGAGAAAGAAAAGATTGAGAAACAGAATGCCTTAAGAGATGCTCGAGCTGAAGAGTTAGAGCTCAAAAGAAGAGTATTCGAATTGCAAGAAAAGAAGATAGAGCGAGAATTGCAAGAAAAGAAGATGAGAGAAGATAGAGAGTTAGAGTTAGAAAAGGAGAGAATGAGAATAGCTCTGGAAGAGAAGAAGATTGATAATGAAATACAATTGAAGAGATTAGAAGTGGGGGCGAGTGGTCAGAACTCGACTCCTGGGGGATCGCATCGTCCCTTTAGGCTGCGTCTGCCAAAGTTCAATGACAAAATCGATAGTTTGGATATTTTGCTTGAGAGATTCGAGGCCAAATGCGTGGCTTGGAAGGCTGACAGAGATCAGTGGCCATCTCTGCTATCCACGCTGCTAGAGGGGCCTGCGATGGAGACTTACTATAGCCTCCCGCTAGAAGAAAGTGCCGATTACGACAAGGTAAAGGAAAGGTTGCTCCTGAAGTTCCGTCTGACTGCTGACGGGTACCGGACGCATTTCGGAAACGCGATGCCAAGTGCGGACCAAGACTTCGAGGACTTTATCTCGAAGATAAAACTTCTGATCAATAGATGGATTGAGATGGAGGGGATTAATACGGATTATGATGGCTTGCTAGACTTGATGCTACGAGACAAAGTGTTGTCGTCGTGCTCAACGGAGTTGGTGGCGTTCTTCCAAGAGCGCCAACCAAAAGACATTGAGTCCATGGCCCAATTGGGGCATCATTATGTCCTTGCCCACCCGGGCAAACCCATTCACAAGTCAGGTCTGCCAGACGACGTAGTTGCCGGTGTCGGCAAAGTTCAGCGCCATCCTTGGCGAAATCAGTCAGGCTATGCAGACAGGGGCCAAGAGCAGAAGTATGAGAAGCCCTCCAGTCCCTATCAGCCACGTAGAGGAAATTATGGGAATTTCCAATCCCATCGGAATGGTCGGCCGAGTTGGCAGAACCGACAATGTAGAAGCGATAGTGACAGAAGAGAGTACCATACGCGGAAGCAGGTACACTTCGAGGATTCTTGAGACGAAGACCGGTTTTGGTACAAAGCAAAATATCCCCAGCAGAGGAGTGGTTCCTCAGAGAGTCCATCTTCCGACTCCGATGCGCGGTCTTCGTCATTGAAAAGCTCCAGCAAGAGTCCACGCGAGGAGTCGAAGAGGGAGCGCCTGTGTTCCAATTGTGGTGGCAACAATCATTGCGCTGACAGGTGTCCCATCCCGATTGAGCACGCGAATTCCGCGGTTGTGTTGGACACAGTCAACAGCGAGGACTGTGCGGGGTGTCGCCCTCTGTTCCACGGAAACGAAAAGTTAGTGCTACAATGCGGGCATGCGGCACCATGCCTGTCGGCAGTCCATGAGACTGGCACGGTGGTTCTCCACAAAGGCAAGGTGGAGAATAGACCAGTCCAGGTGTTGAGGGACACTGGCTGTGCCACGATTGGGGTGCGTCGGTCGTGTATCGACGACTCCTGCCTTACGGGCAAAACTGTGAAGTATACTACTTTGGGGGCAAAGTGGAGTCTTACCCCGAGGCGTGTATTAACGTGGACACCCCGTTCCTTTCGAGAAAAGTGAACGCGTTCGTCCTCGAGGATCCTATTGCCGATTTGATCGTCGGCAATGTACGGGGAGTGCATAAGGCCATGGGTGTGGCTGGAGCAGAGGCTCAGCATCACCAAACTCCCAAGGGGGATGACCAGAAGGTACATCGTAGACGTGGTTCGCGGCAGGTACCAAATGACATGATTGGGAGCAGTAGGAACTTATGCGAGGGTCCGATAGCTGGTGATCGCACAGTTTGGGTGCGTAACGTTCCCCTGAGTGCTAGTTGGCACACACTCAGACGAGTGTTTGATGAGGTCGCGCCAGTGAAGTTCGTGGAGGTATTGTCATTGCGGGACAATACCAAAGTCGCACGTGTGACTTTTGCGAATAGGTGGGGTGCGCGTGATGCAGTAAGGTGGAAGCATATGTCTTTGCTTCACAACCACCTGTTGATAGTCCAGCAATAGCAAGGGATAGGTGGCGGGCTCGCGTTCAGTAGGGTGTTTCGGTTAACGCGAACCGAACTTTAGAGTCTGACGCCCGCCACCAGTTCCATGATGAGAAATATAAGTCTCCTGTACAACTTGATAATGTATTGAGGAGTCTGAGGGGACTGATTTACATGTGCTAGTATTAGAGGCGTGTTATAAACTTGTACAGATCAGGTGATGTTTTGCAATGCATGTGTATGCTGTACTATGTTATGCTTTGCAATGTACGTATTTTGGTGCCATAAAGGCAATCTGCACTAGAATCGGATATAATGTATATTTATAGCATGTACAAACGATTGTCTATGCTAGGAGATTAGTTATTGGGTTGTATGCCTAGATAAGAATAACTATGAATGTACTATAGATTGTGTTTTGATATATCAGGGGTGAACAGTCGTTGTTATTTTTCACGACTACCAGTACCTGGGGTGGTTTATTTCATGCTCATATTGTGTTTGGTGGATAGGTTGAGAAGGCATGAACGACAATGGTGGGGAGAACTATGGCACTCTCTAGGCAGATGAGGAGGTGCTGTCATGGCATAAATTCGTCCCAACTCCGTACGGGGTCGGGCGAGGACTCCTCCGAGGGAAGAAAACAACGTTTTCTTTCTTAAGCGGAGGGTGGATGTCACGGCGTATTTTCTAGTGGCAGAAAATCTAGGTTGGCGACATCGTTAACAGCAAGGTTTGGCAACCCTGATAACTTTTTAAGAAACGATGGAGTCACGTGAAGAGGACGGAAGTCGAAGATAGATTGAGCGGGAAAGAGAGAGAGTTTTCTGGCTTGTCCGATACGGACGTGTTTTGGGTTTCCCTTTTCATTGAGTATGGATTATGGCCGAGAGTTTGCTATAGTGGTTTATTCTGTTATGCATAATTATAATTCTGGAGTGGTTTAGTGTCCAGTGATATTATTGTCTGGCCATCGGGTATACTTTGCCAGTGGATTGATTTTTCCATTGTTGTAGTTTTAGGTTCGCCATAGTGAGCGATTTTTCAGTACAGAGTTTGTATAGTACTGTTATACTGTCATGTGTGAGATTAATTTGATACATTAATTCGAGAAGTTTCTCGGGCAGTGTTTTATGTATTCCATACTGTTTTCAACCGTGTGTGGCTATATTGTGTGTAGTGTTCTATTAAAAAGGGAATTCCTGTAGAAAGTGTTATCTTTCTGTGTCAACCATTTCATGTTGTGGTCGTCTCCTAGCGAAGAGAGCCAAGTATTAAATTAATGTCATTATTAAATCCACAGCATAAATTGATAGTTGACTATATATATATTTATATATTTATATGTGTGTGTGTTTTTTTTATATTTATTTTTAAAAAGGGTGGGGGGGGGGGGAATAGTGTGATGATGAGCCATAAAAAGACATGATTGCGTTCTTATCTCATGCATTTCACGGATATATTTTAGTAGCCAGCACCAGAGTTGTCATTGGGAATTCGGAAAAAGTACCTTTGATCCCGGGGACAACGCAATTTTAAATGCTGGAGGGAGAGGTCTAGTCCGAAATTTCCCCTAATTTAAAAATCTTTCTCCCAACAGTCGCGTAAAGATCTACCAAGTCATCCAACGGGATCTACCGGTAGGACGTGATCGACTGGTTGTAGCCCCTGGTGTAGGCAAAAGGATCGTCCTAGCATGAACTGCAGAAAAGAAATACGAGCTTTCAAGAATAGTTTTAGCAGCTGTTCCTTTATCTTTTGGTGGCTCGTAACTCGCCTTTCTGTTTCAATCTGTGCCGGCAACTTCAAATTGCAATTGATCAAACAAAAGTTATGTTTGGGAACTGATGGAGATATTCATGTATTAACAATCCCCGAATAAAAACTGTCCGCACAACTTCAAAACTTGTTATGTCTATAGGTCTTGCGGAGCCCCTGACAATGCCTAGCTGAACCATGGTTGGGAAACACAGATCTAAGTATTCAAGGACCTGGCAAAACAATTAAAAAAAATAAATGTGGTCGTAATTACACGTATATCATTTGAATTCAAGTAAATTTACATACAGTAGAACTCCATTTATCCGAACCCCAATTATCCGAACATCCAATTATCCGAACACTTTTTCGAGAAAAAAAAAAATCAGGCGCCACCAGTCATGTTAGACTTTATTTTTGAATCTTTTGATGCTGCAAGCTTCAAATGTGTGCGAACAATTTGTAGAGGATGGAATGGGCTAATGGTCGGTCGCTTACGTACAGGAAGTCAGTTAGATCATAAAGTCAGTTAATATCTGGTTTACCAATCTAGTGTACGTGTGCGTTCTAGGCAGAACACTGGAGCTTCAAATGTGTGCGAACAATTTGTAGAGGATGGAATGGGCTAATGGTCGGTCGCTTACGTACTAGTCTACATAAAGCAGAATCTGGTTTACCAATCTAGTTTGTGCGTTCTAGGCAGAACACTGCAGAAGTATTGTGTTTCTACAGCAGAATAATTTTGGTGTGCAAGTATTTCTCTGTGCGATATGGCATCTTCCAGAAGGCCTAAAGCATATAAAAGGAACCGCAATGTTTTGTCAATTGAAACGAAAACAGAAATTATCAAGAGACTAGGAAAAGGTGAAACTGTGTCTTCACTTGCGAGGATTTTCAATGTTGGGAAAGCTACCGTCTCTGACATCAAAAGGAACAAGGATAAAATTATGAGTTTTGCATCGAAATTGGATAGTGAAAATGGGTCGAAGAAACGTAAACCATGAGACATGCGAAAGATTTGAAATTGGAAGAGGCTTTGTATATATGGTTTGTGCAAAGAAGAAGCAAAGGGGAAACTATCTCTGGTTCTCTATTGTGTGAAAAGGCACTTCAGTTCAACAATCAACTTGACGGTCCTCCTGACTTTAAGGCTAGCCAGGGATGGTTAAGAAACTTTAAATCTCGTCATGGCATACGAGAATTGGAGATCCAAGGGGAATCCTTATCTAGCGATGCAACTGCCGCTGAAAATTTTAAAGAAACATTCTTGGCTTTTTTGGAAGAAGAAGGTTATTCACTCGATGTGTATAATGCCGATGAGACTGGCTTATGCTGGAAATCATTGCCTCAAAAATCACTTGCATCTCAGCGCGAAGCAGCTTCCCCTGTGTTTAAAAAGTGCAAAGAGATAGTAACAATTTTGGTAGCCACGAATGCCAGTGGACGTCATCGTTTATCGGTGCTAATGATCGGTAAAGCCAAAAAACCACGTTGTTTAAAGAATGTGACATGTCTCCCATTGTGCTACAAAGCACAGAAAAGTGCTTGGATGAATAGTGAAATATTTCTTGATTGGTATACAAATCAGTTCATCCCAAATGTGAAGAGATTGAGAGAACAAGAAAAGAAAACTGGAAAAGTAATTCTTCTACTGGACAATACACCATCTCATCCAGAGACGGATACATTGAATGCAGTTGATACAAATTTTAAAGTAATTTTTCTGCCTCCCAATGTAACAGCACTGATTCAACCAATGGATCAGGGTGTTATAGCAAAGCTTAAAAAGATGTACAAGAAGGAAGTCATGTGTCGTTTATTGTTGGCTAAAGATGAAGAAAGTGTGGTGGCGTTTTCCAAAAAGCCTAATCTCAAAGACTGCTGATATATGTTAGCTGATGCTTGGACCACCCTGTCACAAGATAATCTCAACAAGGCTTGGAATAGATTGCTTGGGAAAAAAGGAGGAAATGAAACTACTGTAGTGGACACAAATGATGATTGTATAAATGAAGTTGTGGAACTGTTTCAAGCAATGCCCGGATTTTCGGCCTGTTACAAAGATGATGCACACACGTGGCTAGAAGATGATAATGATTCTGGTTTTCAGTTTTTGAATGACGAAGAAATTTTGTCTTTTGTGCAAGAAGAAAACCAAATACATGTAGTGACCGATGATGAAGACACCCCAGAAGTACATGATGTACTTGTAGATTATGAAGAAAACCCAAAACGTCGACCAAGTCCTGAAGAGGCCTTTATAGCACTAGAAACAGCGATGGCTTGGTACGAGCAAGAAGATGACAGCTGTCCTACACAGCTTCTTCTGTTGAAGAGAATGCGGGACTTAGCTGCCAAAAGGAGACTATCCAGTTTGGTGCAAAAGAGGATTCCTCATTATTTTAAATAGTGGGTTACATCTGTGCAAGTACATGTATACGTAAGTTGCGCCTAGTTTTGAATCGTTTGTAATGTTATTTTGAAAACATTTCTCTTTCTTAAAAAAAATAATTAATACAAGTAGTACATGCACTGCAGCGTAATGAAAGATTTTGGTGATACAGTGATCTAATACAGTGTGGGTATTATTATTACAGTACAAGTAAAAATGTTTTATACAGTAGTGTAATTTCCTTGTGATGGTTAATTATTTTTAGAAATATGTGTACATGTACTCGATACATTATGTAATCCAATTATCCGAACATTTGATTATCCGAACGATGCTCGGTCCCATGGTGTTCGGATAAATGGAGTTCTACTGTATTCTAAACCAGCGTATTTTTCTTGGTTGTTATTTACGTTTTTGAAAATAAAGTTCATTCGTTCGTGATTTTAGTAATTGTGTTCCAACGTCGATAAAAAACTTGTGTTTGCATCACTTATATTATTATATTTCAATTTGTATTTTCCAATGTCGATATACCATTGTTTGTTACATCACATGTTATTATATTTTACATTTTTATTTTCCAAGGCTGATGTAACAGTGCAGTTCTACTTTTTTTTCTGTATCCCAAGGCTAAAACTATTACTTTAATTTTTACAGCTGAAAACAAAATGTGATACTTCTGACAGAGATGTTCTTGCTTAAGTGTCAGCTGGAACAATCTTCTCCCAGACGGCAGGAACTAATCTTTATGGAATGATCAGTTTAAAAGACAGCAAGAAACAACGAAAATGTATATGGAACTTAATTATACAAAGTGTCGGTCTGCAAGAACTCCACCTACGACGGCCCCAAGCCCAGCTGAAAAAGTGAGGACGGCATGCATGGAGGCCGTAAGGAGGCAGCCCCTTCACCTTGCAAAGGTACAACAGACCAATCACCTGTTTACTTGAAAACTGATTACAAGAAATGGCAGAGAGAAAACCGGACTGATCTTAAAGGCGACGAACTGGCACGAAATACGGGCTACGATTTATGGATTATGGAACATTAGGAGCATTAATAAGAAAGAAGAGGAGCTGATGGAAGAGATAAAGAAAGTCCTGGCTTTGACTGAAACAAAAAAAATGTGACAATGAGCTTTGGATCTCGATGGCGACATACTGCTCTGTAGTGGAGTCCCCACAATCGAAAGAGCTAAAGGGGGTGTGGGTTGTAGTGTGGCTAAAAACAAGAGAGATAGCATCAAAGGGTGGATCATTGCCTCGGAGCGCAGTATGGTGCTAAAGCTAAAAGAAGAAGAAGCCATAGATAACCTTGTCATTTTGTATGGGCCAAATAAAGATGAGTGAGCAGAAGTCAAAGAAGAATTCTTCGAGCTGCTTCAAAAGACAATGGACGACTGCCTGAATGAAACTTTCCTCCTAGGAGATTTCAATACTGGAGTAGGAAATGACCATGCTAAATGGGGTGGAGTTATTGGAAGGTATGGGAAAGATACACTAAATCACAACGAAAAGCGACTCCAGGGATTCTGTACTCAGCAAAACATTGTCATTGCGAACACAAAGTTCCTCCATAAGCACATACATGCATACAAGAGATATGAACCAACTAAAAATGAGAAATCAGTCATCGACTATGACACTGTTAGGAAGAGCTCATTCAATTATGTGCGAGATGCTAGAGTCTACAGAGGGCCAGAGATTGGAAGTGATCTCTACCTGCTGACAATTGAAAGAACAACAGAAAGAGTTGCTCGGCCTAAGTATTTCCCACAATCACGCAAAAAACGAAGTAATCGAGCAAAGGAGATGAATATTAAGACCTACAAGCTAAGAGAGCCGGAAGTTAAGACCAGATATCAGGAGCTTATCTCTACAACAGAGAGAAACATTAGAACAACGACCTGATGACCTGGAAACTCTCTGGCTTAAACTGAAGGACATCATAAAAGCAGCTGCAGCAGAAGTATGTGGTGAACTCCGACTTGGGAAGAAGGGAAAGAGGACCTCGGTGGACAGAGAAAGTAAAAGAGAAAGTAAGAGAAAAGAAAAAAAACACGGAAACAATACTTAGAAGCTAATAACACAGCAGGAAAAACAGAGAAATATTGTATTTCCTACTTTTTACCTTAATATTTTCATCTTCTTTCTGTTTTCTACCTTTCTCCTCAGCATTCGAAGCCCACATTTAAAAAAAAAATGTTCTCACTCTATTTCTCAGTAAGCCCCTGTGTAACTCCCGGGGGTGGGGGGGGGGGGGGACAAAGAAAGAATACAACTACTGTTCCCTCAGGCATGTCGTAAAAGGCGACTATATAAGACTGCTCACGGGGCTGACAACCTCATCATTTAAAACATTGCTACAGAAACCACCATCTGGTTTACAGAGTGGTTAGATAGCTTGCTTTTGAGACAAAGGGAATCGGGTTCAAAACCAGGTTGCATCACATCCTGTCTAACCAGCTGTAAAAATGGGTATTTAACTCTCCTCTTATGTTAGGGAAGGCAAAGGCTGCAAGGAAGGTAACTGGGCACCCCCACCTCATAAAGCTGAGACCTAGTATAGGTGGACGTCTCTAACACTTCAGTCCCCTATGGCAGTATCTGTAATGGGACAACCTATACCAGCTACTATAGCGGTATTATTATAATATTGCATCTATATATTTGACACCTACATATCACCCCCACCTCCTGTCTCTCAAAAGTACATACTTTCATACGTAAGAACTCCTCTTTACTCCAAGCTCACAACCGTTGATTTTCCCCAACTCTCTCAAGTCTGCAATCCCCATCCAATAAATACACACACATACGTACACACATAGACACACATACATTAAAAATTGCAAGACCAGGACAACAAAATCATGTTAGAGCAATCTCTAGTACCCTTCCTGTGTATTGAGGTCATCTCTACCGCCTGCCTTATTTAATCCAATTTCTTTCCTCCATCACTGACAGATCAACAGTCAATTTCTGGCACCAAACATTATTGGCACCACTCAGCAGACTATCATGGGTGATAGCAGCCAGAGTAGATGGAAGATGGAGAAAGAACTTTTAAGGTTTGGGTAAGGAGATATCGCTAGAGGTGGAATCTAATTCAACAGGGTGGGGTATAGAAATAGAATTGAAAATTAGTGGATTTGTGACTGGTGAACTGGTTTCTTGAACATTAAAATATATGAAGAGATCTAAATGCCAGCGTGAAAGCTTCCATCAGACAGAACTCAAGTTTATCCTAACCAAATGGTACGTACACAACATTTAGGATTACTCTCTCTCTCTCTCTCTCTCTCTCTCTCTCTCTCTCTCTCTCTCTCTCTCTCTCTCTCTCTCTCTCTCTCTCTCTCTCTCTCTCTCTCTCTCTCTCTCTCTCTCTCTCTCTCTCTCTCATCTATCTATATCATATATCTATCTATCTATCTATCTATCTATCTATCTATCTATCTATCTATCTATCTATCTATCTATCTATCTATCTATCTATCTATCTATCTCTCTCACTCTCTCTCTCTAGAGAGCTATATATATATATGTGTGTGTGTGTGTGTGTGTGTGCGTGCGCGCGCGCGCGCTCGCGCGCACGTGGTCCAACTGCTGTCCCGCGGGCCAAATGTGGCCCGTGTAAAATTGTTTTGTGGCCCATGCTCATACAAAAAATATTTCTTTAATTATATGGTATAATAATTACTTTTGAGATCAGACTCAAAACGTCCGGCGCAAAGCAATGTTTTACAACCAGCAGTCAGCATCCAAAAGCGCTCGATTGACATTGATATCGAGAGAAAAAAAACAAATTATTTCAATAGAAATTCAACGCTCATTGTAATTTTTATTGTGTTTTATTTTTAATTTCGCCCTCTGCAATTTTCATCCATTTTTCTCTGAGATTTTATTTTAATGGCCCTAGACCTTTAAATTTTTCGTTTATGTGGCCCTCTGGGTAGAATAAGTTGGACCACACTGATGTATATACTGTATATATATATATATCGAGAGAGAGAGAGAGAGAGAGAGAGAGAGAGAGAACGAACGAACGAACTTTATTTTCAAAGGGTTGAGAATTGGGCACGCAGGCCCGTCTGACATTCTGCCTGAGAGAGAGAGAGAGAGAGAGAGAGAGAGAGAGAGAGAGAGAGAGAGAGAGAGAGAGAGAGAGAGAGAGAGAGAGAACGAACGAACGAACTTTATTTTCAAAGGGTTGAGAATAGGGCACGCAGGCCCGTCTGACATTCTGCCTGAGAGAGAGAGAGAGAGAGAGAGAGAGAGAGAGAGAGAGAGAGAGAGAGAGAGAGAGAGAGAGAGAGAGAGAGAGAGAGAGAGAGAGAGAGAGAGAGGAGAGAGAGATACAACATATTCAAGATTTACACACACGCGCGCGCATGTACCCACATCCGGCTCGCAGAAATATTCAAAAGTTCTTCATCTATTCCTGAACCTGATATAGTCAACAAGTAATAAGAGACACGCGTTCACTATTTTTTAAATCTTCAGTACTGGTGGTGTCACTAACTGTGATCTGGTCCACATTCGTCTCAGCTGAGACTAAAACATCTAACAGAATCATCTAGGAAGCTTCGTTATTGGAAAAAGAGTGATGCCTGTCACAACGTTGGTGCAGATTTTAAAAAAGGAATTCATTCTATTTATTGATTGAATAGATTCTTTGATGTTTTCGTTTTCGCGGGTTGTGTTGATTTTTCTCTTGAACGAATCCCTCAACGGTGATATATTGATTATATTGCAAATTTTGTCATTTCTGTGTTTGTTAGTTTTTTGTTTTTTTTCTTTTGCTTAAAGCGTGCATATGTTAGTATATCTGACTCGGTGATCTTAGTGAATTCATCAATCAATCAACCAGTGCCCTTTAGCTCCCCAAGGAGCATAGGAGGAGGATCCCGTTACACGCCCATTGAGGCATATTGGGAATATGGTGTTAGGTCCATATTTTCTCGACCATCGGCACACTAGGGGTGATGTGTGATGTGGTCAGCATCACGCCGGCCGCCTTAACCTTCCCAGAGTTGCTCTGGTACCCAATTCATGAAGCTGTGTCGACCCCGTAGCCGTTTGCGGTCTAAAAATCCCACCTCAACTGGGGATCGAGCCATGTACCACCGAGCTAGGAAGCCAGTGCACTAACCCCTACCCAAGGAGCACAGGCCTTCAACAAACACGTGCCAAGTCTTGCTGTTACGTGACATAGGCCACAACAAACACATGCCAAGTCTTTCTGTCACGTGACATAGGCCACAACAAACACATGCCAAGTCTTGCTGTCACGTGACATAGGCCACAACAAACACATGGCAAGTCTTGCTGTCACGTGACATAGGCCACAACAAACACGTGACAAGTCTTGACGTCACGTGACATAGGCCACAACAAACACGTGCCAAGTCTTGCTGTCACGTGACATAGGCCACAACAAACACATGCCAAGTCTTTCTGTCACGTGACATAGGCCACAACAAACACATGCCAAGTCTTGCTGTCACGTGACATAGGCCACAACAAACACATGGCAAGTCTTGCTGTCACGTGACATAGGCCACAACAAACACATGCCAAGCCTTGACGTCACGTGACATAGGCCACAACAAACACGTGCCAAGTCTTGCTGTCACGTGACATAGGCCACAACAAACACGTGCCCTCAAGTTTCGTATTTCTACATCTTCTTCGTCATTGTCACTTCTGTCTCCAGCTCTCCTCTCTATATGTTTTTTTTTTTTTTGTTTGTTTGTTGGCGTACCTCTGCCTCTCTTACCCTGAGGATTCAAGAACAGGGAGCCGCGCTGGTGTAATGGTTACCACACTGCGCTGGTGATCGGGTGATCCAGGTTCGAGCCCTGGCGAGGACATTTGAAGCAGTATCTTCGACCGGGACTTGGACTGGAATAATTCGAGCCCTGGCGAAGACATTTTTTCTTCTTCGTTCGTCCTGAAAAGGACGTTGGGTGCGTTGTGTTCGTTTACAGCGAAGCTGCGATATTTGCGCCTTTCGGCCGAACATCCGACGTCAGCACGGCATTTTTGGGACCGGGTTAGCCTTCCCTCTTCGATCCCTACTCACTCAGCCAGACTGTAGTGATGCAGCCTGTTTCCATGACCACCACTTGAAGGTGGAGTAGGGTCTTGGTCAGCTCTGGTTCGCTGACCCTGACGCAAGCAGTCTAGCTATGGGTCGCTAACTGCATTCCTCACTGTTGACGCGTCTTAGGTCCCGAAGACATTTGAAGGTGTGACTTCGACCAGGGACTGGAATAACCTGAACGGCTCCTGAGCCGACCCAGCTCTAATGGCTACCTCCGAAATCGGCGAGTATCTGCCTGAATGGCGAGAGGACACCTGTCATTGTACAGGGAAAAAGGAATACTCACGTAAAATCAGTCTCAGGTTAGACGTATTAACCTGAGATTTCGCCTCGAGTATTAGCGGCCGTACGACAAACAAACAAACAAATAAAAACAAAGACTAACTTGTAATGTTATCAGCAGATTTCCTCAATGTATATTTGAATCTATTGACTTGTTGTAAAACTGCTCCATGAATGTAGTACCATCTTCATTCTATATGGTTCTAGAGTATCCGTTGTTAAAATATGTGTGCTAGAGTCTTGTGTTAAGCTTATCTGTTCTTAACAAGTCAGATTTTAGCGGATGCCTGCCACTTATTGGCATGTAAGACAGACTTGCCTTTGACTGTTCCCTGGTGTAGTTCTCAAACCACCATTGCAACAGCATGTGAATACTTGGCGCTAACTTCTTGCCAGGAGACCAGCTGTAGTGTAGGCGCCATGCTCCCCGAAGAGTAAACAATAAAATGATGATGATGATAATGACGGTGATGATGACAATGATGACGATGACGATGACAACGATGCTGATGACTACGATGATGAAGATGATGCTGATGATGATGATGATGATGATGATGCTGATGATGACGATGATGATGATGACGATGCGGATGATGCTGATGATGATGCTGATGATGACGACGACGCTGATGACGACGATGCTGATGATGACGATGCTGATAATGACGATGATGATGCTGATGATGACGATAATGATGCTGATGATGACGATGATGATGACGACGATGCTGATGATGACGATGCTGATGATGATGATGACGATGTTGATAATGATGATGCTGATGATGACGATGCTGATGATGATGATGCCGATGATGATGATGACGATGATGTTGATGACGATGCTGATAATGATGATGCTGATGATGATGATGACGATGCTGATAATGATAATGCTGATGATGACGATCATGATGACGACAATGATGATGACGATCATGATGAAGACGATGAAGAAGATGATGATGATGCTGATGATGACGATGCTAATGATGACGATGATGATGACGACGATGATGATGACGATGACGACGATGATGACGACGATGACGATGATGATGACGACGATGATGATGACGATGACGACGATGATGATGACGATGATGAAGAAGATGATGACGATGCTAATGATGACGACGATGCTGATGATGACAATGATGACGATGCTGATGCTGATGAAGATGATGATGACGACGAAGATGATGACGCCGATAATGATGATGCTGATGATGAGGCTGGCGATGACGATGACGATCATCATCTGTTACTGTACGATATCATCCGTTACCACATTAACAGTTAGCGTGTTATCATATTTGCACATTCGCATATTAACGATTGTCTTTAGTGGTAGTTTCTTAAGTCTCTTGCTGTAGTTTATTTCATTCATTATGCTTCTGTAGAACATTGGCCTTCATCAAGCTAATCAAACCTTCCTGTCCTGTGCCATCCCTTGTTGTCTTTATCCCTTTCATAACTGTCTCCAGTTCCCTTCTGTACATGTTTTGATGTTTCCCTCTATTTCTCCCACGACGGAAAATTAAAAATAGTTGTATCGTTTTTGCGAGGCGTGCACCGTCGGTTATATTATGACGCATGTCCAAATAAAATATATCTTTTGGTCTGATGTCATGATTAGTGGGTAAGCACTGTCGTGAAATGACGTCTGTCTCACATCACGAATTCTAAATATTCTGATCATACGGTGCGCCATACATTGTAAAAAGATAAAATACACCGACCAATGAAAACGCTTTTGTGGTCCTGTGTTTACAACTGCTGGGAAAATAAAGATGGCAAGGCCCTATCTGTGTAACATGATTAACTTCGGAATTTTGCTACAGCAGTATGGAAGAAGTACCACTTGACAGAGGTTATCAAAACAATATTAGGGATGTTACTCTACCCGTAAGTAGTAATACTTTTACTAATAATATTATAGGACGGGAGAAATCTATGTTAAATGCATTCGAAGCTTCAGGTTGGCCTAAGTTTAGCTGTTTAAACTATGCATAACCGAAAATGCAAGTAGTAACCACAAAGATTATTATATAGATATGTAAAGCCTAATTCCAAGTATATTGTAAGCTTTAATTGACTAAAATCGCATCAGGAATAACGAAGATAATTTTTAAAAGTAGTTTTCCTACATTGTACAAAAGGCAAAACGGTACCCATATTTTATGATAGTTATTGCATTCCTCGGGGATTCCGTCTCTTACGTCCGAGGTCAGACTATAAATAGACTTGCCTAACAAACTCCGGTCAGTCATGATTTGAAAACACAGAGAGCGGGGAAAGCAGAGCATATGTTAATGCCAGCGTTTGCCTTCTGCACTTGTTAGCAGACCTCAATCAACCATTGATGGCTAGTCTGTGTGTGCCTGAGGGTTTAACCTTTAACCAAAAGGCTCCAAATAAGAAGAGGCTTATCTTACTAACGTTGCAACAAATGCAGTGCCAGTCTGTGATAGCAGGCCAGTCATAATGTATGTAACTGCTGGAGATTTTATCTGAAGATTCTATCCAGCATCTAAGGGAGCCATCTGCAGTGACTCAGATACGTTGCTTAAGGCAACTGTGCAGCTTATCCATATTCACCAAAGACATATACGCATCCAGTTTGTGATGACCCTAATAGTATAGAGTCTCAATAAACTTATAATAATAATAATTCTTCAAGTGAATGATCAAGCAAGCTTTGTCTACAAGATGATAGACATTTTGACCCAAGTGAAAAACATTTGTTGAACTGTTTTATTTATTTACTGTTGTAAAATCTTTGGTTTTAAAACCTTTTCAAAACAGAAAAGAGTAACTGTTTAATTAAATTGTACATATTCACCAGAAGACTTTCTTAAATTCTTTAATTTGAATTACAGTTCTTGTTGGTGAATTTAGTTATAAAATTACCCCTAGCAGAGTCAATAACAATATTAAATACCATAATCACAGAGGCGGATTAGGAGAGGTAGCAGTTAGGGACTCAGAGTACTACATCACCATCTTCTCTGGGAACTTACATAGCTTGACCCTACCTTTGTGTCTATACACCCTTACTCTCTTCAGAGAAGGGGGCATTACTGATAAGACCAGACTCTTATCTGGCCCTATCCTGGTATCATCTGATACACCTTTATATCCAGGATATCTTCCTATTTTAATAACATCTGAACGTCTCGTGACAAGCACCCATTTATGAAAGTCTGTAACGTATGTAGATAGAAGAAAACAAGTGTTAACATGGCGACTGTGGCACAGGGAGCTGTGTTGCGTTCGACTGCGAAAAGAGAAACTTGAAATTCTGTTTACGACGCTAATTTATCATCAGCCTCCAGCTGTCAAAGGGGCCCCTGCAGTAGTGGACTTAGGTACAGGCAACCTAGGCGTGGCCCCTTTTTAGTTACAGGGGATCTCTGAAGGAACAAAGAAAGAATCTGACTACTGCTCCCTGTGGCATGTCGTACAAGGCCACTAATATGAAGTTTGACATTCTGCTGGTAACATTATCATGTAAAATACATTGCCACAGAACTCCAATGCAAAGGCATATTACTGCTTAGTGCAGGCTTTGTGCACGGCAACTACCTGTAGCGGTGACTCCATACTTCATATGGAGCGCAAAGGAAAGGGATGATGATAATGATGATGATAATGATGATGATGATGATGATGATGATAATGATGATGATAATGATGATTATGATGATGATAATGATGCTGATAATGATGATGATGATAATGATGATGATAATGGTGATAATGATGATGATAATGGTGATTATGATGATGATAATGATGATGATGATGATGATGATGATGATGATGATGATGATGATGATGATGATGATGATGGTGATTATGATGATGATGAGGAATCTAGGCTATTGTCTAATGCCTCGCTCACAAATATGTACTTGTCGATTCAACAGCAATTTATTTAAAACAGACCTTGCAAGTTCATGGTTGCCTAGAGATTCGCTGAACCTAAACCCACCACAAGGTCTATATTAAGGCAAGTCTGTTGTGCAGAACTGGAAGTGTTGTGTAACATAACGAAAATCAAATTTTGCTCTAGCGTACACTACAACTACAATAAGTGGAACTTGACTAAGGGTCTACAAATTTCCGGGACTGTCTTTGCCTGTGTTTGAGTAGCGACGATGTTTGGCGCTGACAGCACAGAATCGGAGAATATTGGAAAAAAAAAAAAAAACTTACCATCTGTTTGTTGTATGAGTGGGCCGGAAAGGGGAGAGAGGGGCGAGAATACTCTGCGAAACTGTAAAAATATTCATGAACTTGATTCCATCTAATAACTTCCTGTCATTAAGACGTCGCATTCGTACCTGTATGCTAGAACAGTGGTTTTCAGATTCTTTTTCTTCTGGTATCACTAAATACACGGGGAAAAGTCCCCACAATTTACTGTAAATATTAAGGAAACAGACCCGCCTTTTGTTTCAACAACTGAGTTTCCATACGTGTTAATTCTTACTTACTTACTTAGTCGTTCCCCTTCTACCGTGAGGTGTAGAGGTTTGGAAGAGAGAGCGCCAGACTATTCTATCGGCTGTCTTCCTCCTGGACTGGTTCCATTCTAGTCCTCGGTCATTCAAAGATTGTCTAATGTTGTCCTCCCAGCGGACTCTGGGTCGTCCTCGGGGTCTGGATCCTTGGCTCTTTGTTTCCCATGCTTGTCGTGGTAGCCGATCTTCTCCCATTCTGCAGACATGGCCAAACCATCTTAGTTGGGACTGTTCTACTTGGGTCTGTAGGGGGTGGCATTTTAGGCCTTGACGTATCGTCTGGTTGCGTACCATGTCTCTTCTTGTTACTTCAACCACCTTTCTCAGATACCTCATTTCTGAGGTTTGGATCTGGCTTTTATGGGTTGTAGTCATTGCCCATGACTCGCATCCATATGTCAAGACTGGGACATAGGTGGAGCGGTATACAGCCATCTTCGTTTTCTTACCAACCTCTCTCATGCTGAGGAATCCTCGATTTATGGCCTGAAAAAGTCTCCCAGCTGCTGCTTTTCGAGTGGCCAACTCTTCTTTGATGCCTCCCTTTCGGTCTATAATAGCTCCGAGGTATTTAAAGTGGTCGACCTGCTCCAGGACCTGTTCTCCCAGCTTAATCTGATGTTTTCTTTCTTCTCGTGATATCACCATGGATTTTGTTTTAGAGCTGCTTATGACCATCCCTCTCTTCTCCAGCTCTTCCTTCCAGACTTGCAGGTTGGATTGGAGATGTGCCTCTGATTTAGCAATCAAGGCAACATCATCAGCAAATGCCAGCTCCGAAATATAGACCTGTCTCATCTTCCAGTACCCCACTGAATACTTTCTTGTTCTCTCCTTACATGCCTTGATGACATCGTCCATAAGGAGTATGAAGAGGTAAGGTGATAGGATATCACCTTGTCTTACACCAGTGGTGGTCCTGAACTCTTCTGACTTATGGTTTGTTGTCCTCACATAATTTCTGCAAGACTTGTAGAAGCTCTGTATAGCATGAATCAGAGGTGCTGGAATATTCTTCCTTGCCAAACAGTCCCAAAGTTTGCTCCAAGGGACCCTGTCAAACGCCTTTTCCAGATCTATGAAACAAAGATGGATCTCACTCTTATACTCAAGGGCCTTTTCACTCAGCTGTCTGAGTGTGAAGATTAGGTCTTGAGTTCTTCGGTTTGCTCGGAATCCGCACTGGACCTCATCCAATTGTGGCTCAGCTAGGCGTCGGAGTCTCTGCTCTAGGATTCTAGAGTAGATTTTTCCAGGGACACTGAGAAGGGATATGCCTCTATGGTTTCCACACTGTCGATTGTCACCCTTTTTGAAAATTGGTGTTATGATGGCGATCTCCCAATCCTTTGGTATGGTCTTGTTGCACCATGCTGCCTGTAGGACCCTTAAGAGTAACAGGTCGCCTGATGCTCCCATGTAATTAACCATTTCTGGTGTTATACCATCATGCCCTGCTGCTTTGCCCATCTTGATTTTCTCCAGTGCTGCCTTCAGTTCTTCCATCTTTATGTCATCTTCATCACCATTGGTTTCCTCTTCTGTGCTAGTGGTTATCATTTCTGATGTTTGACCTTGCTCACCATCAAGGAGTTCTGAGAAATATTCTTTCCATCTTTCCATTACTTCCTTCGGGGCAGTAAGCAATTTGCCTTGCTTGTCCTTTATAAATTTGATAGGGCATTGTTTTTCCTTCCTCATGTTCTTTAGGGTCTTATAGAACACATTACGCTGACACTGTCATACATGAAAGATTCCCTTCACTGTTTTAACTTGGAGAACCGACCACTGCAGACTCAAATACTATCTGTTCAATACATAAAAAAAAAATTTGGCAGACGGATATGTGTTTATGTGGGGAAGACAAACAGTAGAACACGTTCTTTAAGATTTCGGCTCCTCGAGAAGAACAAACTGACAGCGTGACCTTCAGCAAACCATGTTAGTGTTTGGTTTTTAAGGACAATCTTTACTGCACACGAACAATTCCTAAAGTACTCCGATCTCCCCCCTTAAGTCACATAAGGAGGATATCAGCACAGTTCACGAACTCCGTATCACCGGCGAAGATCCTAATGTGTATATACAGGAATCACACATTCTATAAATATTTTTATGGTGGGTAGGGTTCCTAATTTTTAAATTTTTCTAGGGCAGCGGCTGTATGGCCTGCTCTTTATGATTTCCAACTGCCGAAGGATATTTTTACCGTTGCAACTTGTACACGGTACCTCCTATTTTTTCGCTCTTATCCGAGAAGGCTAAGCATCCGATCTCACTACACTATGACATTATTAGGAATCACTGGTTCTGAAAAAAAAAATGTCTTTCAATTATATTCCCTGCGCTCTGAGTGAACCCGGTACCTTTAGAATAAGAAACGGACGCTATACCTCTAAGTCACTCCGACCCTTCCATGTTAGGGAACGTACGGCGAAGATTGAATTCTGAGACAGACTGCCAACTTTATGACAGAAACAGATATTGTTATATAAGAGGGAAAGATAAAGAAAAAAGACGACTTTTTAGAAGTAATGCGCCCCCTTCTTGGGAATGGTGTGATTCAGGCTATAGTCAGACGTTTCTTTTGACTCATAAGAATACACAAACACATCTTTGACCTACACATTATAGAGGTTTACAGTCATATGGCCTGTCCTGATCCTAATGATAACATCGGCCATCTTACAAGGAAGGATCAGAATCCCATTTTTCGGCTCAGAACACAACATATACCACTGAACAGCCACTTGAACAGAATTCAACCACAACACTCTCCAGAGTGCCAGCTATGTAAATACCCCTAAGAAACTGTTGACCGCCACCTTTGTGAGTGCCCAACACTCTATGATGTTAGGAAAATTGTCTTTTCTCCGAGGCTAGACATGTGGAAGACCTTGTACGGAGAAACAAAACAACTTGCGAAAACATGTAGATATCGACTACATGGCATTGGGCCGAAGGGTGAGAGCTCAAGCGCCGCTGGATCAAAAACAACAACAACAACGACGACCTACAAATTAAGGAATTTTTTAAATTTTATTTTAAATCTGAGAGTATGGGAACACATCTTAAGTTAATTCTTTTTAAAAACTGATTTTAAGCTACACTAAAACACCGTAAATCAGAAACAAGTAAGCGAATTACTAGCACACCCTCGGTGCAGGGGCGTACTTAAAGTATTTGGCACCTGGGGCGGATTCAACCTGTGGCATCCCTCACCTCCTATTAAGAAACACACTAGCAAGTATGTTTGAGCAGTAAGTACTATCATAATAGTGTCCCATTGCACCTCCTTCCTGGCTGTTACTCAAGGTGTACCGCACCCCGCCCCACTCGCATCTCCACTCCTTAATACGCCACTGCCTCGGCGTATTATCAGTGGCATGTGTACAACCGCTTGAAAAGCCCTGAACTCGAACTTTATCCTCAAGACGACGCATTTCGCGGTCATTACGGTGAGAGTTTTGTTCCCGGGTGATAGGTTTCCATTCGGCGATTACCAATCACCGTTTATAACGCCCTCTTCAGCGATATGTAATTGCTTCCGTAAACTATCTGGACGAATCAAGGTCTGTTCACGAGGGGTCTGTTAAGATTGTCAAGTCTTACAGCAAACATTAATATAAATTCATACCTTGTTGAATATGGTAATGATATTTGCATTCTATCATGCCAAGTGCGCTTCGTAAAAAAGGGTATTAACAATGTAAATACACATAAATTATAATAAGAACCATAAAACACAATTTCGGAGCTAAATCTTCCATTGAATATACAAATTGCCTAACGCAGTGGTTCTCAGTGTGGGCTATATGGTCCCCCTAGGGCCATGCCATATTCGAATGGATTTGGATACTGTCACGTAGGTCTTTATATCATTAAATTGCCTACATCTTCTTCCTATTCTCTCACCCGCATCCTTTATTTTATTATCTTTCCTTACTTGTTTTTCCTGTATTTTTCGCATCACTCGGTTGCGAAAAATATTTTCTTCAGTATTCTCAAACTTTACCTTGTGTTTTTTCTCATACTGGGATACGTAATTCTATTACATAGATGTCAGTCAGACGTGAAGTGCGATTTAGTTGCAGTCCATCTCAGACATCGAGCCGACTTGGGTCTGCACCTTCAGATGACACGACACTCCTGAGTTAGATTCTCGACGTAAACGCGTGAGAATGCTAGGAGAGAGCCGACATCCGTCTGCATTTTCACTGGCCAACAACGAGTGGCATCGGCCGAACGCTTAAGTAGGAGCGAATATTTACACCTTATAGTCGCAGTTTCAGACGGTTGTCTGAGATTTGCTACTGACACGCGCTTTTCCCGGTCAGTTTGTTACCGCAGGTGCGTAATCGCACTGGTGGCAGTTACGACACGCCTCTAAGTTAAACGTAGCTGTTATGAGAAGGGGGAGAGATCGGCGCGGGGGAGATAGTTCATCCTTTGTCTGGTTTAAAATATTAACCCACGTTTGAAACTATTTCATTTCACTCAGTAACTTGGCAGTTAGACTAGAACAACCCTCGTTCGATTTCTAAATAATCTCTGTAAATAGAGATGGCCTTTAGTTTGGTCGAAGTGGTTTAAGGTTCTTAGTACTTCTGTGTTTGAGGTAAATATTATATATAATAGATCTCTAGTATTTTGTGAAGTGATTAAGTGTTAAATCGCCGATTTCATTTTAAACTAGTTCTGTGTGCAGAGTGAATATTTTGATAGTTTGTTATTTCTTTAATCGACGAGTTGCAGTGGAAATACCAAATAAATCATATTTTTAGCTTACTAAACAAGTAGCTGAAATGAGTTTAATTTAACTGTTAAATACTCAGTCGAAACTGTTTTAATAACTAACTTATAAATGCTAGATGCGACATCAGTGAATATTGACGGAATACGAAGATATTCCTAATTCCTGATGATTGATTTTTATATAACTTATTTCACGGGAAGTTTTAAATATAAGTCAAGCTGTAGGCTTGTCGTGTAAAATGTAAGTTATATTGAGTACATATATGTAAATTATTTGATATGTGTTCTTTCCATTTTATATAGTGAAACGGTGGTACCCAACTTGCCAGCGTTTAGTAAAGAGACATATTTGTGTGAAGCATAGACAGTTCCTATCTTTAACCACGTGGGTTTTTTTGTTTCAAGTAACACTGGTCTGACAGTGCATATGCCATCAGAGAGAGACAGTAATAGCAATCCCACTAACGGTTTCTAAAGACTAGAAATATATATATTGGGCTTTTGAGCCAGTTCATATTGCTCCACAAATTTAAATGTACATGCTGCCTGGCGGCGAGAGAATATTACAAGAATAACATTAACATTCCGACAGAGAGTGTGACTAGTATTGTGGTGACCAAATATAGTACCTGCCTGAAAGAAGACACCGATCTGACATTCCTTAAATCCTAGAATCCAAAGCTAATGACATTGTGCTCTGCTAACTTTCGTGCCTGGACAAATTTTGTGTGACTTAATCAGACATTCGAAAAAAATTAGAACACCCAAGGAATCGTTCCCGGAGACAGAGAGTTCAGTACGTCTTTTGGAACTGGGGATTTCTTGGTCGATGACTGCATTTTCGGGTCTGTGCGAAGGTCCTAGAATTATTATGTTCCCAGAGGCAGCGAGCAAAGTTGTGAGTATATATGTGTGAGCAAGGCCATGACTGAATGAATGAGAGTACACAGGCCAGAGTGTTATTTTACCGGTGTATTATTGTCACCCATTTGCTATCTTAACTTTTTTTAATCTGCGGGATTTGTTACAAATGCTAGAGTTTCTTTTTTCTTAGGCTAAATCAGATTATCCAACTCTGTTCATACATTTACGAGAAAGAAAGAAACCTCTTAGACTCAACCCTATGTATCTATAACTCTTTGGGCCATCATCTGTTCTCTTAACGGGGCTGTGGGCTAAACCTAGAGTAAGATTCTAACGGGCTATCATCCCTGTAGTATTTTCTTGAATTTTTATGACTATTTGTACATGTTTCTCCTTGATGTATTTCTTTGGTGTTGTGAGAAGATTTTTTTTTAATGATAATAATAAAAATCTCTCTTGAACTAATCAGTGCGTTGGTCAGCTCGTTCTAAAAAAATATATATATATATATCAATTGTTATAGATTTCCCACGTCTGTGTGTTTAACTGTCGTCACGTGTATGTGCGTGCCCGTGATTAGATAGAAATATATGTAATATATATATATATATATATATATATATATATATATATATATATATATATATATATATATATATCTGTGTTTAGACTGTCTGACACTTTAAAAGCGGTCGTAGAAGATAGGTGAGAGAGAGAAGATTATCTCGATTCTCAAAGACAGCCTCTATATCACATTCTATCATCTCACGTGTGGGAATTCTATTGCTTTTTACCATCTCTCACTGTGACTATCACTCATTCCAACCTATTCAGAAGGGACCAACCTAAGTCTTAATACTCCTATCGAAAAATCTACGACAGATACATGTCCAGTGTGTTACCGGGGCGCCGATAGGAGAGCAAAGAACAGTAGCCCTCTACCCTACCATGCATCTCGTAAGAAGCGACTAAGGAGGGTTGGGCAAGGGGCCGGTTATCCCATCCTGTATACAATTTAAAACAACAGAAACTTCAACAACATGAATGGAAAGATTTTGAGCTGACTGCACAAGACAAGAAAACTCAGCATAAGTTTGTTAAAGTCCTATGCTCCTTACGGAGCTAAAAGATGCTGAGGATGAAGCGTAGTCCCATGTCCTACAAGCTTAAAAAATGTTGTAGTTGTCATGCATTGCCTCTCCTGCTTTGCAGTAGTGGTCCAACAATGGCCAAAACTCAAGAGTATCTAAACTCGGTCGTCAAAGATGTTTACCTTCGCATAAGATTACTCTTGGCAGAGATGTAGATAGAAGTGCAATGATGCTTCTATCCAAAGGGAGCGTTCACAAGATAATTCAGAAGTCAAGAACCCTGCGGCATGGCGCTGAGCAATGGTTAACTTATATCTGTCCGTCGCCTTTTTTGAAGGATTTAAGCAATGGTTTTTAGCCCGTTCAATCCCCAGCTGAGTTAATTCAGCGAGTTCCTCTTATAATTGTATAGCTCTGTTTAGAGGTAAATATATAAATATAATACATTTATTAAATGTAAATATATATATGATATATATCATCTACATCATCATCGTCATCATCAGCATAATCATCATATATATATATATATAAATAAATTGTTCTGGCTCATACGTTTCCTTTCATACATATAAAAAACTGAATCGACTAAGATTGTTTAGTTTTTAAAACAACAGGTAACAAATTTAATAATCAATTAGTATTAACAGTTTAAAATAGATAAAATGCTAGTGATTTTATATTGGAATCAAAATTTTCTCTTCACTGAGATTTGGTGTGAGGATGTAGTTCAGAAAAATTATGTCCTTTTTGCTGGTGCTTTTTTATCAGCACTTAACTTGTAGGTGAGTCCTGTAGCTGTGATATTCGTCACTGCTTTGTGATGAGGGCACTTCTTCACACAACTTGTCAGATTTAGGCGGTTGGTGTTGATTCCCGGCGTTTCACTCACAACATGCTTTGTTCCATGAACTTTTGGACAAAAAAGAAAGAACAAAATGCCTCTGCTAAATACACTGAGTTGGAAGCTTAAAAGGTGCATCTTCTCGTTGTCAACCCACAAATGTTAATCTCTCAGAAGAATTAAATTCTTGAGTATACTGTGGTAAAATGTGATGTTATAAATATTTATAGGGGACTTAGTGTATTGACTGAGATCAGCTATGAAGGTATCTGTATCTAATAAGTGTGGTGTATTACAGATGACCTTACTTGCTACCACATTTATACCTCAGTCAGAATTATTCTGGAATATTGTGATGACTACGTTAAATGTCTAGGGTTATGAAAATGATGAAGTGTAAGTCACAACAACAACAGACAGATAAACAATTTAATTTATTCCACAACACTTACAACACTGTGACACTCACACACATATAACACTCTATAAGACTATCTTAAATGAGTCAAGTGTTTACGTTTAAAAATATCTGTATTAATTCTTGTCAATAATGGATATCCTGATTCAACTACACAGTGAACCAGGAATCACAATCAAATGTAATTACAAGTATTATTTACACAGTTTATATATATGAACTTTGTATTGACATAGTTTATTATTATTATTCTATGTGTGTAATTTGTGCAGTAGTAATATGAGGTAATACTGGTTTTGTTCAAGCTTGGTAGTTGTTTTTCATCATGACTTCAAGTGTTTGATTATCGGGGAAATAGTATTGGGAAACTTTCACAGTTCCTGTCATTTGAACCAATTAAGTGTCCCTCTGTGGTTAACAAAATGTCAATTTTTGAGGGGGCACATAATGTTGAGCTACTCTGGCCCCAGAAGCTTATCTTTCGTGATGGTGGCAGGAAAAGACTCCTCTGCTCGATTGCTTCCTGTGTTCTGGAGACACCTCACTGGTCGCTATCTGGACCAAGGAGTATGCTGTCAGCCTCTGGATTCAGCAAAACCCAGACCAGGTGCTGCTTCAATAACTAGGACCACAGTCCCTGAAACAAGAAGGTTGTACCTCCTACTTCATAACTAATTTATAATCTATTTCCACACTGAACACAATACATAACAAACACTGAGTTCAGGGCGATAGGCCAACTGCTAGCTTCATCTGAAACAATTTACACCAGTATTCTCCTCCTAAATGGTTACTACGCCTCTGCAATTCCAGCATTAGTTCTTTCTAGTCAATAAGATAGGTGTCAGTGTACTGTTTGGCAATTCCATGCAGTTTTACTTTTCTCCGACACCTCCTGTTCAGGTTGGAGCAATATTTAGGCCTTGCCTCATGTTGGCTACTGAACCACACACATATACAGACATAAATTATCAATTTACATTCAATTTTCATTAAAAAGATATCAAATATTTCAAGCTTACCACAATTCATGGAAATAATACACAGATACGTTGACTGGCGATGAATAATGGCACAAATTCCGATCTGCCTCTGTCCCAGACTTTTATTTAGCAAAATATGATCTGGCTCTCAACGCACTGTTTCTTAGTAAGTTTATTTTAAAATGTGGCACTGACCTGACGCTCCTAATTGACTATATTGGCGGGTCTAACCAATCGAGCCATGTTTACACAAGCGTTTGAAAAAAGTACCCTTCCTTCCGTCTCCCCTAACAACAAAAAATAGTATTTGTAGCCCGACTAATCGTGTTTAGCCTTACATTTACTTCTATCCAATCAAATAGGATTTTACATGGTGGCCCATTTCCCGTAAAATGGTGGTTTCAAAACCTGCCACTGCGCAATTCTGATTTTGGTGTTGTCTGACAGCACCACCATTTTATTTTGGCTATAATTTGTTAATTCCTAGACTATTTGCGTAACGTTTAACATATTCTTTGTCAGCAAGTCCTAAGGAACCCAATTATATAAATTTAAGGGAGCTAGGTGGCTGCGTTCAAAATGTGCATTTTCTTCTACCTCCTGTTCACTTCGATAAGATGTGGTGTCTGGGTACTGTCAGGATTTCAAACGTAAACCAGTATAATGTCATGTTTCCCAATAAGAATTTTTCAGGTTTTTAAACCTAACTCTCGTATGGGTAGTGTTTTTTATCACTGTCCATCAGAAAAAAGTATTGCTTCTGGCCTTACGCGGGGAGGGTGGCATTAATTGTATATCGCGAGACGCGTGTAAGTGTCGCATGCGTTCCGGCTTTCAGCCCTCCCTCTCTTTCTATCCTAAGTTCATCTGTCTTTTCATCACGCCGTGTATAAAATGAAATTAATGGAAGTATTAATTTAGGTCATTACGCAGGGTGCCTAGCTCAAGGTTTTCTTAGAAATACAGTACACGTTTTATTGTAGAAAGCGTGTAGTGATGCAGTAGGCTTTACTATCAAAGTGAAAGCGTGAAAATATGCAGACGAAGCATAAAACAAGGGGGGTTTTTGTACGCCATTGTGACAGCACTGTACTTTTACCATTTCTCAATCCTTTTATTGGATTTATGTGTTAGGCTTTACATTTACCTTTTAATTTATATATGTGGATTTAGAATGTTTCACGACATATACACAGTGTAACTCAGGAAAGATGAATAGAAATCACCACTATTCCTCTGGGGATTAACTGGGAAATTGTGTTTGGACAGCGCGAATAATGCGCTGTGTCTGAACTAAGATTAACAAGTTACTCATCACTGCTCCAGTCGGAGTCTGGGGTCATCTCTGCTGTCGGGATTTCCACGCGACTAGCAAGAAGAAATCACCAGCGCTTGCTGTAGTGGTTTATGATTATACTCTTTTCATATGTTGAGGTTGCCAGCTTCATTTATAATCACTAAGCAAGAAACACGTCAAATTTCACATCTGTAACATAAATGTTCACAACTTAACCCAAATTTTTGGGAATACACAATCTCCTTGCACAGATTAAGACTAGACACAGCTTTGTATTAGATGCTTCGAATCACTTAGCTCTGGAAATTAGAGTTAATTCCTCTGACGGCGGGTGTTTTGCGAAATCCTGGCCTGGGAAAACTTATGCTTTATTCCTCTATGACTTGGTCTGGGAAATTAGAGTTAATTCCTCTGATGGCGGGTGTTCTGCGAAATCACTGGGCCTGGGAAAGCTTTTGTTTAACTCCTCTATGACTTGTGATCAAATTCCTAAGTTTCCAGTCTTGTATTAAAATGCCGGTTTACTTGTAAATTCCTAAGTTGCTCGATCTGTTTATTATAGTTGTAGAATTTCTAAGTCCAATGTTTCTGTTTCTTTCTGGCTTTCTGGGAGTTGCTCGTGTGAAGTTGCAAAGCTGTCTATTCTCTGTCTCTGAGTTCGCTAGATTGTATCTCTTATTCTCAGTTCAAATCACAGATTGTGTTTCCGCTAAATGTTCCAACAGAATTCATAGGATATTCCGGCTCTCAAATCAAACCAATCAAATCTCTCCAGCACTGGGTTGGATTTTTTCATTTAAAATATCCCCTCGCGTGTTTTAAAATATTAATTTTAATATTCCACGCGTGACCTCCGTCTAATCATGCGGTAATATTTCCGGTGGCTTCATGTGCACAACTCAAACACCATCTGTGAACTCATATCATGTCCAGAAGCCACCTATCGCCAATATTATCTCTCAAGACAGATTATCGTGATAATCACACACAGGGATGGTCCGTGAAACGATTATCTTATATCGTTTGTGATTGTGCGTTCTCCAGAAAGACAATCTTGGCTACCTATTCATCCTCGTACGCGACCATATTGAGTTAAACGAGGATCGTCTCCTATCAAAGGTGGCCGGCGACTAAGTCGATTGATAAGCGTATTATCGCTGACCGGTGTAATTACCTGGCGGAACGTAAATACGTCTGAGGAGTGGTAAACAAGATAAAGACAGACCCATAGCAGATACTTCCATAGGGGAGTGGACTGTTTGAGACTTCACCATACTAGATCCAGCATACAGAGTAAAATAATGAATGCAGGGCAAAAAATATGCCAAATAATAGCGATGAGTGAGATGACAAGAAAAATGAAGAAAAAAATGATACTGCCGGATGTGGCGTGAGGTTTTTATTGGTTCTTGGATCAGTATAGTACTGACAATTACAGAAATATAATTTCTGCAGAAAATGGTGAAGTCCCAGTGTCCGAGAGAACTACTGGTATCACAAATTAGTTACGGCTGTGAATGATCTGATCTCGAAAAATTAGTAGAGAGGAGACCGACATAAATTGCCACCTCCGCTGTGTAACTAACTGTGATATTAAGACAAGGAAACAGATTTTACTTAACAATTATTAAAAAATTGACAAGTCGTTCAAATACAATTTCCTTATTATTTATTTAGTATAAACACTATCTACTCTTGTGCTGAAGGGTGGATGTTGAAACAATGGAATGTAATGGATTTGTAAGTTTACAAATGATTCACATATATTTATATATATTACAAGTCTTCCAATTATAGGAAACAAATTTATATCAGCTGCGCTGTTAATCACTTATAGTAAATGTATCAGCTGTGCTGTTAATTGAGTACAGTATATAAAATTTATCAGCTATGATCTTATTATTGTCTCTTGCTACGCTAAATCTCTTTTTCGTCACTGACAGTTACTTTGCTCACAATGCTGACAGGAATGGTACTAATGTGTACTCATCTCTCAAAACGTTCTGTTCTCCTTAGTTTGGTTGACACAAAACACCCGCTGTTGATCGTTTCGTTAGCCCACCCAAGACTGAGGGGGACTAAAGATGTATCTCAGGTACAATCTCTGTGCTCCTGTGAAGTTCCAGGCAGCTGGATTGACTGGACATACGACCTCAGGTTTGATGACACGAATAAAACCTGTAACAAGTAAAAATAGGGGCTAATTTTTGTCCTCAAGCCCACCTATTTCTAGTGTAGGTGAAATGAGCGTGTCTCAGGTGTCTGCATGTAGGATGAATGACAACATGGCTCAGTATGAGTTAGCAATAGCGAGACAAGACAGGTGTCTACTTGCAAAACATTCTTTCTGATAAATTAATACATGGATACATCCAATAATATAAATTCAATACATGAATACATCCAATAATATAAATTCAATACATGAATACATCCAATAATATAAATTCAATACATGAATACATCCAATAATATAAATTCAATACATGAATACATCCAATAATATGTACACCTAGGTGTGATACAACCAATTCCTTCCCCCTATAATATACCAGGCCCTCTCTGACAAGTGCTATAATATATCCTAACAATATTGTTATGTTCTATTGATAGAAGTATATGAGACGAGGACTGTTTGGTTATATTTCAGGTGGGAGTAATATGGGACAATAGGTTGGAGTTAGATGAGACAATAGATTGAGTCCTAACAAGGACTGTTTTGGTTATATTTCAGTTGGTTTTATCTGAGATAATAGACTGAAGTTATAGGAGACAATAGATTGAGTTATAGGAGAGAATAGATTGAGTCCTAACAAGGACTGTTGTGGTTATATTGGAGTTGGTTTTATATGAGACAATAGATTGAAGTATGAGTCCTATTAGTCTTCGTCTATTCAATCATATCAGGAAATACAATCATTATACCTAATTCCCCCAAGATACAATCAGTAACCTGATACGTTCATATAGAAACAATTTATATTAAATATATACAGGTGTAGGTAGTATAAATGACACACAACCAATACAAACATTATATATCTGCTGTAGGCCTATTTGCCTACCAATAGTAAATTATATTTACCCTCCAAGATTTAAACAGGCCAGTGACTCGACTAGCGGAGCCGTCTGCTAGGTCAATGCACGCATGTAAGCAATAAATCAAGGGTGACAGCTTCTCTCCTTCAGTCGGTCGGTATCTGGCTTCGTGTTGGTGTTGCGTGTTTTCGCATAAAATCTCGCCCGATTATATAGGCAGGTGAAGCAACTTCCACTGCACAAGGAAAGCGTTTGGTTGGTTCCTGGCGGGGCAAGCTGATTGGTTGTCTGCAGTTCCGTACCATGCTCCGTACAGCCTAATTTTATTCTGTTTTCTCCGCCATATTGAGTGACAAGATGGCCGCGACCCACATCCCAAAAAAACAGGGCTTAAGTTTAATTTTATTCTGTCTCAGAGACTGGTGAACGTTGCTCGTTGATTGGTTGGGCTCTCGACATAGGGATTTAACTAAGAAGTGGGTTTACACACACTCGTTTCACGACACCGGAGTGGACGTGAGATCGCACAACCGTCTCGTCACAGTAGTTTTCAAAAGATGAGGATGCACAATCAAACAATTTACATGAAACTTGTAATGATGCCGTGGGATTTATATACGATATTAATGATACCAGAATGTGACGAAATGGACGACCTCTTCACGATCTTTGTTTTACTCCGGCAGTATCGGTATATTTGTGGTACTGAATTTTATTATTTGCTCTAAATTGTCGCACTTTTCTTTCTTTCTTTCTTTCTTTCTTTCTTTTTCTGCTTGTGTGGCAAATATTTTGTAGATGCAAACATTTGTTGACACTCCTTTCTGTGATGTCACCTGTTTGTTACCTGGTCATCCTAGCTTGCGGTGAGCTACTGAGATAAGATAGTCGCCGGCGTGTTTAGATTGAACCGCTGACTCGTTTGGTAACCCAGATGGGCAGACACGGAGTTTTTGCGTACTCATACGACAGATAACGAGATTGCTGTCTCTGTGACACATGTGGGTAGACAAGTGTGACATAATCGCTTCCGGGTCGACTTGTTATGACAATATTACTTTCTAATAAAGTAATAAGTATTACAGCTTACCCATGTTGTCATGTGTGTCTACCGATCTGCCTGTGAGAGTGTATGCAAGGGATCAGATGGCCATATATGGTAATACGTGACCTTTGCAGGCCCGCACCTTATTTCACGGGGAACTATTTTGAAAATATCACACCCTATCTGCATGATTTGAAATGATTGGATCTTTCTGATTCATAACAACAATGCGTGGGAAGATAGGAATTTAGTCTGACCACTTCGCAGTTTTATTTCACTGTGAATTTCACGCTCGCCAAGACAACATCAGCTCTCTTCTCCATGTGCTTCTTGGTCTACCTCTGCCTCTCTTGCCCCGGGGGTTCCAGAACAAGGACTGCCTTGTAATGCTATCTACAGGTTTCCTCAGTGTGTGTCCTATCCATCGCCATCGTCTTCTTCTCATCTCTTGTTCCACTGACACTTGTCTAGTTCTTGTCCTCAGTTCCACGTTGGTAACCTTGTCATACCATTTTAATCCCTCTATTCTACGCAAGCACCCATTTATGAAAGTCTGTAGCTTTTTGGTTGTTGTCTTTGTTGTTCTCCATGTCTCAGAGCCATACAATAGGACTGACTTCACATTTGAGATGAAGATTCTTATATTCGTGTTGGATCCGATTTTTCTTGATCTCCATATATTTCCCAATGCAATGAAAGCTCCTCTTGCTTTTTGTATCCTTAGTTTGATATCACTGTCTGTCCCTCCAACTTTGTCTATATTACTGCCAAGATATGTGCACGATTCTACATTTTGTATCGGTGTTTCTTCAAGTTCAACCCTGTTATCATTACCTGCATTTATTCTCATTATTTTTGTCTTTTCCCTGTGTATTTTCAGACCCAATTGCTGTGACCTCTCATCGAGTGTTTTCAATTTGTCCTGCATCTGATTACGGTTATGGAACAGAAGAGCCAAGTCATCAGCAAAATCCAGATCATCCAACTGCTTAGTCAGAGTCCACTGGATTCCATTTCTGTTGTGTGTTAATGATCTCATAACCCAGTCTATTGCTAGTAAGAAAAGAAATGGAGACAAGAGGCATCCCTGTCGCACTCCTGTTCTTATCCCAAACGGTTCTGTAAGCTGTCCTCCGTGAAGAACTCTGCATGTCATGTCTTCATATGTTTTATTTATTAAATTAATTATCTTCAGGGGAACTCCATAATGCCTCATCAATTTCTAAAGTGATTCTCTGTCTACACTGTCAAATGCCTTTTCGTAGTCCACAAATCCGATGTATAAGTGGTGAATTCCATTCCAGGCTTTGTTCAACTATTATTCTCAAAGGATCTGATTTGTCGAAAACCTGCTTGTTCATCTCTCAGTTTCTTGTCTATGGACTCTTGTATTCTCTTAAGGATAATCTAATATATATATATATATATATATATATATATATATATATATATATATATATATATATATATATATATATATATATATATATATATATATATATATATATATATATATATATATATATATATATATATATATATATATATATATATGTATATATTACCATGTGAAGTTTAATGTGTGAAACTCGCTATTGGATGTCAAAGTCATTTAAGGCTGGCAACCTCAGCGTTTAGAATGATGGTTCATAAACCACCACTGCACGGGCTGGTGATTGCTTTACTGCTAGTTTCGTAAAGAGATCTAAAAGCATAAAGTAAAGAGATCTAAAAGCATAAAGTAGTTCCAGGTTCCCTATGGAGCAGGGAGTGAAAGATGACAGAAATGATGTACATTCTAAGTATAATACTTACATTTTCAAAGCAGTGTAAATGTCCCTATATTCTAGTCACTTTAAAATTAATGCAAGTTTCCAAGCTTAAACCAGTGTAAATGTCTATGTAAAAATATTCATTTTAAAGTAATGGAAGTTTCAAACTTTTCAATCAGTGTAAAACATAAATGAAAACATATTCAATCTATATTGTGAACACTTTTCAATCAGTGGATATGTAAATGTAAACAGACTCTATCTGTATTATTAACCTTTTCATTTGAATATAAAGTAACTATGAAAGCTATCCTATTTAAATGTAAAGAAAGTTTTATCCCGAGGGATTAAATTTAATTCTCATCGAGGGTAAAATCTGAGTAATTGGGATGGTGGTATGGGAAGATAGGAACCCATAACCATGTGGTGGAAAACGCCATACTTAGAAGAGCGTTTCGTTCTATTCTTTTACCATAGTTATTGGTGGTCCCAGCAGAACATACTATCTCTGGAACAGGAAGGGAACGAACGAACGAACTTTATTTTCGAAGGATTAAGAATTGGGCGCGCAGGCCCGTCTAACATTCTGCCCTTTCACTCTCATTTATCTTGCATACTATATCCTTTCATTCCCACATGTTACTTTAAACATTAATTTAAAGGCATGCAACATTATAAAGTTAACATAACAGCATTCATTTACAGTATGCAATCATAATAAATAATGAGTTGGTTTTTTTTTAAACAAACAAGATAGTCATTGGAAAATTAATCTAAAAAATTTAAATAAATAAAAAATAATAAAATAAACAAAACAATAAATAAATAAAATAAATAAATTCTGAATACCGACACTCACTCATGCGGTCAAAACGTCTACAATTAATCTGTATTTTTGAATGTGTCATCAATCATCAATTACACAGAGAATTTCAAAAGCAGTAGACCACAAACTGAGGAAAGAACAAGCAGGATTTAGAAAGAACAGAAGATGTGTAGATCATATATTCACTCTCAGGAACATTATAGAGCAGTGCTCAGAATGGCAAAGACAGCTGTACATTAATTTCGTTGATTTTGAAAAGGCTTTTGACAGCATACATAGGGACAGTTTATGGAAAATACTGAGAGCTTATGGAATTCCAAGCTGCATAGTGTCAATCATAAAAAGCCTCTATGCCAACTTTATGTGTAGTATTGGGCAGAGCAACCTAACCTTTGAGGTGAAGACAGGAGTACGACAGGGATGCCCCTTATCAACCACTCTATTTTTAAGTCATAGATTGGGTGATGCGCCAGACAACAGAGGGCAGTCCAAGAGGAATAAGATGAACTACATTTTCTACATTGGAAGATCTGGAATATGCAGATGACATTGCACTACTAGCACATTCACATCAACGCATCCAGGACAAAACGGATAGACTTAATAAGTTTAGCCAGCAGGTGGGCTTGAACATCAATTTAAAGAAGTCATAGGTCATGACGCTCAATGTGAGCAACCCTGAGCCCATATCAGTAAGGAATCAGCAACTGGAACAGACAGACACCTTCACATACCTAGGATGCATAGTAACACCAGACGGCGGGGCAGGCAAAGACATCAACATCAGAATGAATAAGGCAAGAACAGTCTTTTTTAGCCTAAAAAACACCTGGAAGTCCTCTCAATACAGCACAAGCACAAAATTAAGATTATATCAGAGCTGTGTGCTTTCTGTGCTTCTCTATGGTGCGGAATGCTGGAGAGTTACAGAGAAGGAAATGTCGAAATTGTCCTCTTTTCACACAACATGCCTAAGAAAAATTCACCGAATCTTTTAGCCGAATACCATCACCAACCAAGATCTGCTTACTCGGAGCAAGCAAGAGGACATGCACACCATCATAGCTGGCAGATGCTGGAGCTGGTTTGGCCATGTCCTCAGAAGAGACCCCGATGCCATCACAGCTATGCTTTGGACCCCTGAAGGAAAACGAAAGAGAGGCCGACCACAATCAACCTGGCGGAGGACTGTGGATGCTGAGATGCAAAGAATGAACCAGAGTTGGGACACTGTACGAAGGATGGCCGCCGACTGAGCAAAGTGGAATCCATTTGTTGTTGCCCTACAAGACGCCACTAGGCGTGATGGCCACTGACTGCTTTGACGGTCGGCGGCTAAGGATCAAAGAAGAAGAATCAATCATCAATAAACAAAATACATAAACACATTCTCGCTTATATCCAACCGTGGTCTAAGCTTTAAGACGAAGGACCCACGAGGTAGACTCTCCTTGACATGTCTGGGAAACGCGCTACCCCCTACAACCTTGATCAGAGACGAGCGTGAGCAGAGTGAAAAGAACCAACCCATAAGAAGTACCAGAACCGTCTTTGGCAGCTAAGTTCAAATATATGCTGCCACTTGAACTTCTTGTAATAAACCACATTTCCTAAAGACTGTGATGATAACTTTTCTTGATCCATAACTATTCAAATTATTTCCAACTGTTAAAACCTAAAGTGATTATTAAATTTGGTTATTTGTAATGTTACAAATTTAACTCCGATTTAATCACGTTAAAGTTACTGCATGTTTGTTTCAGTCAAATTATTACACACACTCTAAACAGAGCTATACTAAAATAATAAAATTCCACTGAGTAAATCAGGGGTGGGGGCTTGATCGAGCTGAAAGTAATAAGTGCTTAAATCCTTCACAAAAGCGTCGGCAGAAGCACAGAGTTAACATACTCAGCCAAAGCAGTATTGTTCTCGCGTATTCTGAATATCTAGTGAAGACTCCCTTTGTAATAGAAGTGTCATCAACATTCTATCTACATCTCTGCCAAGAGTAATCTTGTGCGAAGGTACATACCTTAGAAGTTCATATTAGATACTCTTTGAGTTTTGACCGCAGTTGGACCACTACTGCAAAGCAGGGGAGGCAATACCGTCACACAGAGAAACCACAAAATAAGAAGTTACGATAGCAGTTTATTTTCCTCTGGTTTTGGGCTGAGAAACAAAAAATTTAATATTGAGGGAAAATGTCACACTAACACGGAGATTTAAGGTAGATGCCAGAAGAGTAACAACTGCAATATAATTTAGATGGCTGTGCTTTGTTCATGTTACGCGATAGGTAACACGGAGTAAATTATACGATTGTTTGAAAGTGTGATTAACTTCTTTTTTTTCCTTTCTGTATTTCTCAGTGAGTGTCCGACTGGCCGAGTGATTAATGCCCTGGCATCTCGCGGCAAATTTACCGGGTTCCAGATTTGAAAGCTCGTAGCGTCACGCTCCAGTCTACCCAGCCGTATATGGTTACCTGACTCTGCTCTTGAGTTAGAGGAGATAAAGGCAGAGAGGAAGGTAACTGGTGACCCCACCTGATAAAACTGGACCTTGTATAGTAAAGTATCTAACACTTTCCTCTCCCAGGGCAGTAGATGCCACGACTACCTTTACATTTCTCAACAAATTTTCAGATTCGTTTCATACTTGTATTTCACTCGGGCCACGTCTGTCTGATTGTATGTCTTTCCACCTGGCCATCTACTATTAGCTTCTACATAAACAATCTACCAATCTATCTGACTAGTCTTCCATCAATCTGTATATCAAGTTGGCACTAATGTGTCTGCCTGTCTGTGTGCCTGTCTGGCAATCTATCAAAAATCCACCCGTTTTTCAATGTCTGCTGTCCGTCCATTCATCCAAAACCAATCTATATGTAAGCGTGCCAGCCTGCCTATCTGCATTTCTATCCATCTATCCATATATTTATCCAGCCATCTATCTATTCATCCATCTATCCATTCATCTATCCATCGATCTATCCATTCAGCTATCTATCCATCTATCTATCTATCCATCCATCTATCTACCCACCCATCCATCCATCCGTCTGTCTGTTTGTCAAGAAAAAAAGCACAGAATAATGGCTAGTGGCACGCATAATTCCAGTTCAATGACCAGATTTCTTGATTTCTTCAAGTGATTACAGTCTAGCCAAAATTTTTGCTGCTGCCCAAACTTGAAAGCTAACACTTGACCTGAAAAGTCCTAAATGTTGTAGTCAACCCACTTTCACTGCAAAGAGAATTTTGAAAAGTGTTTTCGAGACAGTCCCGGATTTTGATGGCGTTTAATGGTGAGACAGTAGAAAACCTGAATCGGAGATGTTGGGAATGACTAGATTTTGTTTACCTGAATATATGTAAAGCACTCTCTTTATTTAAAAAAAACATGACAACTAGAGGCACACCCCGTTTAGCGTTGCCCGTTTAGCGCTGTTTCATTACTGCGCTCTTGCAAAATTGGTATTAACTTTTTATTCGCAATTTGTAAAAAGACAAAAATTCACGAGTCCACGGGGGCAAAAGCAAGTCAGAACTTTCCGACAGCGGCCATCGCCGCGGATGTTCATTCAATTAATCAAACATACGCGGTTAGTCGCTCACAACCAATCAAGGTTCCCTTCTGAGAATGTGTTGTCTAATTCTTTCTTAGTTCAAGCTCTGTCTCGATCACGTGCATGGCCGTCTTAACAGCATTGTAGGCCCTGGGCAAAGCAATGCAATGGGTCCCTACCAGCCCTACACACCCACGGGAATAAAAATGATTTATGAACAATATGGCAGCATCCCTAGAATCGTGGGCCCCAGGGCAGTGCCCAGCGTGCCCATGCCTTAAGACGGAACTGATCACGTGTGCGTATATTCTTGTCCTCTCGCAAATGTTTTAAGCGTTCTTTATCATTCATCATATGTGGAAAACAGCTTGCAATTTCAAATGTTGAAAGTGCATCTAATGTGAAGAGGAAAAGCCTTTTCTTGCAAGAAGAACTGCAATTGATGAGATGGTTTGAAGCTAGTGAGTGTCCGGTGCTTCTTTGAATTTGGCTACGTCTATGAATTATTAAAAGAGAGCGGACGGGATAAAAGCTACTGCAACGACAACCTCGAATTTGTCAATAATAAAGGTGACCATTTCAATTAGCTATCGAGAAATTGCACAATATTCAAGAACTAACAATTAACTCTCGACGCTGTCACGGATAGCCTCCCCTGCTTTGCAGTAGTGGTCCAACAATGGCCAAAACTCTAGAGTATCTAAATGGGTCGTCAAAGATGTTTACCTTCGCACAAGTTTACTCTTGGCAGAGATGTAGATGGAAGTGTAATGGCGCTTCTTTCCGAAGGGAGTCTTCACAAGATAATTCAGAAATCAAGAACCGTGCGGCATAGCGCTGAGCAATGGTTAACTTATATCTGTCCGTCGCCTTTTGTGAAGGATTTAAGCAATGGTTTTTAGCCCGTCCAAGCCCCCAGCTGAGTTAATTCAGCGAATTCCTCTTATAATGGTATAGCTCTGTTTAGAGGTAAATATATGTCTAGGTATTTATTTATATATTAAATATTCTGGCTCATACGTTTGCTTTCATACATATAAAACTGAAGCGACTGTGACGATATGAATTTCGCCTATCTACATTTTTTGGCCTACTATATACTCTACCGGGCTGATCACCCGTTTGCCAGTCACTTCGATTACGGAAACAACAGCAAATGGATTGATTTGCCGTTGCCCTAAAGACGCCAATAGGTGTGATGGGAAACAATGGCAAAGAAGACCTATTTGCTGTTGCCCTAAGACGCCACTAGGCGTAATGGCCACTGACTGCTTTGACGGACGAAGAAGAAGAATATACTCTACCATTTGAGCATATTACTTGGTGAGACGAATTTTCTTCATGACTAACGCTATTTTATACTTAAACGAGGTTGTCGTTGCAGTAGCTTTTATCCCGTCCGCTCTCTTTTAATAATTCATAGACGTAGCCAAATTCAAAGAAGCACCGGACACTCACTAGCTTCAAACCATCTCATCAATTGCAGTTCTTCTTGCAAGAAAAGGCTTTTCCTCTTCACATTAGATGCACTTTCAACATTTGAAATTGCAAGCTGTTTTCCACATATGATGAATGATAAAGAACGCTTAAAACATTTGCGAGAGGACAAGAATATACGCACACGTGATCAGTTCCGTCTTAAGGCATGGGCACGCTGGGCACTGCCCTGGGGCCCACGATTCTAGGGATGCTGCCATATTGTTCATAAATCATTTTTATTCCCGTGGGTGTGTAGGGCTGGTAGGGGCCCATTGCATTGCTTTGCCCAGGGCCTACAATGCTGTTAAGACGGCCATGCACGTGATCGAGACAGAGCTTGAACTAAGAAAGAATTAGACAACACATTCTCAGAAGGGAACCTTGATTGGTTGTGAGCGACTAACCGCGTATGTTTGATTAATTGAATGAACATCCGCGGCGATGGCCGCTGTCGGAAAGTTCTGACTTGCTTTTGCCCCCGTGGACTCGTGAATTTTTGTCTTTTTACAAATTGCGAATAAAAAGTTAATACCAATTTGCAAGAGCGCAGTAATGAAACAGCGCTAAACGGGCAACGCTAAACGGGGTGTGCCTCTAGTTGTCATGTTTTTTTTAAATAAAGAGAGTGCTTTACATATATTCAGGTAAACAAAATCTAGTCATTCCCAACATCTCCGATTCAGGTTTTCTACTGTCTCACCATTAAACGCCATCAAAATTCGGGACTGTCTCGAAAACACTTTTCAAAATTCTCTTTGCAGTGAAAGTGGGTTGACTACAACATTTAGGACTTTTCAGGTCAAGTGTTAGCTTTCAAGTTTGGGCAGCAGCAAAAATTTTGGCTAGACTGTAATCACTTGAAGAAATCAAGAAATCTGGTCATTGAACTGGAATTATGCGTGCCACTAGCCATTATTCTGTGCTTTTTTTCTTGACAAACAGACAGACGGATGGATGGATGGGTGGGTAGATAGATGGATGGATAAATAGATAGATGGATAGATAGCTGAATGGATAGATCGATGGATAGATGAATGGATAGATGGATGAATAGATAGATGGCTGGATAAATATATGGATAGATGGATAGAAATGCAGATAGGCAGGCTGGCACGCTTACATATAGATTGGTTTTGGATGAATGGACGGACAGCAGACATTGAAAAACGGGTGGATTTTTGATAGATTGCCAGACAGGCACACAGACAGGCAGACACATTAGTGCCAACTTGATATACAGATTGATGGAAGACTAGTCAGATAGATTGGTAGATTGTTTATGTAGAAGCTAATAGTAGATGGCCAGGTGGAAAGACATACAATCAGACAGACGTGGCCCGAGTGAAATACAAGTATGAAACGAATCTGAAAATTTGTTGAGAAATGTAAAGGTAGTCGTGGCATCTACTGCCCTGGGAGAGGAAAGTGTTAGATACTTTACTATACAAGGTCCAGTTTTATCAGGTGGGGTCACCAGTTACCTTCCTCTCTGCCTTTATCTCCTCTAACTCAAGAGCAGAGTCAGGTAACCATATACGGCTGGGTAGACTGGAGCGTGACGCTACGAGCTTTCAAATCTGGAACCCGGTAAATTTGCCGCGAGATGCCAGGGCATTAATCACTCGGCCAGTCGGACACTCACTGAGAAATACAGAAAGGAAAAAAAAGAAGTTAATCACACTTTCAAACAATCGTATAATTTACTCCGTGTTACCTATCGCGTAACATGAACAAAGCACAGCCATCTAAATTATATTGCAGTTGTTACTCTTCTGGCATCTACCTTAAATCTCCGTGTTAGTGTGACATTTTCCGGTGTGCAACCTTTGCCATGCTTGAGCCGGCCAGAGGGGCGATATAATTTATGAGACTACGCAAGGGCTTGACCCACGTTTAACCACGTGATTCGTGCTGGCCGATTTTTTGGCGGTCTTGTAAAAATAAATATTGCCACAACTGTAAGTACAGAACGCATTCTCCATGTAGCCTGCTAGAGAATAAGACAGGTTTTTTTCAAACCTGTAAACTCTTTGTAAAGAGGTTAAAGTAGAAATTTGCTAAGCACAAACGTAAACGGCGGTTGCCTTTCCTGACTGGGAAGATGGGCTTTTAAAGCCACTAGCACTCTGCAAAACACTTAATTACATATAATTAAGTGCCTTTACAAAAGAGACAGCTTAGATTAGTGGCATCATAAGCAAAAACTAGAACAGGGGACCACTAGAGCTGAAAGACCAGGCAAGCCACATCGAAAAGCGACTCGTGGTTGACATTGGGACGGGTATGCATAATTTTATTATTCTTACTTTAATACATGATTTGTGTATCTAATTCTTAAATTCATGTTCATTATTAAGATGTACAGCTGTAAATGGGTACCTGACTGAGTTAGGGAAGGAAAAGGCAGCAAGGAAGGGAACTGGTCATTTCACCTCTCGATCTGGAACTATTAGGGTGAAGTCTCTAACTCTTCACTCCCCTCCGGCTGTATCTGCTATGGGACATCCTTTACCTTTTCTAAGTTGAGCTGTATTTTCAGTGCATTATACACGTAACTCTTATTCCCTGGTATTTGCATATACTTTTTCTCATGAGTTAATTAACACCTACGGTCCTTGTCTTCTTCCGTGCTTTAAGTGCAAGACATAATCCCATAGTAATGATATTCATAATTCTTTCTGGGACCATCTAGCAACGCTGGACCCTATGCTCCATGCGGAGCCAGAAATACTGTACACAGCTATCAGTAGTTTCTAACTTTTATCATCTGTGTCAATAATAATCTACTCACTGTTTTTTCTTTTACTTTGTGTATACAGCAGTGTTTATTATGCAGTGTTTATTATTGAATCACTTTTGAAATGTATGTAATGCACATAAAAACTATTGTCATTTTATATGGGTGGGAAAAGTGTTCTATGATTGCCCATGATTATAGAACACTTGATAGTACCAGAGACTAAGAAAAGTGCAAACTCTGTTATGTTTTTGCTTAGCCAGGCTAGCGAGGCATTTTTTAAACGAATACAGTCAAGAGTGGGGGCAGAAAGGTAGACCACGTGGTTACAATTCCGCACTAGAATGTTACCCGCTTTAGTCGGGGTCATAAATTATCTGATGGGCTGAGTCCTTCAGAGAGGGCGGGCAAAATGCAATGCTATTAGCATTAAGCTAAGGCAATATTACATTTATTTGCTCTCCAACCTTACTGTCGGTAAATAACAGCTGGAATCTTGAGGACTGAAACGTGGAACTGCAGAGAGGTCCAACAGTCCAGGAGACCAGAAACACTTGGCTAACATTAGAGCCAGGCAGACACACACAAATTAGAAAGTTGAGTATTAGAATACCCGCATTGACAAGCATATATACGTCAGGTTAATACACGTCCACAGGATGAAATCCATTTCTTACAAATAACCTATTCAAAGCAATAATTCTATTATATTTGTAAAAACCACACTATAAACCGGGTTTTCTTTTTCTGTATGTCTTTTGGAAATTCTATTTTGTATTTATAGAAAATCAAAAAACCTCGAGTCTTTTTTACTTTCTTTATGTCACGTTTAAGTTTGAATGTAAACATTGTTGGTAAATAGATAAAGTCTTTTATTCTTTTACCTGGGGGGAAACTGTCGGATGTGCCGGCCGAAAGGTGCAGATATCGCAGCTCCGCTGTGAACAGACGCAACGCAACCAATGTCCTTTTCAGGACGAACGAGGAAGAAGGAAGAAGAATTTAACACCAACAGGACAAACGAAGCCATTCTATTCTTTGTGACAGTTTTGCGAATGGGTGGAAACGGGTCCACGCGAATTAGTACAAGAGGAGATTTCTGGCACGTAAATGTCACGTTTATGAAATGTGGGATTAACTGCACTGAAGACTACGTACTGACTGACAAGCATATTAAAAGCGCAAAAGCGTACAGTATCATATCAGTAACAGTGACAAGTGTAACAATAGTGATTAATATATTATTGGATCATATGACTTAAAGATACCCCACGACCATTAATATAATACTGTAGGTCTGTTGTTGTTTCGTTCGGTAAGAATTCTTAAATTTCATCTATAAATGTGAGTAACATTTGCTTATCCAATGCTTCTCTTCTAAAATATTGATGCGTCTAATGGTCCGCCTTAATTTTATGGTCTGGAACTAGAACAACAGCATCAGTAAGTTCTCTTCATAAACATCATCATCTTTATCGTCATCATAATCATCATCAGGAGCTCTGGCAGTTACAAGAATAGTCCGTGCAAGAGAAACCAAGAGATGAACTATATAAAGAGTGTTACAATATGAGGCAATCTGATCATCAGAAGTATGCCCCTTCCCCGTCGGACAAGTGTTTCGGCCCTGTTTTTCCTTAGAGACATAGAGACGTGCAAGAGAAACTATAATGAAGTCCAGACCAGACACTGACAAAACTCGTGGGATAAGACAGAGACACCTTGAGGACAGCGCAGACGTGACAGTAACCCCGGGTCACACGTGCGCATGCGGCTCTGCGTGACCTCCTGCGGACACGCTCCAAATGCGCGCCACTCTGGCATGTGTCTTTGACAGGGCACCAGACGTGACAATCTTCTCAGAAAATGAACGCCCCTCTGCTATTTTCCTCTGTTTAAAACAACAGTGTCTCTCTTTGTCTCTTTTGGAGCATTACAGAGGCTATGCCTTTTAATATCGCTTAGCCAGCGCACGAAGCCTCAAATAATGTTATTGTTTTTAAAAACACAAACCTTGTTTTCATTTGTCTGATAGGATTAAAAGGAAATTCTCGATGAACTCAAGCAGTTATAGTCGAAAAGGTCACGTGTATACTCTTTTTAAATATCGTAGTTTTGTTGTTCAGAACAACACTTAACATAATGATAAAGAATTATGGCGCTTAACCAAACATGAGCCATTCTGTGACAAAGGAGGTTTGTGAATGGGCCTGGGAATCTCACAAATTAGTGTTGCAACCACCACTGAAACAGCACTTTAGTTTTTGGCTCTTCTGTGCATTGAGAGCAATATTGCTCGTAATTTAGACTTAAAGGACGTCATTACCAGACTTTGCTGCAACGAAAAGGCGAAAAAAAGACTTTCTTGAGATTTTCTTGGCAAATGCTATAAGTAATCTCTACATAAATAACAGTAAACGTCTGTATGTCTGGCCGTCTGTCTGTTACCTTAAAACTCGAGAGCGGCTGAACCGATTTTGATGCGGTTGTCTCCAACGTATTGGACGGGGAAGGTTTTAAGCTAAATATCATCAGGACACAACATCAGGAAGCTGAGTAGTAAAGAAATATGTTGCGCAAGTTGGAAAACAATCGTTTGTGTGGCACATTAAATTCAATACAGCGGCTAAATTATAAGAGATATATCGAAACAACGTATGAGGGACTTTTATGGTTTAATAGTTATACAAAAATGTCCTCGAGGGCATATATCCCAGATCAATAGATAACTCACAGTAAGCACTTTTATGTTTTCGTTTTCGGAGAAATTTTTAACCTTCAGTTTGCTGTTGAATGTCGTCGTAAACCTTAAAGATGTACGAAAACAAATTAATCTATGGCAAGAGCATTTACTAACGAAAAAAAGGCATTTACACTATATGCCTATGATTTATAAATCAGGAGTAATCACGGAGTGAACATAAATAAATTAATCGAGGCTGTGACGTACTACAGACACGAAGCTCGTGAGCGTGTCTTCTTCTTCTTCTTCGTTCGTTCTGAAAAGGACGTTGGTTGCGTTGTGTCCATTTACAGCGAAGCTGCGATATTTGCGCCTTTCGGCCGACACATCCGACTTCAGCACGGCATTTTTGGGACCGGGTTAGCCTTCCCTCTTCGATCCCTACTCACTCAGCCAGACTGCAGTGATGCAGTCTGTTTCCAGGACCACCACTTGGAGGTGGAGTAGGGTCTTGGTCAGCTCTGGTTCGCTGACCCTGACGCAAGCAATCTAGCTATAGGTCACTAACTGCATTCCTCACTGTTGACGCGTCTTAGGTCCCGCGAGCGTGTCTGACATCTGTCGTAGATTTCCGATAGGAGAATTAAGACTAGGTTTGGTCCCTTCTGAATAGGTTTGAATAGGTGATAGACTCAGTGAGAGTTAGTGAAAGGTAATAGAATTTCCACACACGTGAGATGATAGATTTGATATAGTGGCTGTCTCTGAAAGCGAAAAGAATTCTTCTCTCTCTCACCTATCTTCTACAACAGTTGTTACAGCGTCAGACAGACTACACCAATATACATATTACGTATATTTCTATCACTCACAGGCACGCACATACACGTGACGACAGGTAAACACACAGACGTGGGAAAACTATAACAATGATATATATATTATCTAGAACGAGCTGACCAAACACGATTTTTTTAGTTCAAGAGCGATTTTAATATCAGGAAAAAATCGGCTCACAACATCAAAGAAAGTACATCAAGGAAAATACATATACACATAGTCATAAAAAATCAAGGAAATGTTGCAAGGATGATAGCCCCGTTATAGTGTTAACTCTAGGTTTAGCCCGGCCCCGTTAAGAGAACAGATGATGGCGCCAGAGTCACAGATACATAGGGTTTGAGTCTAAGAGTTGTCTTTGTTTTATCTCGTAATTATATGCACAGAGTTTGAAAAAAAAATCTGCTTTAACCTAAGACAAAAAAAAACACAAGAACTCTAGCCTTAGCAACAAATTATGCAGATTGAAAAAAACAAATAGGACAGCAACAGGGTGTCAAAGATATAATAGTGAAAAATATCACTCAAACCAGCGTACACTCATTCATTCCGCCATGGCTTCTCACACTAGTACTCACGACTTTGCTTGCTGCCTCTTGGAACACATTGATTTTAGATTTTCACACAGACTCAAAAAATGCAGTCTGCTGCCAAGAAGTCCCCAGTTCCAAAAGACCTGTTTAACTTGGAGTCTCCGGGAACGACTACTTGGGTATGCAAATTTGTTCAAATGTCTGATTAAGTCACCTAACAATTATTCCAGGCGCGGGAGTTAACAGAGCACAGTGTCAATAGCGTAGGTTTCTAAAAAAAAATGATGAATGTCAGGTCGGTGCCTTCCCTCAGTATAGGATTCACTTTAGTCACACCACAGATTTGTCCACAAGATATAATCTAGTCGGGAAATGATTGTTAATATTCACGCCACCAGGCAGCAAATTATATAGAGTTTCTAGAAGAAATTAAGTGCTGGCTCCAAGGTCCAGTATTTATCATTACAGTCTTTGAAAACCCGTTATAGGGATATTAGTATTTCTGTCTAACTTGCACCGTCAGATCAGTGTTACTTGAGAAAACCCACGTGGTTCAAAATAAGGACTGTCTATTTCTTCACACGTATGGAAACTACTACTAGGTGCTGGTAAAGTTAGGGTCACCCCAAAACTTTCCCTGTGTGGAGGAAAAATAACACATATAATATAATAAACAGAATCTGTACTGGTTAAAACTTACATTTAAACTGGCAAGCAGAGAGCTTTGCTTATCATTTAAACTTCCCGTGACGTAAGTTATATTTAAAAATCAGCAATCCTCATAAATTAGGAACACGTGCGTATCCCGTCATCATTCATGAGGCTGGATTCTAGAGTTTATACGTTAGTTTAGAAAAATACACTCGACTGAGTATTAGCAGTTAAATTAAATTCATAAATAGCTACAATTGCCGTTATAAGCTAGAAATTAAATTTTTAGTCTGCTTTCCACTGAATGCTTCCCTAGAAAATATAATAGCCTACCACTTTATTTCTCTTCTGCGCTAAAGAAATAGATTTAAAATGAATTTAGCGATTTAACACTTTAACACTCACAAAATCTATATATCTATCATATTAACTACCTCAACCACAGAATTACAGGTAGTCGCACAACTTAAGAATAAAAATGCTGAAAATATTTCTGGAAGTCTAGAAGTTCGACAAATTGCCGAAACAAACTGAGATCTTCGCTAACAGCTATTCTGTTTTTCGAGCGACCTATCTACTGTGAAGTCTATGAGCGAGAATGAAATTAAAGTTTCAAACTTGGCCAATATCTTAAAATCAGACAAAGGGCCCAAACTTACTTCGCCAAGCGAAATTATCTCCCCTACTCCCAACATTTACGTCCGCTTAACGCGTGTCGTAACTGTCACCTACTGACCACGATGTACGCGTGTCAGTTTCAAATCCCAGACAGCCTGACTCCATTGCCCAAGTGAGCGCCGTGTCAGTTTGGGATTTTCCAGCCAAATGTCTGGATACTGCCCGGTGCAGATGTAAAGTATCACACCTCACCGGGACTAATGCCGAGAAGAAGCTCGCGCGCTCGGTGAGAATGTAGACGATTTGCTACGTCCTGTGTTCAGCGAACCGACTTATCACGCCTTATGACGCCCTGCAGCCCTGACATCTACGTAATATCGTCCTAGCGCGATTCTCAGTTTAAGAGAAAGGAAAAAGGTAAAGTTTGCGAATTATATGAGAATAATATTCGCAAAACGAATGGATGAAAAATATACAGGAAAAATGAAATACAGAGATAATAAAAGAGAGAATTTGGGTGAACAAATAGGAAGAAAATGTAGGAAATTAAATGAATATAAACCCTACGTGACAGAGCCTCCCCCCTTTAAGATATGGAAGCACTCCATGTCTACGTTATGGAGTTTAATTTCCTATAACCGTAGCTTCGGGGTGTCTGTCTTCTTCCCTCTCCATCTCCCCCTCCATCTCTGTCCAATTCCTACTCAAGTCCACTCCTCAAAGTTTCCTTCCTATGGAATGTCTCATATGCGCGCTTGAAAGAGCGTCGCCGCTTCTGACATTTTTGAAAGATTTCCTGTGATAGCGGTGGAATATCCCTGCCACTATCATCATCTTCGTCAGTTTTGGCGATCGTCAGGAGATGGTCGGAGGTTGGCACTGGTTTTTTCCAAGTATCTCTTTAAGAGATTTAAATGGAAAACCTTCTCCTTTCCTTCAATAGAGATCTGGTAGTTAGCCTTAGAAATCTTTTTCAGGACGGTAAACGGCCCTTGCCATCCGATCTTCAGTTGGTTGTTCTCAGTAGGGAGTAACACCAAAACTTTCTCTCCTGCTTCCAGTTCTCTCTCTTCCGCGACTTTCCTGTATCGGTTAGCGTGCTTGGTGCGTGCTCGCTTAAAGTTAGTCGTTGCTAGGTCCCACCCTAGTTTCAACCGTTCCTTTAAAACCGACACATATTTACTTGCTGAGACGACTGTCTCATCCGCCTTCTCGTCTGTCAGAGACTGAAGTAAGGCTTCAAGCGGGCCCTTAATGGGTCTGCCGAATAAGAGTGTAGCTGGCGGAAATCCTGTGGAAGTATGAGGAGATTCTCTGTAGCCAAATAATGCTGCAGGAATACAGAGATCCCAATCTTCAGGTTTCACTTGTGCCAGCTTACTTAGCATCATGGTGAGGTTTCCATTAGCACGTTCCACGAGCCCATTTCCCGCCGGAGTATATGGCTTAGTGTGGATGTGTTGGGTCCTCCAGATCTTAACGATCTCATCCATCAACAGGTTTCGGTATGGAGATCCATTATCCGTCAACACTTGCTGAGGGAATCCCAACCGAGTGAAAATCTGCACGAGGGCTTCTGCGACATGCTTGGCATCTGCGCATGTTAGCGGGATAGCTTCTGCCCATAAAGTGCATGTATCGACTAAGGTCAGGATGAACCTGTTCCTTCTTTTAGTCCTTTCGAAAGGCCCTAAAATGTCGATCACAACCCGTTCGAATGGTGTTCCCACTATTGGCATTTCACCCATGTGGACTGGGGGTGTCCGTTGCTTGGGTGGCACACGTTGGCACTGGGCACAGGATTTGACATATCTGATAATATCAGTATTTACTCCTGGCCACCAATAATGAGTGGTTATACGTTGGTTTGTGTGGCGTTCTGTCCCATATGTCCGCTAAAGGGAAGAGAGTGCCCCATTTCTAGGATTTGGCTTCTGTACTGTTTCGGTACTAGGAGCTGGTTGTAACCTTGGTCAGGCTTGCCCGTTCTCCGATAAAGTACGCCATCCTTAGAAAAAATGTCCCCGTGCTGTTTGGGTTCCTTAGCCATGGGCAGTTTCCTAAAGCAGGGTGCCAAAGTAGGGTCCTTGTATTGCGCTTCTTTAAGTTCCATGGGTAACAAATTCGGCGCAGGCTCCCGTTCCTTCTTGGTTTGCCCTCTTGTAGTTACTGCTGCCACAATCGGCTCTTCCGGTTTCCCAATACACACGTATCTCCCGCCAAGTATGACTGGGTAGATGGGATCATCCATAACAGCCGCTTTGATCACACCTCTGACAAAGTCCGAGTGTATCTCCACCAATGCGATGGGAAGCGCTGTAGGTGCATCACTCTTACGAACTCCACAAAGTTGGACGGTCTCTGCTGTCTCTTGACCGGGTTTGACCAGGTTTCTGGCAACAATGCAATCATAAGAAAGCCCCGTGTCAAATAAGCAAGAAGTTTGAGAACCGTTCAAAGTAACAGTACCTCGCGTTGAGGGTCTATCCCCAACAGGTTTGGAATCACTGTCAACAATTCCGCCTTGCGAGACTGTCAATAAGCATCCGATGCGTTTCGGCTCGGTGTGCTCGGTCTGATCATATGTCCCGTGCTCAGGGGTTCTCCCTTTGCCACCTTGTCCTTTCTGGCTGCGCTGCCATGTAGGGCGGTCGGGTTGATCAGACTGTTTGGGGTGGTTGGGGTACTTGTTCTTGTAGAACTTGGATTTTTCAGGAGGGGGGTTTTGAGGTCCAGTTTCTCTGTGGTTGTTTTGGTTAGAAGCCTGAGAAGATTGCTCTAGGTTATGTTTTCGAAAATGCTCCTCTGTCGGTTTCCGCTTTGTGGCCGGTAGTTCAGCCAGCGCATTGTGATAACGCTCAGACTTTTCCAAAATGTCTTCCAGTTTTTCTGCCCCCTGCTCAGCGAGAAATCTCCGGGTATCAGCAGACAAAGTGTTCTTTATTTGTTCAGTTAGAACAAGTTCCTCAAGACCTTCATAGGTAGAGGGGAGCTGCGAAAGCTCAAGGCACTTTGTTAGATATCCCTTAAGACGAGATGAGAACTGGTGAAAAGTTTCAGAATTCTCTTTCCGGCTGTTGCAAAACAGTTGCAAAAACTTGCGAGCGTTCATTTCAAAGCGCTCCAGTAACGCTTTCTTCAACACATCGTAGTCGTCTTGTTGGCTACTTTCCAGCTTAGAATAAACATCATAAGCAGCACCTTTTAGGGCCTGGGAAAGTTTCATATTCCAACGCGACCTCTCTAACCCGTACAGAGTTGCAATTTTCTCAAATTTTTCTAACCATGTGTCAATCTTCTCATTAGGACAAGGAAAAGATTCAAGAGTGAAAGACATAGCATTTAGTTGAAGAGATTGAGTGTTAGCAGGGTCAGTTAAGGAAGAATGAGGAGAAGACTCTCCATTGCTGGAGGTAGAGGCAGCACCACGACTTTGGAATTCTAGAGTTTTAAGAGCCAACTCATGCTGTCTCTCTTCTCTCTCCTTCTCATGCTGTCTCTCCTTCTCTTTTTCCTCATGCTGCATCCTGCGAATTTCCATTTCCTCATCCATCTTCTTCTGCTGTAAAGCTTCAGCTGCTTTCCTCTCCGCATCATATCTCTCCAGTTCGTCTCTGACAAAAGCTTTCGCTTCCTCTCCTTCCAGTCCCTCCTCTCTCGCTTCGTCCCTGAGAAGTTGTCTAAGCTTTGCCCTCTCGGCCATATTATGTCAGTGACTGAGACTGTTGGAGAAAGAAAATAGGAAAAAGAATAACCTGGTTCCTACCACTTACGAGAAAAAAATTACCAAAAAAAAATCAAAAGATGATATATTTAACCCTGGGATACCTCCTCCAAAATAAAATCTAACTATCGCTGCTATTATCGGCAATAAAGCACTCAATGCAAAACACGACTACGCCAAATAAATGGTAGTTAAGATTACAACTGAAAAATAAGTTGCTACCGTGGAAAAGCAAAAGAATATTGCAAAAATTAAAGAGAAAAATAATCCCTTAATTTTTAAAAATCCACTATAAGTTCGCCCCTGAAGTCAGATCGGGTAAGGGAGGGAATTAATCTGGACAAAAAAGTCCGAAACACACTCCTTAACTTAGTTCAAACGCCGTTCTGCCTCAGTACCCAGTGAATGTTATACACTCACCACTTTACCAGCATTTAGTATTACAATCAGCAGTTAACATATATCCCGACAAAATCAACCTGTAACCAAAATGTATATTATTCAAAGATGCTGTGGAAAAAAAACTTACTAGTTTGTGTGGTCAGCACGCCCGTAAACAGATCGCTAGTCTAGGGGGTAATTATTTTTAAAAGATACACAGTCACAAGACATCACACTCTTACTCATATCAGAATACAGAATCTTAAGTACCAAATCCAGATAGACGAGTCCACGTTTGTCGTACTCGTCTTCCTATTCTAAGTTCAAAGACCGGAAACGAGCCCTCATTTGTCGTAGATTTCCGATAGGAGAATTAAGACTAGGTTTGGTCCCTTCTGAATAGGTTTGAATAGGTGATAGACTCAGTGAGAGTTAGTGAAAGGTAATAGAATTTCCACACACGTGAGATGATAGATTTGATATAGTGGCTGTCTCTGAAAGCGAAAAAGAATTCTTCTCTCTCTCACCTATCTTCTACAACAGTTGTTACAGCGTCAGACAGACTACACCAATATACATATTACGTATATTTCTATCACTCACAGGCACGCACATACACGTGACGACAGGTAAACACACAGACGTGGGAAAACTATAACAATGATATATATATTATCTAGAACGAGCTGACCAAACACGATTTTTTTAGTTCAAGAGCGATTTTAATATCAGGAAAAAATCGGCTCACAACATCAAAGAAAGTACATCAAGGAAAATACATATACACATAGTCATAAAAAAATCAAGGAAATGTTGCAAGGATGATAGCCCCGTTATAGTGTTAACTCTAGGTTTAGCCCGGCCCCGTTAAGAGAACAGATGATGGCGCCAGAGTCACAGATACATAGGGTTTGAGTCTAAGAGTTGTCTTTGTTTTATCTCGTAATTATATGCACAGAGTTTGAAAAAAAAATCTGCTTTAACCTAAGACAAAAAAAAACACAAGAACTCTAGCCTTAGCAACAAATTATGCAGATTGAAAAAAACAAATAGGACAGCAACAGGGTGTCAAAGATATAATAGTGAAAAATATCACTCAAACCAGCGTACACTCATTCATTCCGCCATGGCTTCTCACACTAGTACTCACGACTTTGCTTGCTGCCTCTTGGAACACATTGATTTTAGATTTTCACACAGACTCAAAAAATGCAGTCTGCTGCCAAGAAGTCCCCAGTTCCAAAAGACCTGTTTAACTTGGAGTCTCCGGGAACGACTACTTGGGTATGCAAATTTGTTCAAATGTCTGATTAAGTCACCTAACAATTATTCCAGGCGCGGGAGTTAACAGAGCACAGTGTCAATAGCGTAGGTTTCTAAAAAAAATGATGAATGTCAGGTCGGTGCCTTCCCTCAGTATAGGATTCACTTTAGTCACACCACAGATTTGTCCACAAGATATAATCTAGTCGGGAAATGATTGTTAATATTCACGCCACCAGGCAGCAAATTATATAGAGTTTCTAGAAGAAATTAAGTGCTGGCTCCAAGGTCCAGTATTTATCATTACAGTCTTTGAAAACCCGTTATAGGGATATTAGTATTTCTGTCTAACTTGCACCGTCAGATCAGTGTTACTTGAGAAAACCCACGTGGTTCAAAATAAGGACTGTCTATTTCTTCACAAGTATGGAAACTACTACTAGGTGCTGGTAAAGTTAGGGTCACCCCAAAACTTTCACTGTGTGGAGGAAAAATAACACATATAATATAATAAACAGAATCTGTACTGGTTAAAACTTACATTTAAACTGGCAAGCAGAGAGCTTTGCTTATCATTTAAACTTCCCGTGACGTAAGTTATATTTAAAAAATCAGCAATCCTCATAAATTAGGAACACGTGCGTATCCCGTCATCATTCATGAGGCTGGATTCTAGAGTTTATACGTTAGTTTAGAAAAATACACTCGACTGAGTATTAGCAGTTAAATTAAATTCATAAATAGCTACAATTGCCGTTATAAGCTAGAAATTAAATTTTTAGTCTGCTTTCCACTGAATGCTTCCCTAGAAAATATAATAGCCTACCACTTTATTTCTCTTCTGCGCTAAAGAAATAGATTAAAATGAATTAAGCGATTTAACACTTTAACACTCACAAAATCTATATATCTATCATATTAATTACCTCAACCACAGAATTACAGGTAGTCGCACAACTTAAGAATAAAAATGCTGAAAATATTTCTGGAAGTCTAGAAGTTCGACAAATTGCCGAAACAAACTGAGATCTTCGCTAACAGCTATTCTGTTTTTCGAGCGACCTATCTACTGTGAAGTCTATGAGCGAGAATGAAATTAAAGTTTCAAACTTGGCCAATATCTTAAAATCAGACAAAGGGCCCAAACTTACTTCGCCAAGCGAAATTATCTCCCCTACTCCCAACGCTTACGTCCGCTTAACGCGTGTCGTAACTGTCACCTACTGACCACGATGTACGCGTGTCAGTTTCAAATCCCAGACAGCCTGACTCCATTGCCCAAGTGAGCGCCGTGTCAGTTTGGGATTTTCCAGCCAAATGTCTGGATACTGCCCGGTGCAGATGTAAAGTATCACACCTCACCGGGACTAATGCCGAGAAGAAGCTCGCGCGCTCGGTGAGAATGTAGACGATTTGCTACGTCCTGTATTCAGCGAACCGACTTATCACGCCTTATGACGCCCTGCAGCCCTGACATCTACGTAATATCGTCCTAGCGCGATTCTCAGTTTAAGAGAAAGGAAAAAGGTAAAGTTTGCGAATTATATGAGAATAATATTCGCAAAACGAATGGATGAAAAATATACAGGAAAAATGAAATACAGAGATAATAAAAGAGAGAATTTGGGTGAACAAATAGGAAGAAAATGTAGGAAATTAAATGAATATAAACCCTACGTGACAACATCCTACATTTCAGGCAGCATGTAAAGCAATGGGTTTAATAAAAGATGTTGCTCATTGGAACAATACACTGTAGGAGACTGCTTTGTCCAGTTCACCTTCGTGGCTTAGGTATTTGTTTGCCATTGTTTTGGTATTTTGCCACGTATCTGATCCACTATCTCAGTTGCTTTCATACAGAGACAGCATGTCAGAAGATATTTTACACCGAATTCGCCATGAACAGTCTATAGAAAACGTGCCATACAGCAATGAAATATACAATTCTGCTTTAATTGAACTAAAAAAAAATTATACAGTCGTTCTCAGAAAAAAACCTTACAAGAGTTTGGTCTTCCGCAAACAAATGATCTGGATTCTTCTGCTGTTGCCCGACTATGTCTGCAAGAAACGACGTATGACCAACGGCGTTCTTACAGAGTAGAGATGAGACCCGCTTGAACACTGATCAACTTACAGTTTACGACACCGTTCTCGCGTGTTCAAAATGGTTCAGGACAGGTATTATATTTAGATGCGTCCGGCGGTACGGGAAAGACTTTCCTTATAGATCTGCTTTTGGCCAAAATAAGATCTCGTGGTGATGTTGCGACGTTGCTACAATGTGGCTAAACGGCCCGTGCAATGTTAAAGTTGCCACTCAATTTATGTCATGATGATCAAGGTGTTGTGTGTAATATTTCTTAACAGAGCGCCGCAGCAAAATTACTGCAAAAGTGTTCGCTCAATGTGATGAATGAGAGCACATCGTCGCATAAAAGTTCTACCAAAACCTAGATAGGACTTTAAAAGATATAAGAGGAGACAATCGACTCATTGGTGGTGTGACCGTATTATTTGCAGGCTATTTAAGGCAAACTTTACCCGTTATCCCAAGAGGTACATGGGCAGACGAAGTGAATACGTGTTTACAAAGATCTTTCATTTGGCCTGACGTTGAAAAACTACCCCTCTCTAAGAAAATGCGCGCTCAAATTTTTGGGAAAGTTAATGTGTCTCTCTTTGCAGATTTGTTGTTGAAGGTAGGAAACGGTGACATGCCTGTACAGGGATGGAAAATCAGTTTGAGTAATACTCAGCTGTGTAGAGTTGTTCACGATATCCAAGCGTTGATCAATTCAGTTTATCTGGACATAATAAATTTACGAAGTAAATCTCCATCATGGTTTAAGGAAAGCGTCTTTTTATTATTTTGGCATCTAAAAATGATACTGCAACTAAAATAAATAATCTTATATTAGATTAATTTGACTCTCCTTCTCGTACATACAAGTCCGTTGATACCACCTTGGAAGAACAAGACTACGTACATTACCCAGTCGAGATTTTAAACTCTCTAAATCCTTCAGGGTTACCGTCTCACGAACTACGTTTAAAAGTTAGTGTACCAATCCTTTTACTCCGCAATCTTAGCCCGCTCAAACTGTGTAATAGCACTGGATTCCAAATTACATCTTTGAAGAACTACATAGTAGAGGCCACCATCCTGACAGGTTGTGGTAGCAGGGAGAAAGTCTGCATATCAAAAATCCCTATGATTTCCTCCGATATGCTGTTCAATTTTAAGAAACTCCAATTCCCTGTAAGAGTCTGTTTTTCAATGACCATTAATGAAGCAAAAGGTCAAACGCTTCACGTGGCCGGCGTTGGCTTCTCACATGGGCAACTTATGTGACATTTTCCCGAATTAGCATACCGGAACACTTATACATGTTGTCACCAAGTGACTGTACTACCAATGTTGTTTACAAAGAAGCCCTCACTTAAATTATTTGTGTTAGAAGCACACATCAATGCAATAATACAATTAAAAAAAAAAAAAAAAAAAAAACTTGAACCTTCCTAAAATTTCGACATGGACCCGGGCTAAGCCGGGTATGACGCGCTAGTCTAGATATAGTTCAATACCTTTTTTAAATAGCATTTTAAAGTTTTTGTTGCATTATTACTTCTGTTTCACTATCATTGTTTACCTTTTTTTTAAAGGAGTATTTTTTGAGTATTACAAGAGTTCTCTTCATTCATAAGGTCCTAGACATTGTGCCCGCGGTGCATAAAAGGAAATCAAGCCTGTGAAAGTAATAAAGAAGTCCCGTGCTTTACAAAACATGCCCCATTTTTGTAACCAAGGAGGTTTGTGAATGGATGTGGAAACCTCATGTAAAATAAACTGGTGCTGCAACCACTACTGCAAAATCACATGAAGTGTCTCGTCGTAGGATTCCTGGACCAACTAAAGTTCTGCCTCCATGCTCCGTACGATGCAAAGAAGAAGTAGAAGAAGAAGCAGAAGCATAATGAGTGCAGAGAAAGTTATGTCAAGATGATTGTTGTCTGTAACATCAATTATTGAATTCATCAATTTTTAACATTGTCGTAGATTTTAGATAGGTATTTAAGATATATTTTGGTCCCGTCTGAATAGAACTGAAAAAGGTGGTACTCAGTGAGAGGTAAGGTAAAGAAAATAGATTTCACGAGTGAAATGGTGAAAGGTAGAGTCTGTCCCTGGATTGAGAAGATACTCTAGTCCAGCCTATCTGTACAACATAAATTTGTTGATCAGACAGTATACCTATATATATATATATATTAATATATATCAACTACTCACATACACACACACACACAGATAAGTGACGACAATTAGACGCAAAAACGCGAAACTATATTTATGGAATAGGGATATTGGGACGAGCTGACCGACACAGGTAATTAAGTTTTATGTTACTTTTATTTACCATAAAGAAACTTTACAACAGTTATTATCAAAATATCAGAATATAAAAGTCATAGGTTACAGAATTAATAAAGGAATAGATACATAAGCGCAATCGCCTCTGTTGAGACAAGTTCCCACAAGAAGAAGTTAATTAACCCCCAAAAGGTCAAAAGATTAGCGCTATGGTATAGAATTTGACTATACTGTAAAGAACAGAGTTTCTAGTTTGTTCTGAAAATGAACAATATTAGCAAATATAAGAAGAAAAAAAAAACCAAAGTGAGTATATTAATTATACAATATAAGAATTATTCATCCCTGCTTTCACTCGCTCTGACAAACATGTGATCACATTTCATTCTCGCTTACCGAATAAGTGTTTGACAACAGCTTGCACATATCTCCATGCTCCAGGTAACAGATTCAGTGTCGGTTCTTTTGGCAAGATAAGCCCCAGTTCTTCAAATGACTGTTTAATCCTCTTATTTCATGAACGCTTATTTTGTTATTTTGTTTTATTGACTCTGTTCATATCACAGCGATTAGTCCAGGTATGAAACACAACTTCGAGATCAAAATAGTCAGTGTACAGTAGCTTGAAATATTCGATAGTAAAATAGAATGTCAGGTAGATAAATCTTTTCTTCAGGATAAATCCTCGCCACAACACAAGTGGTCGGTAGGCAGGTAATGTTAAATTTGCTATTCTTCACCACAGCGGGCTGAATGTAAATGAAAATGGAAAAAGGAAATCTGGATAGTTATAGGTCCAGTTACAATTATTTTTATTGTCTTTTGTTGGTACTCTCTCTCTCTTTCTGGGTAAACCAAGAGAGCCGAACAGGTAAACCTCAAAGACCCGCTGGGTGCATTAGAATGTTTGATTAGCGTCTATTGTACTTAGACCCGTTTTCTCAGATTTATATTGAAGCCGCTGGTAGGTTTTGGGTTGTGACCCGTACTAGAATTATTGGAAGAAAAATGCAACCACAATCAGTATTCTATCCTAAAAATAACCCGCGTAGAGGTATAATTTAATATCCACTTGCCTATTAAATTTAAATTAGAAAAACACAAGTGTATATCTTATTTATCGTTTAACAAAAACCCCGTGAAATAAGCACTGGTCATTTATAAAATTGCTCATAATGAATTAGAAATAAATATTTATTTCTTCAGTACTCATAATGAATAGTGCATTTATTAGCTGACCAAAATATCTCTTTCTAGTTAACAGGAAGTAATTAAATTAAAAAGTTAGCTCTATGTTGTTTTAATTCGCTAGTTAATTAGCACAAAAATCCTAGTGAAATATCATGACGGACTTTAAAAATTAAATTACTCAACACAGAAAAATCTTAGTGAAATATAATGCCGGACTTAACAATTAAATCACTCAAGAGGCTATTATAAATATTTACCGCGACACAAAATGACTATCTCCAATCGAAACAACTAAGAAATTCCACTGTTATAGTGGATCTAGAATATCGAAGCTAGACGTCTGGAAATTTCTGGGTACTAGATAAACTGAGTTTGAAAGCTGGAATATATATATGAAATAGACAAAAAGTCGCTGATCAGTGTGAGACATAACACGTTTGGGGAATTCCGTGGTCAAATTCTGAATCAAAGTTAATTTTGCTACCTTTTGCCGACCGCCAGACCCCGGCAGCGAGCAAACTGTCTTTTGATCTCCGCTCATCTGTAGCCAATTACATTCACGAACGAACGATGAGGGAAGGGGGGGGGGTAGGGGAAACTGTGATTGATTATCTCCCCTTTTCTCTTTCTACTTGCATCTATCAAAGGGTACAACTTTTGAATTATCGCTCTTTATTCTACAAATATACGACCCGTCCCCTCTCTCTACACGTGAAACGGTCTGATTTTAAACATTCCTAGTGCCTGTTAAGACAATAGAGAAAAGAAAAAATAAGGCGTGGCAAAATTATGAATGAAACAGATGAATGAATCGGAGTTAGGGGTACTGCGTTAACAAACGTGCATAACTAATAAGAAAGAAAAGGTGGAAAACAGGTGGAAGCAAAAAGTGTAGATATCATGTAATATATTTACATACTTCTGTCACAAACATTAATTCTAAGGTGCTTGTTGTTTGTAACATCAATGATTGTGGTTTGTAATATTAATTTTAGTTGTGTCAAGTTGACTGTTATTTATAACATCAGTGGTTGTTATTTCTAACGTGAATTCAAGTTGTGGGTCAAGATGATTATTGTTTGTAAGAGCAATAATTGCTGTTTATAACGTCAACGATTGTTATTTGTATCATATTAATTCAAATTATAAAAGAACCATCATGCATTCACACGGTTCTTCCTTTCAAAAAAACCTGTGTCCTTCTACGTATTTAAACTGTTTTTAAAATTCATGTAATCTTATCTCATCATCTCTACATGTCCATCTGCCCATTTTTGCTTTTACGAGACATACTATGTCAAACAGTTCTGCATCAGTATCGTTTTTTATCTGAAATTCCACGACAATGCAAGACTACCTTATAAAATACTTCCTCCTTTTTATCTTCATTTGTCCTTTGTAGTTTTTCCCCCTCAATTTCTTCTTTTGTCCTTCTCTAATGATACACCAGCAACATTATGTAAAACAGGGAGCTGCTAAATCAACATCATCATTTTTTTTCGCTCCGTATGGAGAATTGAGCTGTCAGTGCATCTGGGGCCCATTTACAAGAAGCCTGCACCAAAGCGTGCACTTGTTCTTACAGCGCTTGTTTATATAGTTCTTTGTTTTACTTGATGAGGTTGCCAGCCCCAGGCACGAACACATATTAGTCGCCTCCTCCTACATACCGGACACAGCAGTAGCTCAATTCTTTCTTTATCTCATCAGAGATCCCCGGAACTACACGGACTTTGCCAAATCATACACAATAATCACTGTAACGATTAACATACAACTTAGACGAACTGCGCAGTACCACATAATGGCATCAATGTCACCAAGAGCTGACGTTAAATGACAGTGGATCAAAGTCAAGTCAAGATAATTGTTTATGCACATGGTCCGCAACCAGACGATACGTCATGGTCTCAAAACCCAGCCCCTGTAGACTCGAGTGGAACAGCTCCAATTACGATGGTTTGGCCTGGCCATGTCTGCAGAAGGGAAGAATGTCAGCTACCACGACAAATACGGGAAACCAAAAGCTAGGGATCCAGCCTCTAGGAGTTGGCTGGAAAGACAACGTTAGACAATCTCTGAAGGACCGAGGACTAGATTGGAACCAAGCCAGCAGGAAGACAGCCGATAGGCCAGTATGGTGCTCTCTCTGGCAATCTCAAACTCCAAGCGTAGAAGAGCAACGACTAATTAATTAAGTTTGTACATTTTGGGAACAGTGTGAGTGTCAATGGTCCGCTTTCTGCTGCGGAGCGTGTCCAAAACATTGGCGGAATGTCCATGTAGACTTGACGTAGGGCAGAAGAATGGCATCGTATCTTCTCGGCAGGGATCATTAATTACAAAGTTTTTTTTTAAATGAGAGAAACGCCCACGACCTCATCAACGATCAATCACATGAACATTTATAATAAAACATGCATTAACACCAACTGTGCCATAGAAGGGTTATTTCATAAGTTGGCCAACACCTGACGGACTTATAACCTAGGCTCCGCTCTATAATAAGCATTCTGGCTTAACAACAAGAAATACATAATTTTATATTTCAGTATGTTCTTGTTGTTATTTATCCAGCTGCGCCTGGGCTCTCGCGCTTAGGCCAAATGACATGTAGTGATGTCTGTATGTGTTCACAAATTGTTTTGTTTCTCTGTACAAGGTGTTCCATGTGACGAAATGTCTGTCCCTGTCCTTTTGTGTGACCTCTCACACCTTCAGCCCACCGGCAGTAAACTTCTTTTCTTCATATTTCTTCATTATTCACTTGTTATTTGGCATTTAATTTTGCCCTTTCATTCATTTTACTCTTTATGCTGGACATAGCATGGGGAAAGTCTCTAACACGCCACTCACATATGGCAGTATTTGCTGTGGGAGTAATTCGTATCTTATTGTTTACCACTCCTCAGACGCATTTACGTTCCGCCAGCTGAACTGTGGTATTATCGTAACAATACCCAGTCATCAGACCGGTCACCCGCTTATCTCTTTGAATCCGTCTGACCACCTGCGTAAACGTGTCGGTCCAACATTTGACCCTATTGAAAAGCTGCTGATCGTGTTGACACAAGCTTGTATTGTGCGTACAATGAAAGAAAAACAACACTGTCTGACCAGACATCTGTCGGGCGGAGGCACGCAGATAAAGGGGATGCTTAGATAATCTGTCGGTGTAGACATCTGGGCAGAAGACATTACGGCAGGAAAACACGGTCACAATATTATGGGAGGCAGAGGGGAGCAGTCCAACCAATATTGCGTCTTATAAAGAGGTCACGCGTGGATATTAAAATTAATATTTTAAACACGCGAGGGGATATTTAAAACTTCCCCACCCAAACAGTGCTAGAGATTCGATTTGGTTGGTTTGATTTTAGATGCGGGAATAAACAATGCATTTGATTGGAACATTCAGCGGAAACCCAGCTGAATTTGAACTGGAAACTGTACAATATAATGTAGGAAATTATGTACCTTTTTTTAATTGTAATTCAGTCAAATCATTATTCATGAACTGCAGACGCAATTTCCTAGTTAACACACAGGATATGGGTGAATTTTCATCATATTCCCCGAGTTATACCTGTGTGTTCGGGAATTTAATTCTTCTGAGAGGTTAACATTTGTAGGTGGAGCGCATGACAATGGGTCTGTTAGTTTGCAGCAAACAAATGTACTCAGCAGGCATTTGCTTCTTCTATTTGTCTCAAGTTCGTGGTTACAAAACATCAGACGATATGTGGTACTAACGCAACTAGTGTGAGTGAAAAGTATCCACCATAACTGTCTACAGCGGAAGAGAGTGTAGATAAGGCTCTCGTCATCACAGAATTGATGGACCACAGCTGCAGGACTCACTCATACAAGCTAAGTGCTAACTAAAAGGCACCAGCAAAAAAGGGACAATTTCGGTTAAACTTAAAAAATACATTTCCACCTATGTCTCAATGACGAGAAATTCATAACTATCAAAATTCCACTAATCTTTCCATATTTATTTTAACCTGTTAAAAACTGTTTCACTATTAAATTTGTTACCTGTTGTTTTCACACAAAACAATAATAGTTGTGTGGTAGGGTGGGCGAGATGATGATGATGATTATGTTGTGATGTGTGATCACTCTCCTGCTTACACTCGCACCGACCCGAACAACAATAAAACTCTTGATTCTAGAGGCAGGGGCTATATTTATTTTTACAACCCATTCAGTGACAAAGCAAACATTAAACAAATAAACTAGCGAACATAGCAAAACAAAACAAAACACCCAGCATGTGCCCGATTGCTAATTCTGGAGAAGCAAACAAAGCAACGGCTGGTTAAAATCATAATAGTTAAATAATGATACTCTCACCTGTCAAACAGTCCTTCCACGTGTACTACCTGACACCCTCAACTATCACACACGCACGCACTCATGCGTGTCATCCAATGCGACTAGTAAGGTGTTGTGCGTGGGGCTGGCAATCTCACCATGTAACACAGGTTGCTACCGAAACCACTACTGCAAGAGCACACACTCAGCTATCACACACACACACACACACTCATGCATGTCGTCCAATGAGACTAGTAAGGTGTTGTGCGTGGGGCTGGCAATCTCACCATGTAACACAGATTGCTACCGAAACACTACTGCCCTAGCATATGAATACTTAATATGGAGGCAAACCACACTGTTGGCCCCATGCTCCCTCAGGAGCGGAGAAGAGAAATATATACCTTGAAGTGAGCCCACGTGCTCTCACAACCATTCCTCACATAACCATAATTAAATAATCATAAAATGGACATAAAATAATATTCTTCAACTACATGTACAACAAATAATCTCAATAACGAGAATAAACCACCACCTCACAACTGGTCTATCTCAATATTCGTTACTGCATTCTGAAGCATGTCGTATGTGACGACTGGTGCGCCTGGCAACAAGCGTGTCGTATATGACCACTGGTGCGACTGGGAATCTCATCACATGAAACACATCGTTACCGAAACAACCACTGCAATAGCATAAAAATGCTTCTTGTCGGCTTGTGATAGACACCAGCCACATTGGTGTTTCCATGCTCCGCCGGGAGCAACCAGAGAAACACATGTCTCAACAAAGGAGTGGCCTCGCGCTCTCCAGAAATCTAAATACATATTCTCACCTCACAGTAACCCATTAAATATATACAGTAGAATTATGATAAGTAGGCTATCGTGAAATACACTCAATTACTTTTACACTAAAGAATAAAATATAATTACTCTTGGCTTTAACAAAACTGGAATTAACACGAAAACTATCTCTTTCCTTTACTGGGGAAAATTATCTTAATCTGCTTCCAACCACGTGTTGATTCACGCGATCTAAAACTGCGTAACATTAAGTGATAACTAGGAGTGTTAAATGCAGACTTGCTGGCGCAGCTTTTATACAATCACCACGTGGCGCCATCTTGATATTTTGCTAACAAGCCAATATCATCTAAATTCAAGTAATAGATGCTTCTCTATCCAGTTTCATGTATAAAACACTCTTACTAAATTTGCCTTTCTTGCCCGGTCTGATGACTGACATAATTGCTCTTAAACTCTCACATCTGTGATTTGGGCTTTGCGTGCCTAATAAAACCTATCAAACATTATTTTCACTCATCTATCATTTCGAGACTAAATCATAATGTCCTAAAAAGACATTTCCTTTGGAAACACATCTATCTATATCACTAAACATTAAAACAGACTCGTGCTGAATATAATTTCAGAATTATATAAAACTAATTCTAATTTAAAGGGGGCGGGCGTCTCCTTTTCGGCCCCATCACAGTTGATTCAGTTATATTTATGAAAGCAAACGTATGAGCCAGAATTCTTAATCTATAGATATAAAATACCTAGACATATATTTACACTAAACAGAGATGATACAGACGATCCGGTTAGCATATGGTCTGTGATCAAAGTATCATGGAAGTTGCTTTAGGCAGTTGAATATTGAGTTAATAAAGAATGTTCATAATCCCTGTCCATGACTTGAGTGTTCTGGTTCTCATTCATTAGTAATAATCGTGCTTTAATTATTTGATATGCGAATGCGTGGTAAGTATAACCAACAGGTGAATAGCTCAAAGATCAATTTGATAAGTCCATCTTATTTGAGTCCACGAGGAAAACAGTTTTATTACGTAAAACAAACATATTTGACGACATCAGTTAATGTAGTTCATGGTAAGCATATATGACAAATTGAATACTTGCAAACATCCTATTATGGGTCCATGTCGTACTTGAAAAACTGTCAAACGAACATCATGGCTATATACTCGCGCTGCTGGGTTTCAGACAACCGGTAGTGAGCGCATGTGTCTTGACGAGACTGAATCAACTACTTAATCATTTATCTCTTCATCCATTACAATGGACTGACCCGTGTCCGTACTTGACTAAAATATATATATGTGCAGTAGCATCATGCACAACCTTGGAAGGGTAACAAAATCCGTCTTCACTGCTTGACGGTCAATACAAAAAGGGTACGGTAACCTAGTCACCAAGCGTGACCATATCGACGCTAACACGTCACGACTTGAACGTGCATTTCGCGTTCATAACTCCGTAAAGTATAAAGATCAATTTATATTAATTCCATTGACCCTAATCATGCGCACTGCCAATTTCTAGCAGACGCCATCAATAAAACTACCGTAACAATTCCCTGCCCGCCGTGGGAAAAAAATCTATTAGATAGATTTTTTTACTACCTTACTCAATTATATATAAAAATTAATAAAAACCCGACATATGGCCTACGATGTTCTGTCTGGAACAGTGTCGTGGTCATGTCGATAATACATAAGTCATATAACATTATTAGACAAAGGGTTGTCAACTGTCGCCAATAATTAGCTATTGAATTATTAAAGACTGTTGTGAGTGAGTAATGAAGTGTTATGTAAAGAAAATTATTCTAACTAATTAAAATTGAACTAATTTGTGATAATAGGTATGTAATGTATTAAATTATTAACATCTAATTAAAGAACCTAACAGATAGTGTCATAATAAAAGACATGAGAAGTAAGGACAAATAAAGTAAAGAAAGAGAAAATAAAAAAAATAAAATATAAATTATTATAGTTATGTGTGTTTACAATTAATTATTAGTGTCGTGTAATTACAACATAATTAACTTAATGATATAATGAAAGAAAATAACATATTAATAAATTTCATGTGAGCATCTTAACTAAAGCTATCTAATTTATACATAAAATATTTAGAGTATTTGCTTGTGTGATTTTTTTTTCTTTTTCATCATTTCTTTCTTTGACATATTTTCTTCTCTTTTTTTTTTCTCATTAATCACACTTCAATTTTAATGTACTCTTCATTAATTTAATAACTATTAAACTTAATGTCGGATGTGATGATCCATCCGTCGATATGTCCCTTGCGAATCTATGGAAAGTTCCTTAGAAATTTAATACTGTTCAACTCAACTTCGTTCCTGATTGAATATAAACTTGATCGTTTTGAGTTAGTCAATTTCTGTAACCAAACGTTATATGTCCAGCTTGGATTCATATCGTATTCAAGACCATATCGCAATGAGTTAGAGAACGAATGGACACTAACCAAAGTCCAAACGTTAGAACAGACCATCGAAATTTGTTTCTTGCTATAACGAATTTTCTTTTGGAAACTGAATATCTCGAACGATTGAATTCGAATTATTTGAATTGTTTTTCCATATAGAAGTGGTTCATATCAATTTTGTCGCAGGAATCAGTTAGAGTTCCAAAGTCGCTATTGTTTAGCCGTTAATCTTTTAACTTGTAGACAAGACTTATTTGACTTCCGTTGGGTGTATTGAAAGAGCATCCGCTAGAATGTTTTCTTTTCCGGGTATAGCTTCGATAACAAAGTCATATGGCTGAAGAAGAATAGAAAATCTGGCAAGTTTGGGGCTTTTGTGGTTTGAGCGTCGTAATGAAGCAACCGCCTTCTGGTCGGTTTGAATGGTAAAAGGCGCTCCCAACAAGAATTTTTCCAACCTTGTGATTGCCCAAACAACGGCAAGCAACTCCTTGTCAACAGTGGAGTATTTCGTTTCAGGCGATTTCAGTTTTCTTGAAATATACATAGTCGGATGAAGTATATCGTTGTGATATTGCAGTAGGCAAGCTCCGATACCGCAATTACTGGCATCTGTTCGAAGAAAGAACTTTTTGTGAATATCTGGCAACCGTAAAATTGGTGGCCTAGAGAAGATTGTCAAAATGTTATTAAATGTTCTGTCACAATCTGTTGTCCACGTAATTTTATTTGGTTTGTCTTTTTGCAATAGTGAAGACAAGACAGCAGTGATTGAAGACAAATTGGGAACAAATCTGCTATAAAACTGGACAAGACCCAGTAGACTTCGAACTTGTTTTTTATTTTGTGGGACTGTTAACTTTAAAATTTTGGATACATTGTGGGGAATGGTTTTGATACATCCAGAACCCTACAATATGTCCAAGAAAAGTTATTTCGTGTAAAGCTATTTGCATTTTACTTGGTCTAGCTGTTAAGTTGTTGGGTGAGGTTCACTGTCTGCGACAGTCTGTGCATTAAGTTTTCTGTAGTCAACGCAAAGACGTATATTATTGTCTTTTTTTCTAACGATAACTAACGGTGATGAAAACGGTGAGTTACTGTTTTCTATTATTCGTAATGCTAACATCTGATTAAGTTCCTGTGAAGTTTTATCTTGATAGTGAACAGGAACTGAATAAGGACGGAGTTTTATAGGTGTGTCGTCCTTCAGTATAATGTCATGAGAAATGACTGATGTACGACCCGGTATATCAGTTAAGACATCAGAATATGTCTCTAAGATTTCACAAACTGTAGTATGTTTTTGAGATGTTAGTGAAGAAGAAATAGTGACATCTCTCCATGATTCAGAAGATTGTAATTCAGGTATAGGAAATGACATTTGGATTTCAGGAAATGATGATTCCTCTTCCTGAATCACCGAAAGATTAGAATATTGGCAAGAACCAGTAGCTTGATTGTCTAAATCCTGAAAAATAGATTGTAGATGTTGAGGACGAGTGAAGAACTCTTTCAGCATGTTTATGTGGTAAATTTTTTTCTGACCTTTAATGTCCAGTATGTAGTCGACGTCAGAAATTATGTCTACAACCTTATATGGACCGTTCCAAGTGATTAACAGTCTATTGTCCTTTTTCGGGAGTAAAACGAAAGCTTCGTCACCAGGAAGTAACTGGCGTAATCGTCTATTTTTATTTTGGAACTGTCTAGATTTATCTTTTGCTGCTTCTGAGGAAGCTGTTGCTCTTTGACAAGCATCTATGATTTGTCTACGTAAATTAATAACGTATTCATAAGATGACTGGGTTTCCTGAGTCATCTTAGAGTCGAGTAGTAAGTCTTTGATCAGTCCCATAGGACCTCTTGGTGGAGCACCAAACACTAACTCGAACGGAGAGAAACCGGTTTGTTCATTCGGAACCTCTCTGTACGCAAACAAAACTGCTGGGATAGCCCTGTCCCTGTCTTGAGGGTTATCAACTGTAACTTTATGCAATAACTGTTTAATGGTGCGGTTGAGTCTCTCAACTGCGCCATTACTCATGGGATGGTACACACTACTGAAGTTTCTCTCTATATTAAGAATTCTCATAACCTCTTTCATTGCGTCAGACACAAATTGGGGCCCATGATCCGAAAGTAATTTACTTGGGAACCCAATTCTAGAAAATATTAGGAACAAAGCATCAGCTATGTCCGATGTGGTTATATTTTTAAGAGGTATGGCCTCTGGCCATCGTGTACATACGTCGATACACGTTAATATATATCTGTGACCTCTTGCAGTTGGTAGAAGTGGACCAATAATGTCCATTGCCATTTTATCAAAAGGCCGCACCGATATATCACATGCCTGAATGGGAGCATTATGGAACGCTCCACGAGACATGATTTCCTGGCAAATTACACAGGAACGTACATACGATGATACGTCTCGTGATATTCCCGGCCAGAAAAAAGACGACAACACTCGAGACCGTGTGCGAGTGCAGCCCATATGACCCGCGCATTGGGAGTCATGTGCATGCCGTAATATGTATGTTCGTAAAGGAGATGGTACCATAACCTGTTGTTTCAATTTATCCTGGTCCATACAATTTCTAAGTAAGATACCGTTTTTTATAGTGAACCAATGCTTAATCTTATTGTTGACAGAAATGTCATCATACTTGTTTGCCAATGTAAAAAATTTCTTTAAAGAATTATCTTCCCTTTGTTTGAGAGCAAACGAGTCTCTGTCAATTACCGATTTAGATTCATTGTCAGTACAATCATCCACTTTGATACTTGGAGTATTCTCTTGTATTAATTCCTGAGCCTGAGCTCGTGTTGTTACAGCATTGGCCGTAGCCAAGTTTACTCTTTCCCATTCTGAGATTTCCTCAGGTGTGCAGTCCTTGCTGCCGTGGATACGTCCGATTGTGAGATCAGCAATAGGACTCTGAAGTAAACATACTTTAACTTGACCTGAAAAAAATGGGGTGTTAATGTCAATTATTGCTGTGGGATAATATTCAATGGTCCCACCAAAAGTTATGCAACGTACAAACTCATTAGTAGCATAGCGAGGATGTACTAGTGATTGCCGGATGCCGATCGTGGTTGAACCGGAATCTCTTAAAACTGAAATTATGTTTCCATTGAACAGTCCTTTATTAAAAATCAGTGTCCCAGTTCCATCATTTGCAGTGAGACTAATTGCAGGAATAGTCTGTGTAATTCTCATAGGCAATTGGCTGGACTTCTGAAAAATAGCATGGCATTGTGGACAAACATTTGCCACATTATTATCAACAACACAACATGACGAAGATGAATGCGTTGGAATATCACTATTATGAACAATTGGGGTTGCATTGTTAGTCAATGCTGCCCCTGCAGTATGATCAAATTTATTTTGATTTCTGGAGGTAGGACGTTGTCTGTTATGACTACCTGAATGATCATTATTATGATTATTACCTCTGCCATTAAAACTCATATTTTTTAGTCTGTAATTGTTATTACCATTATTATGCCACTTGTTATTACTATTATTGGCATTACCATTAAATGATTTGTTCCAATTTGATTTGTTTTGATAACTATTGTTATATCTAAACTGAGGTGACTGGTTTCTAAACTGTTGTCTACCCCGGTTAAAATTCCCATTATTGTAAGAATTATTTAGTCCTTGATAATCATTGTAATTATTTCTTCTATTTGAAAAATTTCTGTCAAGGCTCTGAGCTCTTGATCTTTCAAAACCATGATATGCCATATTGGAGGCAACTGGAAGTGGTTCCCTTACTTGTGTATTGGATATGCTACTATTGGGATGAGCAGTGCAGTAATTTAATGCTATTTTTTCTAGTTCCTCTAAAGTCGGAGGTTTACGTTCCTGTAAGAACGAAAAGAATGGTGAACTTACAGAAGATAGAATCTTATCCCTAAGGATTAAATCAACTAACTTGTCATAAGATTTTTCCACACCAGCAAGTTCGACCCATCTGTTGAATGTATTGCGTATATTCGCAACGAACCCTGTAAAGTCTTTATTTGATTCTGGCAGGAGAGTTTTAAATTTAATCCTACATCCCTCCTCGTCCAAATGAAATCGACGTAGTAATAAAGCCTTAATGGCATCATAATCTCCAGCTATTGTTGGATCAACATTCTGAACTGCGCTTGCAGGTGCACCATCTAAAAATTCACTAAGTTTTAGTGCCCATGCAGTTTTATCTAATTTATTAACCTCACAAATCTTCTCAAAACGTAAAAGCCAGGCCGATAAATCATCAACATTCAATCTGAATGTCGGTAATTTGAAGTGATAATTGCTTCTAGTTTGGTTAGGTGCAGACATATTTTGGGAATTATCACTATGGCTAACAGTAGCATTTTGTGCCTGTAATTTCGCTGTTTCCAACCTGATAAGTGCCAACTCTTTTTCTTGTTCTCTTATAATTTCATCTTGCTTCCTTTTATGTTCCTCTATTTCTCTTATTCTGTTCTCTTTTTCAATCTCTTCCCTTTCCTGTTTTGCTATCCTTCTTGCTTCTTTTGCCTCAAGTTCTGCTATACTTCTTGCTTCTTTTGCCTCAAGTTCTTCTTCTTGACGCTTCAATTCAGCTCTTCTCTCAAGTTCCTCCTGTTTAGTTATGGCTTTATGTTCCTCTTCTTCGCGCTTTGCAATAGCCTTCTGTTCCTCTAATTCTGCTTTATATTTTGCAAGTTCCGCCACTGCGTATGCTTCTAGAACTTCTCCTCTTTTTCCAAAATCTTTACCAATTTTAACAAAATGGTCTAACGTAAGCATTTTGTAATTTAATAATCTATGTATTTAATCAACTATCTGTATTAATCAACAATATATATTACCATCAATTACCTATGTGTGCCCAGTGGCCAACGTAGTATTATGAACAGATTAACGTACCAAGTATTATACACTATGCCTATTATATTCAAGGCAAACCCTCACTTTATAAGTATTTATCTATATATAATGCTATCATGCCCTAGTCATGATGCAAAAAATGCATAAGCAATCATGAATTGGACTAATACTGCAAATTGTTGCAATTAATTCATCAAGTCCATTTTCTTTTTGAAAATTAATTAAAATATTTATATTGTATTATTACCTAATTAATTTACACTATTATTATTACATACTCAATTTATAAGTTAATAAATACAAGACAATTAGTCAACTAAAATGTTACAAGACATTAGCACATCACAATTGACAAATGCAAACGAAAAAATGATTATATTGAAACAAGCAAAAATCGGAAGTACATGCTAAGAATAAAAACTAAATCTAGGTTACAACACATACACGTTAAATGATGACTTCACAGGACTCATAACTGACAAATATTTTACAATTATAAAATAAATGATAGGCAGATTAGAATGAACGGGATAGTTTACGAACAAGTTACGAAATGAATAAAATGAAACTCAATACAGCAAAATTACTACAAATATAACATTACTTTACAACTAAAACATCTAAGGTCGAATAACTTCAGGAGCAAACGCAGTATGCTGCTGGCAAATCTCAGCAGATGCTTTGCAAATGCAATTACTCAACTAATCCCTATTAGAACGGTTTTTAGATCTACTGACCATCTGAAAAGAGGTATTAGTCGATCTAAAAACTCCCAAATCCAACCGCCCGCTTATATAAATAACAAATAGACAATCAATGACGAACGAAACATAGAACAATTAATTGCAGATAACATGCCCGAATAAAATGAAGTGGACTACACCTAGTTTTGATGAACCAACAAAGGTTTCAACATTCACTTATCTTTTTGCGCCCAGTGATCTTCTTCAGTTAATACCAGTATGCGTCAACGGCCAACTAGGTACAGTGAGCTGAACTTCATCGTTTTGATGGGGTTTCCGCCTGATATTCTTCTTGCATCGATACTTGTAGCAGGACATTAGATTTGACTTTCGTAAAGCTGCCAACGGTTGTCATTGACTCGGTCGAAAAGTGTGATGACGTATATTTGACGCAGTGTCTTATAAAGTCATATGAACGTATTGTAAACGTAAACAATCGTGTTGCGAAGAAATTTGTCGCTAGATCTAACCTGATGAAGGAGAAGATTTTCGTATCCCCGAACTGGCCTACCAGTTCGGGGATACAGACGATCCGGTTAGCATATGGTCTGTGATCAAAGTATCATGGAAGTTGCTTTAGGCAGTTGAATATTGAGTTAATAAAGAATGTTCATAATCCCTGTCCATGACTTGAGTGTTCTGGTTCTCATTCATTAGTAATAATCGTGCTTTAATTATTTGATATGCGAATGCGTGGTAAGTATAACCAACAGGTGAATAGCTCAACGATCAATTTGATAAGTCCACCTTATTTGAGTCCACGAGGAAAACAGTTTTATTACGTAAAACAAACATATTTGACGACATCAGTTAATGTAGTTCATGGTAAGCATATATGACAAATTGAATACTTGCAAACATCCTATTATGGGTCCATGTCGTACTTGAAAAACTGTCAAACGAACATCATGGCTATATACTCGCGCTGCTGGGTTTCAGACAACCGGTAGTGAGCGCATGTGTCTTGACGAGACTGAATCAACTACTTAATCATTTATCTCTTCATCAATTACAATGGACTGACCCGTGTCCGTACTTGACTAATATATATATATATATATGTGCAGTAGCATCATGCACAACCTTGGAAGGGTAACAAAATCCGTCTTCACTGCTTGACGGTCAATACAAAAAGGGTACGGTAACCTAGTCACCAAGCGTGACCATATCGACGCTAACACGTCACGACTTGAACGTGCATTTCGCGTTCATAACTCCGTAAAGTATAAAGATCAATTTATATTAATTCCATTGACCCTAATCATGCGCACTGTTAATTTCTAGCAGACGCCATCAATAAAACTACCGTAACAAGAGCTATACCTTATAAGAGGGATTTCCTTGGATTACACCAACTGGGGGCTTGAACGGGCTAAACCATTGCTTAAATTCTTCACAAAAGGCGACGGACCAGATGAAATGCGTTAACAATTGTTCAGCACAAGGCAACATTGTTCGTGACTTCTGCGAATATCTTGTGAAGCTCTCTGCAGGTAGAAGTATTATTAACCTTCTATCTACATCTCTGCCAAGAGTAATCTTGCGCGCAGGTAGATACCTTGGACGCCAATATTAAATACTCTTGAGTTTTGGTCACTGTTGGACCACTACTGCAAAGCAGGGGAGGAAATCCGTGACACTCCACTTATCTGGCCTCGGAGGAAGAAGTATTTATCTAGCATTATCGAGTGCGGGGCACCAAGACTTGATGATCAACATTTTCATAGGGGTGGGTACATAGCTGGCACTCTGGAGTGTATTGTGGTTGAATTCTGTTTAAGTGATTGTTGAGTGGTATATGTCGTGTTCTGAGCCGAAACATGGTGTTCTGATCCCTCCTTGTAAGATGGCAAATGTTGTCATTAGGATCAGCGAACCGGTCATATGTCTGTAAACCTCTCTCCCGGTGTTTCTCACGGCCCACCTGTTTAGCCAAGTTTCTTTGTTACAGTATACAAGTTGTTAGGCTTTCATGAGTTAATCTGAACGACATTTAAATTATCATAACCACCATCCTCATTACTACTCGTCAGCTCACAGTGCAGCACAGATCTTCAATAAGTCCACCCCAAGCTTCGTCTCTTGTTCCATCCATATTTCCATATCTTCTTTATGGATCTTACGTCGGTCTCTAATTCCCTTCTTCGTGAGCTTTACGCCTGCCGTTATTTCCTTTACCATGGGATTTCCGGGATAAGGACTACTAGCTGGTTTCATCAATGTGTGGCATATCCAATGCAAAAGTCTTTATTTTATCTCTTGTTTCAATGTTTGCAATGGCAAACTACTGAATGAAAAAAAATGCCTAGAAAAATCACGAACAGCCAATAAAAGCTGGGGTTGATTGCCACGTCCTGTAAAGGATAAGCAACTAACTTTTTTTTTCAATGACATTTGTTTGCTTCTTTCCACACGTTTACACAAATGACTATATCATGTTATTCTAATCCTTCTAATCTGCTCAGTCACACATTTATGAAAGTCTGTAACTTCGTGGTTGTTATTTCTGTTATTGTTATTTTTTTTTACATATTTCCCAATCATGCGAAAGGGCTGTGGTGACATTTGAGTTGAACATTTTTATTCTGTGTTGAATCGGATTTATTTCAATTTTCATATATTTAGATTTTCATACGTTTCGATTTTCATACATTTAGATTTTCATACATTTCGATTTTCTTATATTTCGTTTTGCATATATTTCGATTTTCTTATATTTCGATTTGCATATATTCCGATTTTCATATATTTTATTTCATTTTCATACACTTCAATTTTCATACATTTCAATTTTCATATATTTCAATTTTCGTAAATTTATATTTTCATTCATTTCGCAAAGCAATGAAACGTCATCCTATCTTTTTTGTTATTATTATTTGTTAATGTCACTGATTCTTCAGGCGTCTGTGTTTGTTTCATTGTTATGATATATGTTTACGTGCATCTTACTGAGCTGCCTCTTCAACTGCAGTGTCGCATTTATTCCCATAATCATTGTCTTTCCTCTGTGGGTTTTCACACCCACCATCGTAGCCCCTCTTCCAGTATTTTCAATTTGTCTTGCATCTGGTTTTGTCTGCTGTCTTTCTCATTATGTATTCTGCTTGAATGTCTGCTCAGTCTTACTCACCAGGATACTCATTCTTTACTTTCATACACCTCGTTTTCTACTTGTTTTCGTTGAAATATGCCAGTCTTTCTCTCACTGTCTCTCATTCCATCTCTCTCCCCTCTCTCTCATTTTCGTTATTTCTCTTCTTCAGTCCCATCACATATGCTAAACTTTCGAATCATCCTCTTTCTCCATTCCTTTCCCTCCCACACTTTCGTTTGTTCTCTTCTATCCTATCACATATTAAATGTTAAACATTTGAATAATCCGGGATCCAAGACGCATCAAAAGTTAGGAATGCAGTAAGCGACTCATAGGTTGACTGCCTGCGTCAGGGTCAGCGAACCAGAGCTGACCAAGACCCTACTCCACCTCCACCAGGTGGTTCTGGAAACAGGCTGCATCACTGCAGTCTGGCTGAGGAGTAGGCATCGAAGAGGGAAGGCAAACCCGGTCCCAAAAATTGCCGTGATGAAGTCGGATGTGTCGGCCGAAAGGCGCAAATACCGCAGCTTCGCTGTAAACGGACACAACGCAACCAACGTTCTTTACAGGACGAACGAGGAAGAAGAAGAATCCTCTCTCTCTCTCTCTCTCTCTCTCTCTCTCTCTCTCTCTCTCTCTCTCTCTCTCTCTCAGTGTCCCTTTCCTTTCGCACTGTATTAATCTTCCGATGTCACTGTTTCTATATGTTCCTCATCCTCTCTATCCCTTCCCCTTCCGTCACTCTCCCTATTCAGTATTAACTCTCACTTAAACACCAAAGAACAGAAAATTGACGAGGTCATGACCTCCTTAATGAGAATTGCCTGACCCATCTTTCACATAGTCAGCCATGATTAAAGGCAGTGTTACCGATTGCACGATAGCTGAGATCTGCACCGGACCTGAATTAAACACTTTCTGATTGGCTGATTTTGCCAGCCTCTTTCTGAAATAATTAGTTTTCCGTCAGGGGACATACTTCAAACATTTTAGCGAACATTCTGGAATTATCCCAGGATTACGATAATTTCTGTCGCTGATATCTAGTTGTGCATTCTGAAACAAGCCCCCTGTTGTAACCAGAGGTCTCTGAAGAAAGAAGAGGCCTACTACACCATCAGGCATGTCGTACAAGGCGACTAATGAAAGGTTGTGCATGAGAGCTAGCAACCTCAACCATGTATAACAATTTATTGCCACAGAAACCAGTGCTACAAGACTATGTGAATGCTTGGTGCAGGTTCAGTAAGGAGCGTAAATGAAAACGAGGTTTCTGAAACAAAAGCATTATTTTTAATATAATTGTGAGCCCGAGGGCTCGCATGTGAACATAATGTTCTCGTCACCACCATTCAACTGACTCATCTCAGTCCTAGTCAACTCTGTTCTTCCGCCCCGTGTCATTTCTAGTCCCTCCCAATTGTTCTGTTCCATCTTCAAAATACCAATTCGCGTCACTTTAGTTTTCTTGTCACACACCAGTTCTTGTCACATTTGTTCTCCTGTCACACACCAGTTCGTGTCACTCGTGTTCTCCTGTCACACAGAAGTTTGTGTCACAGGTACTCTCCTATCACACACCAGATCTTGTCACATTTGTTCTCCTATCACACACCATTTCGTCTCACATTTATTCTCCAGTCTAACACAAGTTCGTGTCACATGTATTATCCTGTCACACACCAGTTCGTGTCATCTTTATTTTCCGGTCACAGCCAGGTCTTACTACCTTTATACTCTTGCCATACACATTTATTGTCATCCTTATTCTCAATCACACACTAGTGTCCTCGTCACCATTATTTTCATATCACACATAGGTTCACGCTACCTTTATCCGGCCACATATCAGCTTTCGTCACACCTATTCTCTCCAACATTAGTTATCGTCACCTCTATGCCATCTCGCGTATAGATTTTCGTCATTGTCACACAATTATTTTTTGGTCGATCTCTGCTTCTCTACGGCCGTATCCTGTCTATATGTTGTACTGACTATTTACGTGCTTTTCCATGGTTGGGACTATTTTCTTTCTCTGCTATGCAGCAGATATTTTGTATTTTTAACATTCTTACTCCTCTCAGTATTAAGTCAGCATGTCTGTTTGGTTACCCGTTACTCCCTGCTTTGCAAGGAACGGCTGAGATAATAATTAACCGACAACCATGTTGGTTAATCTCGGGTGTGGCCAACATCAGACTACAGATTAACACTAAAATCGCCCAGCGCATTTGTTTAATCGCTGATATGGCCAGCTAGCGTTCTTTGTCAAGATGGTAAAGAGACGGATTTTGTGGGCTCAAGCGACAGAAAACGAGATTATTCGTCTGTGCGACACATTTTGGACAGACATGTATGACACCATCGTTTACTCACACCTTGTGGCAACGCAGGAAAGTAAGATGTTCATCTGACACAGATTGTCGAATGAGTTTACAGATGTGTTTGTGAGTTTGCATACACGGCATCGGATGTTTTATTCCCTTATATATGGGAGAGATAATCTTTTTGCATCACGCACATTATTTCGGGCAAAAATAATTTTGAAATTACCCCACAAAACAAGCATGTTTGAAACGATTGGCGCTCTGATTAGCATCGCAACAAACAAATGCGGGGGAAGAAGGGCCTTGTCCTTGTCGCAGTTTTAAGACACTGTTAAAATTCACTGGAGGATCGCTTGCCAAGACAAAACCAAACTGCCAGAAGTTAGAATTCAGAATTCTCTTTATCAGACCGGACTTTATGGAACATCTTGAAAGACTTAAAGAGCCCAGGAAAACCATTTTAATACGGAAGACCGGCATCTGAGGAAACTGAAACACGAAGTCATAGCGGGAGTTTAGTGCTAACATAACGACCCTCAAGACACGTGAAAAAAAGGCATCTACCAGTGCCTTAAACCTACTTCTCTGAGCAAACAGTCTGTGAGCCAAGATTGGCGTAAGTTGTGCATTTTACATTCTATATTTTTCATTACTAACATGTGAACTAATATGTATATATTGCCATGTGAATATTAATATGTGAAAAATGCTAGTGGATGTACAAGTCATTTGAGGCTGGCAACCTCATCATATAGAATGATGAATTCATGAACCACCACTGCAAGGGCTGGTGACTGCTTTATTGCTAGTTTCATACAGAGAACTAAAAGCATAGGTAGTCTCAAGTTCCATATGGAGCAAGGAGGGAAAGATGAAAGAGATGATGTACATTCTAATTATAATATTTACAAACCAGTGTAAAGGTCTATGTAAACCTATTCACCTTAAAAAAATGAAAGTTTTCAAGCTTTTCAATCAGTGTAGATGTTAACGTAAATGTATTCTATCTATATTATTAACCTTTTCATTTGAATGTAAAGTAAATATAAAGCTATTCAATTTAAATGTAAAGAAAGTATTCTCTCGAGGGATTAAGCTTAATTCTCATCGATGGTGAATTCTGAGGTAGATCGGATGGTGGAATAGGAGAAAGGGACCCATAACTATGTGTCTGAAAACGCAATACTCATGAGAGCATTTGTTTCTATTCTTTTACCAAAGTTGTTGGTGGTACCAGATGAGGGTACTATATTTGGAACAAGAAGGAAAAAGTGGCCCGAGCTTTAAGACGAGGGACCAACTTTGTAGACACTCTCTGGCACTTCTGGGAACGTGCTGCGCCCTACAACCTTGACCAGCGACGAGCGTGATCAGTCTACCAAGAACCAACCCATCAGAACGAGCAGAACCGTCACTGACAGCTAAGTAACCCCTAAAAGCTGCCAAGTGACCTCCTTTACACACTTTTATTTCATCACAACAGTGATAATAAACATTTTAAAATAAATAATTATTCATTTCTTTAAAATCTTGTTAAAACCTAAATGACTATTAAATCTGTTATTTGTAAATATACAAATTTAACGTCGATTTAATCATTTTGAATTTACTGCATGTTTGTCTCAGTCAATTTATTAAATACACTCTAAACAGAGCTATAGCAGAATAATAAGAATTCCACTGAGTAAATCGGGGTGGGGGCTTGAACGAGCTGAAATTAATAATTGATTAATTCTTCATAAAAGGCGGCGGACCGATATAAGTTAACAATTGCCCGGCCAATGCACCATTGTTCTTGACTTCGGAAATATCTTATGAGAAATCCCTTAGATAGAAGCATCATTATCCTTCTATCTACAACTCTGCCAAGAGTAATCTTGTGCGAAGGTAGACACATTTGAAGGCCCATATTAGATACTCTTGAGTTTTGGCCACTGTTGGACCACTACTGCAAAGCAGGGGATGCAATTCCGTGACAGTCATGTCGATTTTGTTTCAACTTACTTCGTTTCTGTTTCTTGTTCGCTGAACACTGAGGAAGTACGGACAGTGTTGTCGTAGCTGGCGAATCCTTTTTACTGAAAGTCCTTTTCAGAGCTGCATGCTAGCAGATGCATAATGTTAGTCCTTTTCAGGACTTAGTATCTATCAGCGCTGGTCGGGCTAGCAGTTCTTTTCAGGACTACGTCATGCTAGCTGATAGATGCTAGGAGCCCTTTTCAGGGCTTAGATTTATCGACACATCGCTTCAGTTTTAACAGAGTTCACTTATTTTTTTAATGGCAAATTTCGCTCTGATGTAACCAAAGGACTTAGGTCTAAGTTGACTTTGGTCTAAGTTGGAAGACACGTTTTGCCACAAGAAGGCAAAACCCGCAAACAAAACAAGAAACAAAAAGTTTTTTCCAACTTTAAGGCCTCAGCACTCGTAAACTCTATTCGCCATTCCCATACCAGCTCTTGCCACCTCTAATTCTCCTTATGGATGATTGTTGGGTGCTCAGACCGATTGGTCTGAGGCAGCCCATAAAGTGAATCAAACTTTTTAATATGCGCAACAATCTTTCGTATATTTATACTTTATAATTAACCAGAAAACCGCGTATCGTGTATCCTCCAATAAGAAACATAGAAATTACTGTTCAAAAGATTTACAAGTTATTAAGCAAAGTAAGTAACCGCTGGTAACAAAAAATACTGCTTGCTTTGCAATATATTAAGACATGGGAAGACTTGAAACAGATCGCACGGGGCAGGAAGGTGTGACACGAACTGGTTAAAGACCTATGCTTCTTATTGAGCAGATGGGTGGTGATGATGATGTTGCTTACTTACATAGTCGTTCCTCTTCTTCCGTGAGGTGTAGAGGAAGACAGAGCGCCAAACTATCCTATGATGATGATGTTGCACTGACAAATATAGTTTCTTCTTCTTCCTCGTTCATCCTCAGACTTCTACATTAATGACTCTAATAAAGGTAGTACTCAGCACAAGATTCCTGACATCTCCAAACATACAGTATGAATACCACATGCTACTGAAACACGATCTTTGTTAGAAAAGTGCAGAACACCATTTCCTTTCCAACGATCAGGTAAACAAACGCACCACAGTAAAATAAAGTGAATAAATAAATAAATACATGAAAGACGCACGTGCACTTATGGAACACTATGTAATATCAAACCACTGGGAAAACACAATCAATGAGATCAGCTAGCACATGACAGCACAATGCGTGCTCCAGAAGAGCACAAGCTGACAAATTTTACTATGAGACAATGGAACAAAAGAACGAAAATATGTATTTAATCAGGATGAAGAATAGGCACTATTGCATTTTTAATTGTCTGACCTGCAATAATTAAATTTAGCGAATTACAAATATTAATGATTATTAAGATTTAGGAATACAAAACTTCTTCTTCTTCATTCTCGTTCGTCCTGTGACCGTATGGCCTACTACGTCGTTTTAGCACTAGGGTGCTGCCACTTATTAGAGTTAGGGTAAGAATACTTAAGCAAGATTTAAACACTGGGTATTTGAGCGCGACTAGTTAGTAAAATAAACACGTCACAAACCTATGACGTCATTCAATTATGGTGTATATGAAATGACGTCATCACACCTGGGTAGAATCCATACAAGTTAGAACGGAAGCCTTTTATATTTTTTTTTTTAACCACGAGACTAGTAGTGGCAGTTACACCATTTTTCGTAGGACACCATTCTTCTTGATTTTTGTATTGCTGGTTTTTGTACACGTCTGATAAGTAATCTATGAATCAGCATGGAATTACCAGAGAATACAACCACTAAATAAAGGTATTTTACTAAGACGAGATTGGACTTATTACTTGAACTCCAATTGGAAGTTTTTTGTTTGACGACAGGTTATCTGAAATAGAGTACTTTATTTTCTACGATCATGCAGCCAAAACATCAACATATACGAGTCTCCCAAAAACTACCTGGGTTTTACAAGTCACTTCTGTAACCACTGTGTCGTAGAATGGAAATATTGATACAGTAATCTGACAGCCTTTGCTTTCCCATTTAGTGTCTACCATTGGCTAAGCCAAACCACGCAATTTTCTGTTTGTATGACTCACCTTGAATCCAAGCCCTTTTTGTAGGAACACAACAACAGAGTTGTTTACCAACTGTTCGCTACCCGCCAGTCTTATGAATGAAAACCTTTGATCCGGAAAACGTAGTTTCCTGATTTCCCTTCTATACAGAAGGTGTAAATTGTAACATCTTCTAGTGATAATAACACCATGATCTGTATATATACCGCGCTCTCTCAAATTCAGTTATCAGAGTCGCTCAGAAATTCTTGGATTATCTAAACACGCCAGACTAGAACCATTCTTCGCTAAATGTGTTAAATTGTCTCGTGGGGATTTCATTTTCTGATTTGTGGTAATAGAAATTGTGCTTAAGTGTTAAAATGTGTTAAGTTTACCATTTTTATTCACTATAATTCCCTAGCGTATAAAACTAGTGAAATAACCTAACGCATAAATATTTCTTACCAGTCGTTCAGTGTAATGTAATTTCAAACCACCCATTTTTTTCACACAAGAAGATACGGCTTAGCTGACTTAGATTATTAAGCGTGACGGATGAGTGACCGAATAGAATTCGCATTATAGTTCATTGTGTGAAATTAATAAGTGACTAGAGTTAATGTTATGTGACAAAACAATAGACGCCGGCAAATAGCTAGTAGTGACAGGCGATTTTTGTTAAAGTGCACGTATGGATAAAGTAAATAATAATTGACTTCGTGCACAGTGCATTTTCTCGCGGGCAATAACGGGGGAGGGCGGATACCCTTTTTCCCGACATGCCATAGCGGAAAACTTACGGGTGGATAGAATAGTAGCAGTTTTTCATAAATGTTCTTTTCTTCCTAATATAGCACCTGATCAAAACCAGCTGCCAGCGGTCTTACTTACCAGCACCATTATTATTATTTTGGGTCTTCGATTTTTGGACTAGTTTGGTCCTCTTTCTTCATTAAGTGAACGATTAATGGTGTCTTCTTCGTGGCTACAAGTCCCAAGTTCCTTCGTGAACCGGTTGGGCCCAAGAGACCAATAAACATTAAGATTAAATCGTAACTGGACTATACATTACCCAGATTTATTTATCCAATTTTTCCAGCCCACTGGGCATATGAAAGAACATATATTCCTGACGTTTGACAGCCGTAGCAACTGAGTGATCTTGAAAACTACGCTGTTTCAAAATCGGCACTCACCATAAGAGCCAGCCGATAGGATTTACCATCATCATCAGTTTTACATATTGTAACATTTGTCTTAGCAACCAGATGCTTAGCAATACAGGAATTACTTGTCTCCTTCTGCAACTGTGAACGTCCAGAGCACGTCTTGCTTCAGTAACTATTTGCGGTGACACAAGATTCATCCAGGAAAAATTAAACCACCAAATTTGGCGTCCACCTTGTAATTATTATTCGATATATAGGCTGGACTGGGGCAATAACTGGCAACCCACCTGATAGTATAGGTTCATGAACTATTGTATATTTTTTCAAGGGATACCAACACCACGAGTAGGTAAGCGTAAGTGTTTGTGGCCACATATGACTGAGTGAGCGATAGAGAGAGTGAATATTTTCCTTTGTTACAATCATTGTACTAACTTCTTATTTTTTATTTCGCTAAACTGAGTACTTTACTGAGTAGTATTTTAGTGGGGAACTTGTTTTTCATAGTCTATTCTGTAACCTAGTGATTATCTTTGACCTTTGGGTTATTAACTTCTTTTGGGATATTTTCTCAACAAGGGGAGGGCACTTATTCGGTTATTTTCATATACCTATAAACATGATTTTATTGATTTCTCTATATGTTTTGATGTTGTAAAAAGTTTAAATGATAATAAACAACAAAAAGAACTTAAACTTGTGTGTTGGTCAGACCCATACCCAATTAACCATAGTTTTCACGTTTTTGTGTGTCTTGTTGTCACATAATTGTGTGTGGGTGTGTTTAGTTAACATTATCTTTCTAGAGATAAAGGGTTGAAGGAGTGTCTTACACTAAAATATAGTCGTATAGATAAGCTGGACTAGAGAAACTATTCAGTCCAGAGAAAACTCTTCTCCTTAACTATTCACTCGTGAAATCTATTTCTTACACCTTTATTCTTACATATTTACCACTATCACCTCTGCTCAGACGGGACCATAACTATCTTCTAACCTATCTAAAAATATACGACAACCACCATCTCTGGCGGTAGCCAGTCCTTCAACAGAAGATAATTAATAAAAAGTACTGCCCCGATTTGTTTCACCCTGTCACAGTCCTGAAAAGGACGTTGGTTGCGTTGTGTCGGTTTACAGGGAAGCTGCGATATTTAGGCCTTTCGGCCGACACATCCGACTTCAGCACGGCATATTTTGGGACCGGGTTTGCCTTCCCTCTTCGATCCCTACTCTCTCAGCCAGACTGCAATGATGCAGCCTGTTTCCAGGACCACGACTTGGAGGTGGAGAAGGGTCTTGGTCAGCTCTGGTTCGCTGACCCTGATGCAAGCAGTCAAGCTATGGGTCGCTGACTGCATTCATCTCTTTTGCTGCGTCTTCCGGAATACAAAACAATTATAGTGACAATGGAAGCACTGTAGAAAATTAAAGTGAATGCAAATTAAGAAAATGTAAACTACGGCCGTAAATAGTAATATAAACACTGCATTATTAACGCAGACCCGGGGGGGGGGGGGGGGGGGGGGGGGAAGAGGCGAGAAAGAGAGAGAGAGAGAGAGAGAAAGACAGAGAGCCAGAAGCTTTAAAAATGTAAGCGGTGGGTGGAAGCACTGAAGTGACTTAAGAAATCCCCGGGAAAGACTAAAATGACAAATTAAATGTGAACAGTTGTGGTTAAACAAGTGACGTGATACTTCTAGAATACTAACCTGTGGCTGATACTGAAGCATTATAGAGTTTACCGTGTTTATTCACATAAATGTCCCCTTCATTAAGCAAGAGGAACGACTAAGTAAGTAAGTATTGACATAAGACAACAAATTTAGTATTGTTAAAAGACAAATGTCTTACGTGTATACCAACATTTTTAGTATTATAACGTCATTAAATATTTATCAGAACACATTTGAATAAATTAGTGAGAACCTTGATTATGTTTCTTGTCAATGTCACCTAACAGTTTTATTCTTAGTAGAGTGTTTGAAAGAGACACCCACGTATTATTTTTACGTGTTTGTTTCTTGCTTTGGATTTGATTGCGATCATGACTCGTTCACTCTCCAGTTTCACAACTGTTTTCACTTACACGATCAATTTTGCACGATTGCCACAAGATAATATCTTCTTCTTCTTTGATCCTTAGCCGCCGACCGTCAAAGCAGTCAGTGGCCATCACGTCTGGTGGCGTCTTGTAGGGCAACAACAAATTGATTCCACTTTGCTCGGTCGGCGGCCATCCTTCGTATTATGCATCCTAGGTATGTGAAGGCATCTGTCTGTTCCAGTTGTTGATTCCTTACTGTTATGGGCTTGTGATTGCTCACATTGAGTGTCAAGACCTCTGTCTTCTTTAGACCCAACTGCTGGCTATACTTATTAAGTCTATCCGTTTTTTCCTGGATGTTTTGATGTGAATGTGCTAGTAGTGCAATGTCATCTGCGTATTCCAGATCTTCCAATGTAGAAAACGTAGTCCATCTTATTCCTCTTGGACTGCCCTCTGTTGTCTGTCGCATCACCAAGTATGACTGTTAAGAATAGAGTGGTTGATAAGGGGCATCCTTGTCGTACTCCTGTCTTCACCTCAAAGGTTAGGTTGCTCTGCCCTACGCTACACGTAAAGTTGGCATAAAGGCTTTTTATGATTGACACTATGCAGCTTGGAATTCCATAAGCCCTCAGTATTTTCTATAAACTGTCCCTATGTGTACTGTCAAAAGCCTTTTCAAAATCAACTAAATTAATGTACAGCTGTCTGCCATTCTGAGCACTGCTCTATAATGTTCCTGATGGTAAATATATGATCTGCACATCTTCTGTTCTTTCTAAATCCTACTTGTTCTTTCCTCAGTTTGTGGTCTACTGCTTTTGAAATTCTCTGTATAATTATCATGCCTAATATTTTGCTGGGAACTGAGAGAAGAGTGATTCCTCTCCAATTATTGCAGTCTGCAAGGTCTCCCTTCTTAGGCAATTTGACAATTATTCCTTTGTTCCACTCTGTTGGTGTTGTCCCTGTTTTCCAGACTTGTGTAAATAGTAGTTCTAGTAGTTCTGCTGCTAGCTCAGGGTCTGTCTTAAATAGCTCTGCATTTAAGTTATCGTGGCCAGGCGCCAAGATAATATAGTTATTTGTTAAACATTTCCCGTTCCACTTGACAAGCTGTTTCTTTTTTTTTTGGGGGGGGGGGGGGGGGGGGGGGGGGGGGTGGGGTGGGGGCGGGGGGGGCGGGGGGGGGGGGGGGGGCACGCGTACTACACAGACAGAGAACCAGTGCCTAGAACTATTACACTAGACAAGAAGTTCTGAAAGTGGCTGTTACCGTCCGCTAGAGGCGTTGGAATGATATGGGAAAATTAGGCTGCAGGGAGCGTTCAGTATAAGTGGAGAGTTGAGGATTTAACCGGTAAAATTCAAAAAAAATTATTCAATTTAACACTTACATGCTAAAGCGTTATGATTATAAACAGTGGCGTATTCTCTATGTGTGCTGTGCGTGCTGCGCACACCTATGCCAGAAGGAAAATAAAAATTTAATGTATTATTCTATAAAATATTTCTCTTATAATGTTCTGCTTTCGGACCGCACGCATCAGGATAACGGATTTTCCCGCATAGAATCTACGAGTATATCTTGTTTCAGTTTCCCAGACGCGTTTTATAGTGCAGTTTTTTTTTTTTTTTTTTTTTGGTTGGTAGCAATCGCCCGAAGTTTCTCGGGTAATTCCGTCACTATGCGTGCGGCACCTTTCGGTTTTACGCTTGAAGACTGGTTTGTGTGGCTCGGGGTCATGGCCAGATACGTCAATACAATACAAACATGCGTCGTGCGGTGGTCTTGCAGCTCTCGTGTTGTAAAAATCGGCTGTGTCCGTCCAGTGTTTTTTGTGATTAATTCTTGTTAGTTGCCGGGAATGCAGATTATTACAGTGACAGTGAGTTTCAAGTTGTAAGTTAATTAGTATTTCGGAGATAATTGACATATACCCCTAATAACTATCGTTGCGTAATTGAATATAGTTGGTTTTTAAATTAAGAGGGGAAGAAGTTAAATAGTAGGCGTACATATTCATTTTAAGTAGCAGCACGCCTAGCTCGCATTACCAGGATACGCCACTGATTATAAGGTGATGTGAGCGCTTAAAAGGAAAACGTAGTCTGAACAAACCATAATCTACCGCTCTTCCCTAACTTCCCTGTTTCTCAAACACCTTATAACAGAAGTTCCCAACGTGAGGTACGCGTACCAGACAGTACGAGAAGCTTGTCAATATGGGGGGGGGGGGGGGGGGGGGGGGGGGGGGGGGGTGTGTGCAGGGAATATTTGGTAAATAACTGCATTATACTATTCAAATATTGCTTATCGGCGTTAGTGGGAAAAAAGGTTGTGGATTTGAGAGACAACATCAATAAGGCGGGGACGAGATAAGAAAGATGTGTGGCGCAGTGGTTGAATTACTATGATCATTAAGCAAGGCATGGGTAACCATTGCTTATCATAAATTCTAAAGTAATCGTCTGCTACGAAAGTAGATGTGAAGGATAACGAAGCCTCTATTGTCCACTCGGGAGCCGCGGTAGCGCAGTGGTTAGTGCACTGGCGTCCTAGCTCGGTGGTCCATGGTTCGATCCCCAGTTGAGGTCGGATTTTTGTTCGACCGCAAACGGCTCCGGGGTCGACCGAGCTTCAAAAATTGGGTACCAGAGCAACTCTGGGAAGGTTAAGGCGGCCGGCGTGATGCTGACCACATCACCCCTAGTGTGCCGATGGTCAAGAAAATATGGGCCTGACACCATATTCCCAATATGCCTCAATGGGCGTGTAACGGGATCCTTTACCATTTTTTTTTACCTATTGTCCACTCGATTAAACCTGAAGAAAGAAACTTAACAACAAGAAAGATATAGTCAGCTTACTAAGACTTATTGTCACTTTGATTACGGAAACAACAGCAAACGGATTGATTTGTCGTTGCCCTAAAGACGCCATTAGGCGTGATGGGAACAACGGCAAAGAAAATCTATTCGCTGTTGCCCTTAAGACGCCACTAGGCGTAATGGCCACTGACTGCTTTGCCGGTCGTTGGCTAAGGACGGAAGAAGAAGAAGAAGACTAAGACTTATTAAGGTGACAACCAGTGCTAAATAGTGTTTACCAATTTAATGTGGGTGAGTCTTCCTGGCAAGGTGTGTCCGAATGTACTTTTCGCTAGCAGCTGAGGAAATTAGATATCTGCAGGTGTTTAAAAAGGACCAACTTTACTTTGTTGTAGATTTTATTGAGAACACGGCTGTTTGTACCTTATACCAGAGCGCTCTTTTAGTTCGGTGACCATAATTCTGACACCGGGTAATAAATCTTCCTGCGCACCGTTAACGCCTGCCGCTAGTTTTGGTGGGGAAAATCAGCTGATGTGTGTGTAAAATCGGTAATTATATAAATCATTACACACTCGTTCTGGATAAACACAGCGCTAAAATTCTTTTGTGTACTATAACTTTGTTCTGTGTTCTATTTTTGATTGCATTTTTATTTGTTTGAAATTATATTTGACGGAGTTACAGACTTTTGAAAACAGCGTCATCATTTGAGGAAATTCATAACAGAAGTAATCTATTTATTAATGTAATATCTGAAAATTGGCCCGTTCTTATGAGTTTATAATTATATAGACTTCTCGAAGGGAAGCTAAAGATTATTTCCACATACTTTTTTTATTGGTTTCACATCTTGAGAATGTGTGGTAGTCAGTTTTGTGAGTTTGGCATTACAAGAACAAGCATATTGTCACCAGATTTTATAACATTTAAATCACTGTAAACGCATTCCTGATACTCGCAAATCTTAAATAAGGTTGTAAAAAAATAACTTTTTGTAAAGTACTATCTGTTTTTGCATTTTCATTCATTTATAATAATATTTAGCTACGTATATAGGCGTCAGAAAACATGTAAAGCTATAGATTATTTCCACATACTTTGATCTATCTTTCAAGTCTTGTTAATCTTGTATTTATAATATGAATGTCTTTTTTTATTGTGTGTGAGAAAAGGACTGTTCCATTAGTGTTCTTTGGAAGACAATCAAAACAAGGAAATAAAGACATCCAGAGAGCATACAACTTGCAAACCAAGAAGTTTGGCCATGTTGATAAGAGATTACAATAGATATATGAAATATGGGAAAGGGAATAAAAGGCAAGTGGCACGTTACGATAATTGTTTACACAAACCAATGTTAGAGATTGAAATTGAATATGTAGCTCCTCCTTACCTTCATATTTTATTAGGCATTGTTTTGAAACACCACAGACTTCTAGAACAGGTAGACGATACAATAGACGCCAAGATATTTTAGAATCCGCAAGAGATACACGCAAACATTAGTACTATTAAGAACTTGAAGAGATTTAGTAGGAACTGGAAACAGACATAAGAATTAGAAGCTAAAATTGAATTTTTTCAGGCAGGTATTGAACTTTGTGAGGAAAAGGAGGAGACAGATAGTTTTGAAGTTAAACTTGAAAATGCACAAGATGCGCTGGCCAAGCTTCAGTTTCAAGATCTGTGTGCTAGGTCTGGTCCAGTTTGCTCACACTTGGACAGGTACTAGCCAAATACAAAATCATACCACAGGCTTATCATAGCAGAGCATTCATATGGAATCACTGCCACAGATATCTCACACAAAAAGGTTATAAAGATCTTACAAGAGTAATCATTACACAAACACTGAAAATTACAAACAAACAAGATATAACTAATATAGCTTTTATTGCCAGAGAACAATTCAACTCACTGAACGAAGCAGAAGGTACACAACAAAATATCACACAGTAAACTTATTAGTAAAGAATCAATATCATCAATAACAGCATTAATAGAGACATATATGTCTTTGTTCAGTAAGCTATTCCCCAATAAGACAATTCCTAAACAGCACATATTAGAAAAACGTTGCGCAGACTGGATCAGAACTCATGGCTTTGGAATGGGCATGCATGGAATGCAAGGAGAAGAATTTGTACATTCCACTATTTCCAAAATTGAAAGACGCGCCAGCGGTATTAAAAAATACAATTTCACAATTAAAATTTATAATGGAAACTCATTTGTTACAAATTTCTCCATCTGTGAATGTATAGATTCCTCCTATTAAAAAAAGGAAGTTTGAATGATAATTGAGCGAAATTTTGGGGCTAGAGCAAATTATGGCAGTTGTTGCGTGAGAGTGACTGAATTAACAGAGTATGGAAATCATTTAATAGGTGTATGTTTTATTTATTAAATTGAACATTTCATTTTACTCATGACCATACTCATCTTTACATGCCCATTGTGATGTGTGATGGAGAGATAATTGTTAGCTCTCATGTTTTGGGCACAATTGGGTGTGTTATTTAAGGTAATAAATGTGGACTTGCAATTTAACATTTCAATAATTCATGTTTGACGCATAAATCCAAAACAAAATTATGATATCCATTTTCTGCAGGTTTTCTACTTTTGATTTCTGTAATTTTTTTGCATATTGATTGGGATCGTTTAGTTTATTGCATAAGAAAGAAACCATACAAAAATATTAAAAAAACGTAAATTTTACACTATTTCAGACTATTATATCTTCTGTTCTATTTGTGATAAAATGTTTTTTCTTGCTCTAAAATTTGTGCTGACATTTCTAGTCAAGCTTAACGCAAAATTAAAGCTGGTATTTATAATAATAAAGTTGCCTAAAAGCATTAATTAACCCCTATCAAAAGTAAACACCGACACATTTTTTCCCGTTAGGAAGATGACCCCGTCACCTCTGTCACGATAGCTATAAAAAGCGCGGTCAGGAAAAACTAAAGTGTCGCTCGCAAACCGCCGTGTAGACTGTAAACTGTTACAGTGTGCCTTAATATCGAAAGGCCAGTGCAGTGACTTACCAAATATCGCAACTACTCAAACATTCGAATATCAGTATCGGAACTAAACGGCAGCTGATAAATATTATATTCTTACTAATTCTTTATTGTCTGTGTCAAAGATGGTCCCAAACCAAAGCACAGGATAGAAAAATTGCATCCTGTGAAATGAGATGCTTAAAAAAGCCATTAATGATACCAGGAAAGACAGATTGAGAACTGTAGGTACTACACCCTGCATCAAGTACATAGAGGAAGAAAAACAAATGGTTTGGCAATCTCGTGGGAATGTACCCCGATATGATACCACTATACGCCTACAACAGTAAAATACCTGGGTTCAGAGCACAGAGCACGGGAAAGACCTAGCGGCAGACGGATAGGCAACATTACAGATATTTTACAACACGGGCTCACCGCAGCCAGTACAACACACTTGGCTCACCGCAGCCAGTACAACACACTTGGCTCACCGCAGCCAGTACAACACACTTGGCTCACCGCAGCCAGTACAACACACTTGGCTCACCGCAGCCAGTACAACACACTTCGCTCACCGCAGCCAGTACAACACACTTGGCTCACCGCAGCCAGTACAACACACTTGGCTTACCGCAGCCAGTACAACACACTTGGCTCACGAATGGACTCTTCAGCTCTCCACTACGCTTTCCAGTAGTTATGAACGAAAAAAGTGAGTACAATAAGAACCGGATCTTAAAGCGTTACGGCGTTTTTAATTACATATAACCATATGTTAACAATATTGGATAACCAATAGTCGTTGCAGCCAAATAACAACATTCTTATACCACACCTCTGCTAATAGAAGAGGTTGCTATAACAATATCATATCCTACCTTTTCAATCTCTCTCTCTCTCTCTCTCTCTCTCTCTCTCTCTCTCTCTCTCTCTCTCTCTCTCTCTCTCTCTCTCGTTCGTTTAATTATTTTTTTTCGTTATAAACTGTGGGTGGGGGTGTCCCGAGAATATTTTTTTTTAAAACTGCCAAGTGAATACCTAAACTAACAAAGAAAACAATACGACGTTAAAAATTAACGAGTCACTCCCCCACCCCCTCTTTCTCTCCCCCCCCCCCCCCCCCCCCCTTTTCCCCCCAAAAAAAAAATACTGCAACGAAATTTCAATATCACGGTTGAGCGACCACCGAACCAAATTTGATAATAACGAATGAGAAAGTGGCCGATAAAGTTATCTCTTTGACAGCGCAAACGACAACAATGAATGCTCCCTTTGGAAGCTGAATTTATGGAATGCTGTCTAAAGGCAACAATGAGGGCTGTTCAGTGTTTTCTGCTTTTCATGCTTGAAATATGGAAGTTTGTCGGAAGAGGGGGGAGATTTTGAGTTTTTGCCTGTTAATTATTTCGTTGTAAACGTTTCGATAACGGTACCAGAGTATAAGAATGGATCTTATTATTATTTATTTGTTGATGCGAAAGTTTTAAAAAAATGTTGTTAATTTTGTTAACTTTTTTAATGTTTTAAACAAGGGATCATTATTAATGTTTTTATTTTACTTCTATTTTGTTAACAAAGTTACAACTGATCACAGCATGTATATTTCCGATAGCAACATACGGCTGCGAGACATGGACACTCAATAAAACAGTTGCAAAAAAGATTACATCATTCGAAATGAAATGCTACAGAAGGATGGCGAGATTACCCTGGACAGAAAAAAAGACCAACAGAGAAGTACTGCACTCACTAAATGTAGAGAGGAAATAGGCTCCTAAATACCATCACAATAAGGAAGCTGAAATATTTCGGTCATATAAAAAGATATAATAGTCTAGAAAAATTAGTAATGGAAGGCATGGTCCCTGGATAAAGGGGCAGGGCACGACCTAGACGACGGTGGATCCAGAACATCACAGAGTCTGAGCATACCTTTGGATGATGCAGGTCGACCTGCTCAAAATCGTGATGCGTTCAGAGCAGCTTTAACGGAGACAACGTTATGGAGAGAATACGTCACATGATGATGATTTACTTTTATATATATATATATATATATATATATATATATATATATATATATATATATATATATATATAGATATATATATATATATATATATATATATATATATATATATATATATATATACGAGATATGTATATACAATAAACTTATACCAAGTGTTCCTGTCGAATTATTTCCCTTCATTCCTCATCATTTTTCTTTCTGTTTCTAGATCTCTTCTCCGTGTGCTTTTTACTTTTTGTGTGTTTTTTTTTTTTAAGTCTACGTTATCTTCTCTTAAGGAAAAGATGGCCTTGTAATGCTATTATCAGGTTTCCGCAAAGTGTGATCTATCCATCGCCAGAATCTTCTTCTTATCTCTTGTTCCACTGGCACTTGTCTAGTTCTTGTCATCAGTTTCACATTCGCGACCTAGTCGCACCATTTCAATTCTCCTTTTCTACACGACCAGCCATTTATGAAAGTCGGTAGCTTTTTGGTTGGTGTTGTTTTGTTTTGTTTTGTCAATGTTAACAAATTCAGTTCCCCACTATGCTGCACGGCAAGAGTGGAAGGAAAAAGTAAAAGCAAATATGATTTTTTTTGTTTTAGTTGCTTTTAGGCACTTAGATTACTTGCCACTTTCTTTTCTTCACTGCTTTGGTGCGTCTGTCCCTGACGAAGTTGCCGTGGTCGTAGCGTTGGTCATTTCTTCATCCTTTTTCCTAATGAGACGTATCACATTTTGTTTTAGTTCACGGTCCATCATTAAGCTGTACCCACAGTAAAGACTAGCGTCCGATTGACAGAGTGGTTAGAGCGCTGGTCACACGCGGCAAAAGTGACGGGTTCGAATCCCAGTACCGACATGCTCCAACCTAACCAGCTGTAAACGGGTACCTACCTGACTGAGTTAGGGAAGGAATAGGCAGCGAGGAAGGAAACTAGTCACCCCACATCTCTCGTTACTGGACCTAGAAGGGAGAAGTATCTAACACTTCATTTCCCTACAGCAGTGTCTGCTGTAGGACTACCGTTACCGTTTACAGTAAAGATTGAAAAAAAAAAAAAAAGTTACAAAAATAATAACGAATTAAAGTAACGTCCATCCCTAATAAAGACAGACGCAGAACAGAGGAAATGTATCCATGAAATCCTCAGTAGTATTTTCTCATGTTTTAATTAGCTAATTATTTTGGGCGTATTATAAGCTCGGGGTTGTCGCACGGAAGTCCTGGGTTCGAGTCCTGGGTAAGCCACTCACGTCTGTTGTTTTTCTGTTGTCTAGTTTTCTACTTCTTTATTTTCTTATGAGTGCCTGAAAAACATACCTTTAAGTTTGTCTTATATTTATTTACTGTTTACAGGCCTCGGGTTTCCCTTCCTTGTGTGTTACAAGCACCTTACAGGCTTTATCTTGTATCGTTCCCTGTCATCTCACCAAGAAACATAAACGTTCAACTAATTAATGCCGTCCTTCTGTCCCGTCAAGGTCTATCAAAGTCTCCTTAATGCTTTTTGTTTCTGTCGACAGTTCTCTTGTCAGTGATTTTGTTTCTGTCCAAAGTTCTCTTGTCAGTGATTTTGTTTCTGTCCAAAGTTCTCTTGTCAGTGATTTTGTTTCTGTCCACAGTTCTCTTGTCAGTGATTTTGTTTCTGTCCACAGTTCTCTTGTCAGTGATTTTGTTTCTGTCCACAGTTCTCTTGTCAGTGATTTTGTTTCTGTCCAAAGTTCTCTTGTCAGTGATTTTGTTTCTGTCCAAAGTTCTCTTGTCAGTGATTTTGTTTCTGTCCAAAGTTCTCTTGTCAGTGATTTTGTTTCTGTCCACAGTTCTCTTGTCAGTGATTTTGTTTCTGTCCAAAGTTCTCTTGTCAGTGATTTTGTTTCTGTCCACAGTTCTCTTGTCAGTGATTTTGTTTCTGTCCAAAGTTCTCTTGTCAGTGATTTTGTTTCTGTCCAAAGTTCTCTTGTCAGTGATTTTGTTTCTGTCCACAGTTCTCTTGTCAGTGATTTTGTTTCTGTCCACAGTTCTCTTGTCAGTGATTTTGTTTCTGTCCACAGTTCTCTTGTCAGTGATTTTGTTTCTGTCCAAAGTTCTCTTCTCAGTGATTTTGTTTCTGTCCACAGTTCTCTTGTCAGTGATTTTGTTTCTGTCCAAAGTTCTCTTGTCAGTGATTTTGTTTCTGTCCACAGTTCTCTTGTCAGTGATTTTGTTTCGGTGTTCTACTACCTCTTTTATCCTAAAGATTCCACAATAAGGACTGTCTTGTAAAGCTATCAACAGGTTTCCTCGATGCGTGTCCTATCCATCGCCATTGTTTTGTTCTCATCTCCTGTTCCACTTGACTAGTTCTTGTCATCAGTTCTAGTCATTGTTACATTGGTATATACACACATTGGGATTCTCGCCGGTGCTACGGAGTTCGTGCACTGTGCTGAGATCCTCCGTGTGTGATCTAAGGGAGGAGATCGGAGCGCTGATGGCGTTGTCCGTGTGCAATGAAGATAGTATTTAAAAACCAAACCAAACCAAACATTGGTGTTCTTGTAAAACCATTTCAAATTCTCTTATTCTATGACGTGCAATTTATGGAAGTCTAGCCTCCTTGTTATTGTTTCTATTGTTCTCCATTGTCGAAAACCTGCTTTTTTTTTTTAATCCATCGGTTGTCTATCTATGGACTCTTGTAATCTCTCCAGGATGAACCTACAAGGCGTACTTAAAATATATGGCACACGGGGCATATCCTACCTTTACATTTGGCACACAACAATTATCATTAACGGAACAAATAAAGATAGAGAAACGGAATAAGAATATTAGTAATTAAAAAGAAGAGTGTTCTTAACCTACAGCAGTGTTTACCCACCAGAGGTCGCTGGCATGTTAAAGTTTTTGATGTAGTAATATCATATAGGGTAATTTAAAAGTCACTCCCAGTGTTTAAATTGTTATTTCTTCACTCATACTCAACTAATTTAAATAAATCAAACGTCAAACAAGGACAATTAACTGCCACTTGCTTACATGAAATGGAATGTCACATTAACTGTAACTGAACATGAGATCCGGTATGTTCAGTAAATGAGTTCATAACAGGCAGCATATTTGCTGTCCCTTGTAACATGTGTTTATTAGCCGTTTTAGATTGTATTTTTTTGAAACAGCTGTATACCATCTGAAGACTGTATTTGATGCCTTCCCCTCAAAGGCTCAAAACATTGTCATTTTTACTGACTCATTGTCTGCATTACAAGCTCTGGAAGGCAGTGGACATTGTAAATCTGAATTAGCCAAACTAATCCTGGATGCTGATCAGCTTATCACTTCCTGTGGCATCACAATAGTTATGCAGTGGATCCCTGGCCACTCAAATACACCAGGTAATGACAGAGCAGACAGATTAGCAAAGAAAGGAACAAGACAAGAACAACCACTCACAGCAATAACTCTCCAAACACCCAAAACACTCATACGAACAACAAACAAAGAAACTTGGCTGAACAGATGGGCCATGGGAAACACTGGAAGAGAAGTTTACAGACATATGGCTGGCCCTGATCCTAACGACAACATCAACCATCTTACAAGGAGGGATCAGAGCACCATTTTTCGACTCAGATCACAACAGCCACTTGAAAAGAATCCAACCACAACACCCTCCAGGGTGCCAGCTATGTAACTACCCCCATGAAACTGTTGACCACCACCTCTTTGAGTGTCCCGCACACGATGATGTTAGAAAAATGCTTCTTCCTCCCAAGCCAGATAAGTGGAACACCTTGTACGGTGAAACAAAACAACTTGCGAAAACATGCAGATATCACTACATGGCATTGGGCCGAAGGGCGAGAGCCCAAGTGCCGCTGGATCAATAACAACAACAACAACAAGAAGATAGTATTTTCTTTCTGGGAAGATAAAACATACAAGTAAAAATAAAACGTATATGTCAAAAGCAGTTACTGTGAGGGTATACAAATTTTAAAAAAAAGAAAGTAACTTTTCAATCACACTGTATACGTAGTACTTGCGAAAGATTAACCATAGTTACTAAATGTCAGTACTGGGAAACCTTGTCAACGTAAAAAATTATTTTTTTACAACTGTAAAACGATAGACTGTAAAAAAAATAATAAATAAATAATGAATTAATAAATGACTTTTTACAAAAAAGTATTGGCACTAAAACAGATAAAAAGTCTAACGTGAGAAGACAGGGAAAATGTGGTTGGACAATTTCCTGCTGCTCCCCCATGCATGTCGTAAGATGCGACTAATTTGAGGTTGTACATGGGACAGGCAACCTCATCAAATAAAATAAATAGCTACAGAAACCACTGCTACAAAAGTACAGGAGCGTTGATGCAGGCTTCTTACTGGGTGGGTCGGTCAGCTGCAGTTGTGGCTTCATTCTGCACGAGGTGCTAAAACGGAAATGAATGAACAAATGAAATGATGATGCAGATGATGGAATAGTTTGATGATACTGATAAGGCAAGATAATGAATCCTTCTTGTTCGTTTACTTTCAGAATTTAACTTGAATATGCTCAAAGACAGCAGTAGTCAGCTTGAGGAAGTTGATGTCTCCGTAGAGTTTTTCCAGGAATGCTTCTGGTGATGGCCATCTGCTCTTTCTCAGTTTCTTATATGTTGGGCACCTTTGAAGCAGATGTTCAGCTGTCATTTTATCATTGCCACAGTTACACACATCAGTAGTTCCTATTTTTAGTTTGTTGAATAGATATATATATATATTTATATAATAATAATAAATTTTAAAAGTTTCTATGTTTGAAAAACTGACAGAATAAAGAGAGACGCTGAGCGCATTAATATTGTAAACAGACTGAATTACCGACAATAAAAAGACGCCCTAAGCCATTTTCGAACTCAAGTTACTCAGCGCGTCATGCCGAACAAAATGCCGAAAGAGCAGAACAAGCACAGAACATGTATATAATTTGAAAACCGCTGTATTAGCGAAAGCGCCGATAAACTGGTCCCTACTGAAAAGTGGAGTCTCTGATACTTCATTCCAACACGGTAGTTTTTGCTATGGAACTACTTTAACATTTTATTTAACTATATATCAATGGTAGTCAAACTATAGAGTTACCATCGTCAGTTCTATAAAGGGTAAAGGAAAAAAAAGAAAGCCAAATGTTGACCACAAAAGTGGTTGTACTCCTGGTGTATTTGGCCTGTTATTTCATTACGCTGTTAACAAATTGCTGTATGCTCTCAGAGCAGCGGAACTAATTACATTATCGCAGATATCCTAAGGCATTAAACACACCCTTAAAAAAAAGACATTGAAACTCAAAATGACAGACCCGCGAGAGAAACACGAGACAGTCAACTTTCCGAGACCGTAACATGTGCGAAGATGTGACAAGCGTCGACTTTAGGGATGTCACGTGCTATCTTGTTACACAGCCTTCCACCGACTAACAAAGAAACTTGAAATCTTCAGAAATTACCCAACAGCCGTGGCCGCTAGGCCGTGAAGATTGTTTCCAAAATCTAATAACTGTATTACGTGAAAAACATAATAGAGTCCCTTAGGCCGGAGTGTTACTTAAGGAAGATACTTGGTTTAAAATTGCCAGCAACAGAATTATTCTTTTGAAGCAATTTTCAGCAGGACGCCGCCGCTGGAAGTTCCGTAACAAGGAAACAACACTACTCGTTACTCCTATCCAGTGTCTCTGTTTTAACTGCTTTTCTCTTAATCGGCATTTTGCCTAGTTTTGGCGAGGTGCACTCCGTGCAACTTAAACACAAAGGTCCGTCGGCTGTATTAGGGCGCATGTCCAAATATAAAATACCTTGTGGTTTTGCATTATTTTAGCTTCTGCCAGTGGCGTAACTATCTCCCGTGCAAGACAGCCACGTCCTGGGTTGGAAGGAACCTTCGCCTTTATATATATATATATATAAGGTGATGATAGCCCTATAGCAGATGCTGCCGTGCCGTAGGGGTGAAGTGTTAGAGACTTCACCATACTAAGTCCAGCATCGAGACGTGGGGGTGACCAGTTTCCTTCACCGCTGCCTTTTCCTTCCCTAACTCAAAGTCAGGTACCCATTTACAGCTGGGTAGACTACAACATGTCGGTACCGTGTTTCAAACCCGGCACCTTTACCGCGAGAGATCAGCGCTCTAACCACTGTCAATAGGACGCTCTTCTATATATATATATATATATATATATATATATATATATATATATATATATATATATATATATATATATTATATATATATATATATATATATATATATATATATATAGATATATATCCTGTTTAATTTCTTTTGTTCCTGTGTTAAATATCACTGGAGACTAAAATGAAAACGATAAAGAAGAGATGGAAAGATCTTGAGCAGACGGCACAGAACACGGCACTAATGCATTGACGGCCTTTTTTCCTTGGAGAGCTGAAGGTATTGATGATGACAAAATCTACGTAGTTACACTTTTTTTTTATACACATGTGCCATCTATTGATTATAGTTATTATATAATGAGGGCCCCACTTAAGTTGTGCCAGGGGGCCCCTTCCATATTGTAATTACACCTGGTCACAGATTATGAATCGAGTCTTCAGTAACATACATGCAGGTTTATGGATACAGAGTGAACAGTTGAGATGGCGGTGATGAATGTTAGATGATGGTGATGACCAGGGCTGGATTAGCCATTAAGCAAAATAAGCACGTGCTTAGGGCACTAAGGGAAGGGGAGCACTACAGTTTTTTTTCCCTAGTTACCATGCCTTTAATTCTTAACTCCTTCACTGCCACATTCGACTTTAGTTGAATTTTTTTGTAATTGCCCTTATCTGCCGTGTTTCCTTAGTTATAAGTAAATAATTTGCTTATATTGTTCACTCTATTTGGTGTTAAATAAAATTAAAAATAACAAAATAGTTTTTATTTAATATAGTTGTGGGGCCGGCGTGATGCTGACCACATCACTCCTAGTGTGCCGATGGTCAAGAAAAAACGGGCCTAACACCGTATTCCCAATATGCCTCAATAGGCGTGTAACGGGATCCTTTGTCTTTACCTTTTTATACGATACACTAGGGATGATGTGGTCAGCATCACGCCGGCCACCTTAACCTTCCCAGAGTTGCTCTGGTACCCAATTCATGAGGCTGGGCCGACCCCGGAGCCATTTGCGGTCTAAAAAATCCCGCCTCAACTCGGGATCGAACCATGGAACCACCGAGGTAGGAAGCCAGTGCACTAACTACTGCGCTACCGCGGCCCCTTGGTACTGTTGAATGTTAAATTATCGTGATGACTGAAGTGGCGGTGGAGAATGCTACATAATGGCGACGATTTAGGTGGTTGCTCTGAATGTTTCGGGATAGTGAAGATTGAGGTGGTTAAGATGAATGTTAGATGATGGTGTCCAAAGGTTGTTATTGCCGGGAGTTGTAGTGAGGATAAGCTCTCACTGCAGATAAAATACTTCTATGGCACGCGCCTCAAACAGCCTCTGACAACCAAGTCCAGCTCCCGGCCTTCACGTGTGGCTCAATTTGAGCCCGGCGGAACTGTTTCCACTGACGGGAGAAGGGGCAAAGGCGAGCGACTGGCGCCTTAAAACCAGCAGCTTCGGGCAGATAGGGCTCGTGATCCTTGGTTGGTAGCTTATCTAAGAGAAGGAACTCTGAATTCAAACCACCGCTGCCTTGCGGGAATATCCATTTATGGAATTGGCTTCGGGAGTAAACCCTGAGGATAAATCCGGAGTCGGAGTCCCTAAGGCAGTCTAATGTCGATTCGACATTATTCTGGCAACTCCTGCGACATGGCTGGTACCAAACTGTATCGGCTACTGCCGTTCCTTTGGATCTACCGGCTGTGTGGAGAGGGGGAACATGCTGCATGGGCAACAGCTTGATCTCCATATAACTGTGCCCAAGCTCGCGCCCTGGAGAGGACACTCCAGCTTCACCCTATAGGTGTCGGCAAAACACGGGAAGTAGCAGTTACCGGTTATAAGCATTTTGCCCAATTGGCGTAGGGCATGGCGCCAGGGGCTACTTCCGACAGTGGGAGAGATTCTAGGATCTCACTGGACAGCTACCGCCCGCTTCAAGCTGGGCAGCCCCCAGTCAATAAGGTGTTGTCCCGCCACTGTCTTCTTTCCCCATTGGGTGCATGGGGATTAGGGTCAAACCCGAACTGTGGACAGAAAATTTTGCACCAAGCAATTATCGAAAAAATAGAAATAAGCAAACTCTCAGATTGGGATGCTGGAACGTCCGGACTATGTTGACTGGACTATCCGAAAACCTACAGGATGTAAACGATGTAAGGAAGACAGCCATAATTAATGATGAGCTTAAACGACTTCAGGTGGATATAGCTGCACTTCAGGAAACGCGCCTGGCGGGCTCTGGAACGGTGAGCGAGAAGGACTACACATTTTATTGGCAAGGGAAAGATCTTAATAAAGCTAGAGAACACGGAGTAGGTTTTGCGGTCAAAAAATCGCTAACTAAAATAGTTGAACCAGGCGAGAATGGATCAGAACGCCTGTTAACGCCCCGCCTGCAAACTAGCACAGGTCCCATCACCCTTGTCAGTGTGTATGCTCCTACTCTGTACTCTGCCTCAGAAGCTAAAGATGAGTTCTACGAGAATCTAACAGCAATTATCAAAAGCATACCTAGGCAAGAACAGCTTGTTCTCCTTGATGACTTTAACGCTAGAGTGGGTGCCGATAATGTTTCATGGCCTTCATGTCTGGGCAGGTTTGGTATTGGCAAGATGAATGAAAATGGACAACGGCTCTTAGAGTTGTGCGTCCACCATGACCTCTGCGTGACCAACACCTACTTTCAGACAAAACCCCAGCATAAGGTGTCATGGAGACACCCACGATCCAAGCACTGGCACCAACTTGACCTGATTCTCGTCAGAAGGCCACTCCTCAGGTCTGTGCTCTCCACGCGCTCGTACCATAGTGCAGACTGTGATACAGATCACTCCTTGGTTTGCTGCAAAATCAGAGCACAACCAAGAAAACTCTATCGTGTCAGACATGAAGGAAAACCACGCATTGATACCAGCAAGATGTCAGACCCTTTCATGATCGCTCAATTCACTGCGACCTTCGAGAAAGTGCTCAGTAGCCCTCAGCATGGTGATACTATTACAGAGAACTGGGAGCATCTACGGAACACCATTCAAAGTACTGCACTTGCCACCTTTGGTAAGAAAACAGCAAAGTCAAATGACTGGTTTGATGCTTCATCAGATGTGATGGCACCTGTCGTTGAAGCTAAGCGCAGTGCTATGAATGAATACAAACGTTCACCGAGTGCCAGAACCCTACAGATCCTGAGGGCTACGAGAAGCAAAGTTCAACAAACTGCTCGACGCACTACTCTGAGCTTTACACTAGAGACAATACCGTTACGCCTGCAGCCCTTGATGGTGTCAACAGTCTGCCAACTATGGAGGAGCTGGATGCCGAACCAACATTAGAGGAACTCAGCAAGGCCATTGATAGCTTGGCCTCTGGCAAAGCACCAGGCAGTGATGGGATTCCTCCTGATTTAATCAAATGCTGTAAGAGCACGCTATTACATCCCCTGCATAGGATGCTGTGCCAGTGCTGGGAAGAGACAACTATTCCTCAAGACATGCGAGATGCCAAGATTGTAACACTGTATAAAAATAAAGGAGACAGAAGTGATTGCAATAACTACAGAGGCATCTCTCTTCTTAGTATTGTTGGTAAGGTTTTTGCCAAAGTCATCTTAATGCGACTACACAAGTTAGCTGAGCGCATATATCCAGAGTCACAGTGTGGATTCCGAGCTGGCAGATCAACAACAGACATGATCTTCTCTCTCCGCCAGCTTCAGGAAAAATCAAGAGAGCAGAAAAGACCATTATATATCGCCTTTATAGACCTCACAAAAGCATTCGACTTGGTTAGTAGGGATGAACTCTTTAAAATCCTCCTGAAAATAGGCTGCCCTTCTAAAATGCTGGAAATGATAAAGTCATTCCATGACGGCATGAAGGGAACAGTCCAATATGCTGGAAGCACGTCACAGACCTTTGATATACGAAGTGGCGTTAAACAAGGCTGTGTTCTGGCTCCGACCCTCTTCGGAATCTTCTTTGCCTTACTCTTGAAACATGCATTCAGAGATGCAACTGAAGGAATATGCCTTCACACTAGGTCAGATGGCCGTCTGTTTAATCTTTCAAGGCTGAAGGCAAAAACAAAAATCAGAAGGGTCACTATAAGAGACTTGTTGTTCGCTGATGATGCTGCAGTCGTCACTCAAAGCCAACAGGAGCTTCAGAGCTTGATGAATCGCTTCTCTAAAGCATGCAAGGACTTTGGCCTCACAATAAGTCTAAAGAAAACGAATGTGCTGAGTCAGGATGTGGATGCTGCACCAGTTATCACTATCGATAACTATGAATTGGCAGTGGTGCACCACTTCACATACCTAGGGTCTACCATCAATGACAAACTCTCACTGGATACAGAAATCGACAGCCGCATTGGCAAAGCTGCAGCTACCTTTGCCAGCCTCACATCGCGTGTTTGGGGAAACTCTAAACTCACAATGAAGACCAAAGCTGTGGTATATAATGCCTGCGTCACCAGCACACTCCTATATGGCAGCGAGACCTGGACGACCTATGCTAAGCAAGAAAGAAGGCTCAATACCTTCCATTTGCGGTGTCTACGCCGCATCCTCGGCATCTCGTGGAAAGATAAAGTGACAAATGTCGAGGTGTTGTCACGTGCTGGCCTTCAAAGTATGTATACGCTTCTTAGACAGCGCAGACTTCGCTGGCTTGGCCATGTTCGCCGCATGGAAGATGGTCGCATCCCAAAAGATATCTTCTACGGACAATTAGCAGATGGCAAGAGAACAGTTGGGCGACCACAGCTGAGGTTCAAAGATGTGTGCAAGAGAGATATGAGGGCACTGGACATGGATCCAGCAACATGGGAGGATGAAGCTGCCGATCGCACTAGATTGGGCGAAAAGAGGCTCACACAAGAAGCAGAGGTGAGGAGAAAACGTCGAAAGGAGCACCAGGAAAATAAGCAGCCGAGGGCTGTCACCTCAGGGGCGCATTCCCATAGTCAGTTATGACTGAAGGGGCTATTATATTATAGATGATGGTGATAATTGAGATAGTGTTGGTTAATGTTAGATGATGGCGATGATAGAGGTGCTTTGGTGAATGGTAGATGATGGGGATGGTTGAGATAGTGTTGGTGAATGTTAGATGATGGCGATGATAGAGGTACTATTGGTGAATGTTAGATGATGGTGATGGTTGAGATAGTGTTGGTGAATGTTAGATGATGGCGATGATAGAGGTGCTTTGGTGAATGGTAGATGATGGTGATGGTTGAGATAGTGTTGGTGAATGTTAGATGATGGCGATGATAGAGGTACTATTGGTGAATGTTAGATGATGGCGATGAGTGAAGTGGTGTTGGTGAATGTTAGATGATGGTGATGACTGAGATAGTTGTGGTGAAAATAGTAATGCAACGATGAAATTCCTCCATTTATAAAGATAACAGTTAAAATAAAATGTAGGGATAAAATTTAGATAAGATACGCTGCTACTTCTTCGCCCACGCCATCGTTTTTTAGTGTCATTGAAAACCAACTAGTTATAACATGGAGACAAAATGCCTATTCGTTTAGATGGGGTAGAAACGGAGAGAAAAGGAAAAAATGATGCGGTCTGCACACGTGTTTGAATCTAAAGCCTAGCAGACGCAATTTGTAGTTAAAAAAAAAAAATTACGCCACTAGTTGACACAATGTAAGAAATTGTAAAAGAAAAACGACCTTAGCTCTTGTCAGAAACAGACGTATCTTAGACATTCTACGGTAAATAGTCGTTTTAATTTGAATATAGCGGCAAACGCAGTGAACGAGTAGTAAAAACAAATTTCAAGACTAACATAGAAAAAATTATGTATTTTCTTAATAATAAGTTTAGAAGAATAAAAGTTAGCTAGTTTGATAGTCCATCCTTCCCTGAGAAATAATATACTTTCAATTACGAAGACGGACTGATAACACGGAAGATATTGACGAAAGACTGTATTGTTCAATACAGACGAGCAGACAGTTATTTGTGCATACTTCTCACTAAAGTTACCTTTTGACACGTCCTTGAGACTAAAGCAGAAAAACAAATACATGTGGACAAGGGGCAGACAAGGCGGGTAGAATCCAAAAATAACTTAGCAAGAAATCTTATACGTAAGTGAGATAAAATTTGTGTAGTTTTTTTTGTAGTTTGGTCCAAAACCAAGTGTAATTTTGGGAAAACCCAAGTTCGGACGGACAGACCGACAGAAATACACTTCACACTAGACCGAAACTGGACTCAAATTGGACATTTAGGTTTAAATATTTAAACTGTAGAGGGGAAGTACTCTGATTGGACAAAAGAGTAATATTATTGACAAACATTAGCCGGCAAGTGCCACTTTTTGAAGACTGTCCACCTAAGCAGATCGTTGATGCTAAGAAGTGTGTCGTCCATTAAAGATATATAATATTACCAATGGGACGCCATAGTCTAGCCAGCAGCTCAGCTGAGTTTGTGCTAGTACAACGTATCTGTGTGTTTTCATTTTGAATTGTGGTAAGGGAAAAATTATTAACCTTTTTATTTAACAATTCTGAGTGATTGATACTGCCATATAATAAAAAATGATTACGACAAGTGAGTATTTATTCTAGGTCCCCAGCGACAGTCCAGGGCCTAGACTCGAATGAATAAAATGAAAAAACATATTCAAGAATGTAGAATAAAGATCTTTATTTCAGGAGATCAGTGGGAACATATCACCCACCTTATTATATGGAAAAAAGAGATTAATGAAAATATTTCAGATGCAGTACAGTCATAGAGGAATGGGAAACTGGTGCTACTTGATAACAGCCTGGATAAGAGGTGCTGGGTCGGTCAGAGAGATCTGACCCTGTCTTGTTATTTTATGTATTATGGTTAGTAAACATGGTGGAGTAGATAGTATGCTATGACATTGCCTAATTTTGTGGTTTCAGAGTTTCTTTGTCTGGCACTGTGCTAGTGCCAGATGTTCTGAAGAAATCCAACGGTGGATGAATAAGAAGCCTATCATTTTACCTCAGCACCTATGAAGAGTGGGCCAAGTGAACAACTTTACTACATCGTCACAGGCCAGTTAAGTATTGAAGACCTGGCCTGCTGCTGATTCATCAACCTCAATAAATAAAGTTAAAACCACTGTGCATAACGAACTTTGCCACCATATACCCTGTTAAAAAAGTCAATGAACAGTAATAACAAAGACTGGGTATGATGACACCACCACGACCCGACATCCAGCACTAGTTTTCCCAAAGACTCTGTAGTTAGTATCAATATTAGCAAATTTCACGTATATATCTATGTACAAACCTTTCATGTAATTATTCAATTATATGCTCTTTTATTGATATAAATTCATCTTGATTCACCCGTCCGGACCAGAAGAAAACTTGGTTCAGGACTAAATAAATTTGAAAAAATTGTAAATTCTAAATTTTAAAACACAGTGTTAATTGACTTGATCATAGAGCTTAGTATTAGACCTAGTGTTTATATGTGTGTGTCTGTGTACTTAATTACCTGCACACCACATTTCAGTACCCTAGACATTAAACGTAGCTAACAGACATAATAGCAGAATAAGTCTGTTTGAGGTCATAGGTGGTAGCAGAAAGGTATCCTGTAAACTCACATAAACTGTTATCTTCAGGGACCTTCACAGCTGACCTCATTCAGCACACTAGGTAACATAGCAACCACACTTAATAACATCAAAACCACCACAATAGTGTTGGTGAATGTTAGATGATGGTGATGATTGAGCTCGTGTTGGTGAATGATAGATGATAGTGATGATACAGGTGCTGTTGGTGAATGCAAGACGATTGTGATGATGGTGAAAATGAAGATGGCCGTGGTGAAGATGATGTTGGCGACTGATGATAGGCGTTGGGTATTATCTTAATATTGGCAAATGTTACACAACCCTAACTAATGTGGTGATTATCATAGTAATGATAATGAAACAGACGATTGAGCGATAGCTTGTTTCAGGCATTTGACAGCGTAACATATATTAATGACTCCCTCTTTTATTCCTTCCATCCGACCGAATACTTGTCTCACTCTTTTGTAGCTCATTGCGATCAGTTATCACCGTCCATGCTACGTACCCATTTGAGTACGCTCCCATTCTTGGCGTCACTGCTCTATTGATCAGACTGCCGAAGACCGTACTTAAATCGGAAAATAGCTTGCAGTAAAATACCATTACTCGCGATATCCTCAATACTGTGCAGTAAATACTACCACGCATGGTCTCTGAATATATGTATATAGGGCCACAGTTTTTTAGTGTCCCAACATAAAGAGTTTATGCGCTGTCTGGACGAAGTATCGCCGTTTTTCTCAGCTATACGCGGCATTACATAGTAATAATATCGTTTGTACCTTCGGGAAATCACAATGAACAGTAAACTATGTTCAGTGTAATTTAAACTAAAAGTGCACCGAAGACAGCATTGAAAATTCCGGGGGGGGGTGGTGGGGAGGAGGGGGGGGGGGGGGAAGGGAGGGGGGGGGGGGGGGTTAGGGGGGGAATAATCCGAGTAACTGAAAAGTCCTGGATGATAGAATGCTACTTTCAGGAAATTGGAGTCTTTAATAAAATGTGGAACAAGACCAGTGTAAAACTAAAATGTGTTGAAATAAGAGAAGGAATCAATAAAAGATGCAGGGATACGTGACTATATGCATAAATAAGACCCTACATTTTTTAGTCGGCTATCGTTCTCAGACTCGTTTCTTCTGCGTTATCACAAATAAGATCGGAAAATTGGAACTTGAATATCTCTACGCTTACTGGCTTTATTGGAATCATAAATGTGGAAGTCTGAAAGCGAACGAGGAAGAAGGAGAAGAATCTACAGCATGCCTTGAGGCTGGCTCCTTCAAAGTATATAAATTCTTCTCCTATTTTCTTTGTTAGTCACTGTTCTCAGAAATCGAGTTTCTACGTCACCATCATAAGTAAGATAAGAAAAATATGTGCGTTGTATACATTCCAACTTACATCCTGTCTAGTACGCTCTAATCTACATCCTATCTTGTAAACTCCAATCTACATCCTATCTTGTAAACTCCAATCTACATTCTATCTCGTATGCTCCAAACTACAGCCAGCCTGTCTCTAATGCTCCAATCCAAATAATGTCGCACATCTTAACTAATAAGCTATAATCTACATCATGGATGATACGCTCCAATCTACAGTTTGTCTTATACGCTCCAATCTACAATTTGTCTTATACGCTCAAATCCGAATATTGTCGTGCACGCTGCCATATGTATTCTGTCTTGTACAGTCCAATCTACATCCTGTCTAGTATGCTACAATCTACAACATGGCTTGAACGCTGCAATCTACATCCTGTCTTATGCGTTTCAATTTACAGTCATGTCATGAACGCCAAATTTACACATATATTGTACAACTAACCAAGACCCTGAAGCACCTCCACATGCGGCATCCTGGAAACAGGCAAACTTTGAGTTGTCCAGGCCAACGCTTCAGGAACTGAGTATCCACACCAGAGTGATCCAACATGACGGTTCCTCTTGTGGTGAAACGTGCTGAGAACCCAACATTCCAACTAAGCTTGGGGTAATCAGTTGAGCACTAAACTTAACTCCGGCTCTTACTTGGCTGGTTATGTGCAGGAAGATCTCATAGTGAATGGATGACAGGCAAGGGGAGTTTAGAAATGGCACTGCGCAAGACGTGAATATTCGTTGGGACAGCCCAGAACCACAGCACAGCATTTTAGCCCTGAATATTTGGACAGCCCCACCTCCGACTCATGAATGGCGGGAAATACACAGAATGTCACCCCTTGCCCCCTTTAGCTTTAAATTAAATGTTAAGTTCTTTTAAATGCATGCCAGGCCACAACAGAATACTTGGGAAAGAAACTGGATCTCACGACTATAACACAACAAGTTTCGCAATAACAGAAAAGCTAGAGGAAAAAGCCCAGTTCTACAGTGTAGGTAATGTCAAAGATTCTTCAACTTGGCATTGGTTATGAAAGAACTACAAGCTCAGTATCTCTAGTTAAACAACAACATCAGCATGTTTAATTCCTGTATTTTTTCTCTCATTCTCTCTCTCTCTCTCTCTCTCTCTCTCTCTCTCTCTCTCTATATATATATATATATATATATATATATATATATATATATATATATATATATATATATATATATATATATATATATATAAATCTTAACTTGGGGATTGTAGAACAAGAACTGTCTTGTAATGCTACCAGCTGGTTTTCTCAATTAATTTTCTATCAGTCTTCTCTGCACATCTTATTGCACGGGTATTGGTCTGGTTCTTTCACTGAGTTCTTCTTTCTTCTTCTTCTTCTGCGTTCGTCCTGAAAAAGACGTTGGTTGCGTTGTGTCGCCGTTTACAGCAAAGCTGCAATATCTGCGCCTTTCGGCCCGACACATCCGACTTCGGCACGGCACTTTTTAGGACCGGGTTTGCCTTTCCTCTTCGATCCCTACTCTCTCAGCCAGACTGCAGTGATGCAGCATGTTTCCAGAACCACCACTTGGAGGTGGAGTAGGGTCTTGGTCAGCTCTGGTTCGCTGACCCTAACGCAAGCAGTCAGCTATGGGTCGCTGACTGCATTCCACTTTTGACGCGTCTTATAGTGCGTTTCACAATGTTTTGCCGCTGTTTAATATTCAATATCTCTGCAACCACTTGATCGTAATTGTTGCAACTTTGCATATGACCTAATGATCGCTATGTCCCGTGGGGGAAATTTTTTTCCTCGTTAACAAACTTATGGTTTTAAATTTTCTTTATTTAAAGTATACAAAATCGACTACCTCCTAGTCCAACCGTAATTTTAAAGGGCTTACCCCTTCATATTTGTGAGCTATTTCGATTTAACATCTTGAACGCATGTCACGTGATTTTCTAAGTGTTTTAGCTCACTACCGCACTGTTTTGAACATTACATTGACCCTTCCGGTGGGTTCAGTTACCGTTCTACTGATTGTGTATTTCAGTGCATAGGCGTATCTTGCGGTATTCTAGGTCTGTAATACAATGGGTATGAAAGTCAAGTTCCTTACACTGCATACAATGACAGTGAAGATGTATAAATATTTCTGCAGAGAAGCTAAGCGTGGTAAACTGTATCGGAGTCTCTCAAATCCTGAAAAGAGAACTATTCACGCCTTGGGTTTAAGTAAACGCTCATTCCAATTATACGGACAACCGGGACTATCATACCGAGATGAACGGTAACATATTTAGAGAGTGGATTGAAAATACTCTTCTTCCGCCCCTAGACAGACCGTCCTGTCTGATAATGGACAACGCATCATACCACAACGCTGTGGCAGAAGAAGACAAAATCCCGACATTTTCGAGTACAAAAGATGCTATAAAGATTTGGCTCAGAAAAGAAGACATTCCATTTAACGAGGGATTTCTGAAACCTGAATTACTGTCCCTTGTTAAGAAATCACAAAAGACCAAGATATTCCATACAGACAAGTTGATTCAACAGCATGGTCATATGTCTTTGAGACTGCCACCTTATCATTCACATTTAAACCCAATTGAACTCGTTTGGGCAAAAGTTAAAGGACAGGTGGCAGCTGAAAATAAAACTTTCAAACTATGCAATATGAAAGAACTAACATATGCCGCCCTCTCGCAAATAGACAAAGATTATTGGTGCAAATGTGAAGACCATGTCTTAAAAGAGGAAAATGACTATTGGAAAAAAGATGGACTGTCGTTCGTTCAGCCGAGAATAGTAATCAATATGTTAGACTCGTCTGACTCAGAATAAATGTGTAAATACCTTATATGTTTTCTCCTCCATCTATGTGTATATGTAAACCAATTCATTTCCTTTTTATCTCCGCGATTTCCCTACTATTTTTAATATACACAGTACTTTCACCTCTTCATGCATCCATTCACGTTTTAGTATAAAAAGTAACATTTACAACGAATAGGCGTTATTATTCTCTCAAATATTTCGAAGAAATAAAAAAGGACCTCACGTAGTAATCAGTTAACAAACCCCTCTAACATTCGAATTGTACATACGCCTATGCCGAAAATATGCAACTTCCTTCATTTACGGTAAATTATTTTCTTCCAGGTACAAAATAATTACTTCGTTAAAAAAGATCAAAGGAATTAGCCGTTGCAAGAAAAGAACACTACCTGCAACATAGAATTTTATAAAAACTTTGGGACATTAAAAATATAAGACCACATGCAAAAAATCATGTTTATCAGTGCAAGGAATATGGAGATATTTGAAGTCAATCGTCGACCGATCTTTTTGAAACGCACTATAGGTCCCACTGAGTTCCACATTGGTGATCTTGTCATACTATGTCAATCTTCTATTCTGCGCAAGCATTCAATGATGAAAGTCTGCATCTTTCTTGTTGTCATGTTTCTCCCCGTTTCAGTACAAGGCCATAAATATGAATAGTAACATATATGTGTACTTCGTATTATTTTTAACTGTACTTATTTTTCTTAACATTGCTTTGTGTGTGTACAGATAGTTAGTTATATGTCAGTAATTTTACGACACTAAACTATGTTTAACCATGTCCTTATGTGCTAATATGGGTGCAGAGTCTGGGTGGTCTCTGGTGAAAGATGTGTTTAAGAGTCAGTCATTCAACTGCAAACATTCTTAATTAAATGTTACGCACCAAAGACTCTTTATAACGGGGTGTTCCTTCGTTACGCTTATAACGGTATCAGCTCGCACTTTCTTTGACCAATTTGGCTTTCTAATAATTAACGCTCATTGTCTTTATTTGTTAATGAAACACAACTGTGAAAGACGCCCTTTTTTATATGGTAACTGAAGAGGAAATTTAATTACAAACTAGGAACCGCGATGGACCAATAAGAAATCGTATTATCTTGGACGTTTTGTTTCATATGGTTAAAAGCCCTTTTAACGCGATCGAAGCTGTGGAAAAGATATGAAGATTAGCCACAGACAGATTAATAATCAGCTGGATGAAAGAGACCTTGCACAAAAACAATTCTAGTGAATGACAGAAAATGAGCTTCGTCACCAATCTTACCCATAAGCATGCATATAACTACTAAAAGACAACTTGATTAAGTTTCTCTTCAACTGTTAATATCAGTAAGGTGGAAGCAGTGATAATTCGTACACCTGTATAACATGGACGTATGGGCTTCGTTAACTTGTACTCCTCCATCTGACGATGTTTTAAGAATAACTAATGGTTAACATGACTAATCTCTCCCCCCCCCCCTCCCCCCATGTAGTTCCCGGGGAGATCTCAGGAGAACGAACGAACGAACTAACTTTATTTTCAAAGGGTTGAGAATTGGGCACGCAGGCCCGTCTGACATTCTGCCCTTCCTTTCTCTCGTCTTTTATACTGGTTTCATTTATTCTCACATACATTTTACCCATCAATTCAAGGAATTCAACGTTATAAAGGTAAAATAATAGCATACTCACATTCACAGTATCTAATTATAAACATGAAATAAAGTATGTTGAAAAATACAAACTAAGTATCACCATGAAACAAAATATGTTGAAAAACACTATCATCATCATTAAACCTACATTCGAAATTATATCATTTGTTCGGAAAAATAATCACATTAGGGGGGCAGATAATCAGAACTCATAAAGTAATCGAAAAGTTTACGATTGTATGAATAGGGACTGAGGTTGTTATCTTTCAGATAATGTGGAAGATAGTTCCAGAGATGAGCAGCAGAGTAAGCTAAGCTTTTCTTGAATAAGTCAAGCCTAGGCTTGGGCACTTGTATTTTGTTAAGGCGTTGACGGCGTCTTTCACTGTATTTGAACATTGGCCACAGAGTAAGGATACTGCTCCTGCAGACATGTCGATGGGAAACTATATCAGGTTGTATTCTAGACTGTCAACCTCATCATGTAAAATACATTGCTACATAAATCACTGCTGTAAAAGTTCGAGTGCTGTGGTATTGCCTGCGAAAAAGCTAGCTACAAAAGCGGCTCTGTGCTCCACGGGTAGATAGAAAGAAATTGATGATGATGTTGAATTGACTAGTGTTAGGTTATTTGTTGTACAATAACGACATAACATTATTTTTGAATCAGCAAATTCTCTAAAATCTACAAGTTTGAAACATTTGGCATTTCTCCTCTTCCTCATGCAAAACTTTTCTGATCATACTCTCTCGATCTACATGGTATCACGTCTGTTGAAATAAAGATGGTAAATGTACAAATATAGTAAACTTACTGTCCCGTCTAATGAAACGAAGACCGTAGGTGTACAAAGACCGTTAACTTAATATCACGTCTGTTGGAATAAAGACGGTAAATGTACAAAGACCGTTAACTTAATATCATATCTGTTGGAATTAAGATGGAAGTTTGCAAAGACTGTTAACTTAATATCACGTCTGTTGGAATAAAGACGGCAAATGTACACAAACTGTTAACTTAATGTCACGTCAACCGCAACGAAGACGGCAAATGTGCAAAGACTGTCAATTTCAGATATGTCTACAGCAGGGTTTCTCAACCGGGATTCTACGGAACGCTAGGGTTCCGCGAGAGATCATGACTGGAAATAAATAAACGTCGTTGTTTTTTTTTTAACTTTGCGCGCCAGGCGTGCCACAGTGGTGGGCAGTGACCAAGCAGCCTCGTATGGTAGTGCTCTATAGGACCGTGTTCACTATCGCACATACCATATTTCATTAGCATCTTGTAGAGTAGAAATTTGTGATAAGACCAAAATTTTAGACCTGTGTAGTGGTTTTTGATGTTATTGCGTGGTTGCTATGTTACCTAGTGTACTGGATGAGGTCAGCTGTGAAGGCTCCTGAAGATAACAGTTTATGTGAGTTACAGAATGCCTTTCTGCTACCACTTATGACCTCAAACAGACTTATTCTGCTATTATGTATGTTAGCTACGTTTAATGTCTAGGGTAATGAAATGTGATGTGTAAGTAATTAAATATACAGACACACACATGTAAACACTAAGTCTAATAATAATAAACTCTATGATCAAATCAACTAACACTGGCTTTAGAATTTAAATTTTACAATTTTTTAGAATTTATTTAGTCCTGAACCAAATTTTCTTCTGGTCAGGACGTATGAAACAATATGTATTTATCAATAAAAGTGCATATATATTGAATAATCAAAATGAAAAATTTTGTACATAGATATATGGGTTACATTGGTTAATATTAACACTAATTACAGTGTCTTTGGAAAACTAGCACTGGATGTCTAGTCGAGGTGGTGTCATCATACCCGATCTCTGTTTACAATAGTCATTGTCTTTGAAATATGGAACTGAGGTATAGTTTTTCTACACCAGGATTTTTATTTATTTTAGTGTGGACAAATTTGATGAATCAACAGCAGGCCAGGTTTTCAACTTATCTGGCCTGTGACGATGTAGTAAAGAATTCAAGTGGCCCCCTCCTCACAGGTGCTGAGGTAAAATGGTAGGCTTCTTAGTCATCCACTCTTGGACCTCTTCAAAGCATCTGGCACTAGCGCAGTGCCAGACCAGAAACTCTGAAACCAAAATTTTGCCATATGTCAACACACTGCCTACTTCACCATTTTTACAAACAACAAAGCAAAAAAAAATTACAAAGACCGCGTCAGATCTCTCTGACCGACCCAGCACATCTCACCCAGGCGGTATCAAATAGCACTAGTTTCCCATGACTGCACTGCATCCGAAATATGTTCATTAGTCTCTTTTTCCATCCAATAAGGTGGGTGATATGTTCCCACTGATCTCAAATATAGATCTGTCTTCTATAGTCTTGGATATGTTTTCCCATATTATTTGTTTGCCTCTAGGCCCTGGACTGTCGCTGGAGACCTAGAATAAGCACTCACTTGTCGTAATCATTTTTCATGACATGGCAGTATCAATCACTCAAAATATTAAAAATAAAAAAGGTTAATACTTTTTCCCTTACCACACTTCAAATTTGAAAACACAGTTACGTTGTACTAGCAAAACTCAGCTGAGCTGCTGGCTAGACTATGGCGTCCCACTGGTAATATATAATTTTCATGGACGTCACACTTCTAACATTAACGATCTGTGTATACGGACAGTCTTCAACAAAATGGCACTTGCCGGCTACTTTTTTTCTATAATATGAACTCTTTCGTCCAATCACGGACTTCCCCTCTACCATTCAAATATTTAAACTACAATGTCCAATTTAGGTCCAGTTTCTGTCTAGTGTGTAATATATTTATGTCGGTCTGTGCGTCTGAACTTGGGTTTTCCAAAAATTACACTTGTTTTTGGACCAAACTACAAAAAAACTACACAAATTTTTCGTCTCACTACGTATAAGATTTCTATGCTAAGTTATTTTTAGCTTCTACCCTACCCTGACTGCCCCTTGTCCACATGCAGTTTGTTTTTCTGCGTTAGGCTCAAGGACGCGTCAAAAGTGATTTTTGTGAGAAGTATGCACAAATAACTGTCGGTCCGTCTGTGTTGAACAATACAGTCTTTCGTCAATATCTTCCGTGTTATATGTCCGTCTTTGTAATTAAAAGTATATTATTTCTCAGGTTAAGATAGCCTATCAAACTAGCTAACTTTTATTCTCCTAAACTTATTATTAAGAAAAAACATACTTTTTTCAAGGTTAGTTTTGAAATTTGTTTTTGTACCTTCGTTCACGGCGTTTGTCGCTATATTCAAACTAAAACGACTAATTACCGTAGAACGTCCAAGATACGTCTGTTTCTGACAAGAGCTAAGGTCGTTTTTCGTCCAATTCCTTACATTGTGTCAACTAGTGGCGTAATTTTTTCTTTAAAAACTACAAATTGCGTCTTCTAGCCTTTAGATTTAAACACGTGTTCAGACCGCCGCATTTTTTTCTTTTATCTCCGTTTCTACCACGTCTAAAAGGATAGGCCGTTAGTCTGCATGTTCTAACTAGTTAGTTTTCAATGACACTAGAAAACGCTGGCGTAGGTGAAGAAGCAGCAGCGTATCTTCCCTATATTTTTATCCCTACATTCCTTTTTAACTGTTATCTTTATAAAGGGAGGAATTTTAGCGTTGTATCACTGTAATTTCACCACACATCTCCCCACCTGAGACCATGCACTAATGCAAGTTCCAAAACCAGTGATACACATAGATAAAATTAACTCCTCACGCCTGCCAACTACTCTAATTTTGATCACAGGGGTGCCTACTGAGGAAATCTGCACCGACATTATGTGAGCCCAGGATATATTCAATGTTAAACTGATATGGTTGTAACAATAAAGACCATCGTAACAATCTTGCATTTTCATGCTTGGCCTGAGATAAGAACACGAGAGGCTGGTGATCTGTCTGGACCACAAAAGTCCTACCATACAGATAAATTTGGAACTTTTTTATTGCCCAGATTAACGCTAAACACTCTTTTTCGCTTGTGGAATATCCTTGTTCCGCTTTGTTCAACTTGCGGCTAGCATAAGCTACCGGGTTCAGTTCCCCATTGGGTGAAGAGGACCTTTGCAACAGAGTAGCCCCCAGGCCTACATTGCTTTCGTCTGTTCTCACCACAAAGTCCTGAGTCAAATCAGGCAATTTGAGAATAGGCTTGCTAGTGAGTTTTTCCTTTAACTCTTGGAATGCCAATTCACATTGCGCTGACCAAACAATTTTATCTGGATTTCCCTTGCGAGTCAGATCAGTCAGAGGAGCACATATAGAGTTAAAATTTTTGATATATTTTTGGTAAAACCCACATAACGACACGAATGATCGCACGTCTTTTTTTGTTTGCGGTCGAGGTGCTCTCTGCAGTTTTTCCAAGTTCTTGTGGTCAGGGGTCATGTTACCCTGATATACAGTATGTCCCAAGAATTCCAACTCTTTGCATCCAATACAACATTTTGTTGGTCTAGCAGTTAAGTTCGCTTCTCTGAGCCTATCAAATAGCATATTCAGAGAGTTAATGTGTTCTTCAAATGTTTCTGTGGCGATGAGAATATCATCCATGAAATTTGTGATACATGGATTATTCAAGGGATCCAACAATTTGCGCATCATCCTAGAAAATACACTCGGAGCATTTTTCAATCCGAATGGTAACATGTTGAATTCATAATGTCCTTCCGAGGTGCTAAAAGCTAAATAAGGTCTAACTTCAGGCTTCACTGGAATCTGGTAATAGCCTTTGCTAAGATCCACCTTCGAAAAGTATTTTGCCTTGTTCAATCTGACAAATAACTGTTTTGTGTCCGGTAATGGATCCATCTGACCTTCTGTGACAGCATTCAGTTTCCTGTACTCTATGCACAGTCTATGTTCCCCAGACGGTTTCCTCAACAAAACTACACTGGAGCTAAAAGAAGATTCACTGTGAGAAATAATCCCTTCTTTCAACAAATAATCTATCTCCTCTTTCAATGCCTTCTCCTTAGCGGACGGAACAGAATAGGCTCTCATACAGATTGGTGTTGAATCTACCAGCTTCATGTCATACTGTAGCAAATTAGTATGCCCCGGTTTGTCTGTTAACACATCCGTATGTTCGTCCAGAACCTGTTGAACTCTCTCCCTCTGATTTTTAGTCAGGTGCTTACTGACTTTTACCTGTGCGGCTGTCTCACAAGGGTGTAATGGGTATTCATGTGAGGTGAGTGGTTCCTTTTTCATTTCAGTAGCGATAGCCAAGGTCAGTAAGGGGGTGCCTTCCTGGATTTGTCTGTCTAGATACTTCTTTAAAAGGTTCACGTGATATATTTTTTCCTTCCCCTTTTTGTCAATTTTATCGTTTGTTCTAGACACCTTCTCTAGAACCGTATATGGACCTTGCCATCCAAAGTGCAACTTATTATGGCTGCCGGGTAGTAGAAGAAGCACTTTCTCTCCCACAGCTAATTCTCTGTCTTTGCTTTCCTATTAAAATAAGCTGCATGTTTCTTCCTGGCTTGTCTCAAATTATCATTTGCCAGTTTCCATCCAGCTTTCAGACGAGTGGTCAGCTCGTTCACATATTGATATGATGAAGTAACAGTCTCTTCTGCTTTATCATCTGTCTAGGTCCTCAATAATGCTTCCAATGGACCTTTTATTGGCCTCCCAAATAACAGGGTTGCGGGTGCCATCCCGGTTGAACTATGTGGTACTTCCCGGTACGCGAACAACGCAGCGGGCAAAAATTGATCCCACATATCAGGTTTCTCATGTGCCAGCTTCCTCAGGATAGAAATGAGGGTCCCATTGAACCTCTCTACCTGGCCGTTCCCTTGTGGATGGTACGGACTACAATGAAAGTGTCTGGCTTGAAATAGCTTAAAAACTTCTTCCGTTAGTTTCCCCTTGAACTGTGAGCCATTATCAGTCAAGATTTGATGCGGGAATCCTAATCTTGTGAATATTGTAAGCAATGCCTCTGCCACATGTTTCGAATCAATTGATGACAGGGCTACCGCCTCTCCCCACATAGAACAAGTGTCCACCAGAGTAAGGATGTAACTGTTCCTCCTCTTGGTCCGAGTGAGAGGTCCCACAATATCCACTGCAACCCTCTCAAAAGGTGTTCCCACTATGGGCATTTCCCCTAGAGTTGCAGGAGCAGTCCAATGCTTTGGAGCTACCCTTTGACATTCTGGACAGGATTTGACATATCTTTTTATATCTTCCGTTATCCCTGGCCAGAAGTAATGACAAGCTATACGCTGTCCTGTGGCGCTGATCCCCATGTGACCACTGAAGGGAATCGCATGCCCTAGTTCCATCACTTTCTCCCTATATGAAGTGGGAAGAACCAGCTGGTTATGACCATTTGTTCCAGTTCCGGCCTTCCTGTATAGCAATTTGTTCTTCATAATATACTCTCCCTTGCTTGGATGTGTGTGGCATTTGGGCAATTTTTTAAAACATGGCTTGAGTGTCCTATCCTCAGCCTGCACCTTCCTCATCTCTTCTGGATGAGCATTTATAGGTTCACCTTCTTCCTCCTTTGACTGTGACCTGGTCTGCACTGTCGCCATGATTACAGGTCTCTCGGGATTCCCCAAGAAGACGTATCTACACCCCAATATCAGAGGGTAGATTGGTTCATCTATTACTGCTGCTCTGATTTCTCCTTCCACATAGCGAGTTTTCACCGTTATCCTTGCGATGGGAAGTGTCATGAGTGGTATGTCCTTAGTCGCCCCTTGTATTTCCACTGTTTCGGTGGTATACTGACTTGGGTCCACTAGGCTAGCCTTCACAACTGAATCATAATCCAAACCTGTATCATATAGGCACCTTATGGTGACCCCATTACAAATAACATCCTCACAAACTGGGGGTTGATAAGGTTCCTGCTGTCCATTAGGTTTAACCTTTAATCTCTGGTTCCCCGATTTCATTGCAGCAATGTTTGAAGGTTTCCTTTTACAAAATTCGGTGTTATGGTTGTCCTTCTTACACCATTTGCACCACCTCTTTCCTTGGTTAAAAGGTTTTCTTTCATTATATTTTTGGTCACTGAACTGTGAGTTTCTATCACGATAATCATTTCGTGGCCTATCAAAGTTTGTCCTGCCTTTATTACCTTGTTCTCTGGTATCAAATTTATTAAAGTGCTGTGGGGCTTTAAAATTTTCTATATGTTTCTTTTTAGAGCCAACTACCTCTGCCTGGGCTGCTTGATACCTCTCAGCGACATTCAATACCTCCCCCAACTTCTCTGCACCTTGTTCCATGAGAAATTTTCTCAGGTCTGGAGCCATGGACTCTCTTAATTGCTCTATCATGATCATTTCTTTGAGATCTTGGGTCTTCCCCAGAGCAGTCCATTTCTCCAAATAGGTTTCCAGTCTGGCAGCGAATTGGTGGTATGTATCCCCAGACAAAAGTTTGGCATTTCTAAACTTCTTACGATAAAATTCACCATTCTTTTCATATCTCAATAACAGAGCCTGCTTTAGCATATCATAATTGTCTTGGTCGTCTCTATTCATTTTAGCAAAAACTTCATAAGAAGTACCTCTAAGCCCCTGGGATAACTTAAGACTCCACGTCTCTTTCTCTAACCCATACGTAGTAGCCAATAGTTCAAATCTACTTAGGTACCCCTCTATGTCATCGTCTTTCTCAACAAAATGGTCTAAATGAAACCCCATAGCTGAGGTTGAGGCTCCCTGACTAACAGTGGCATCGGAGGGAAAGGGGCTGGCACCATTTTCAGGAGCATGGCCTTGAATTTCCAACTCCCTTAGTCGTAATTCGTGCTCCCTTTGCAATCTCCTATCTTCTGCTTCCCTTTCAGCAGCCTGTCTCTTTTCCTCTGCTTCTCTTTCAGCCTTTTTTTTCTTCTAATTGGAGCCTTTTAATCTCCCTATCTGCCTCCAATGCCTTAGCCTCTTTGTCAGCCTCAATCTGCAGCCTCTTAAGTTCTTTATCAGCCTCAATTTGTAACCTCTTCTCTTCAGCTAACCTCCTATCTTCCCTTTCAATATACTTGTCAAATTCTGACGTCACATATTGAACCAAAACCTGACCATCCATGTTCATTTCCTTAGCCGTCAGCACAGCAGCCGATCTGAATTTGGCTAGATCTACCATACTATATCACACAATTTAACAATGACTAAGGTAAATTACAAAATCTAATTACTAAGGTAATATATTAATTAATTAATTACCACTGGCTGTGGAGATTCATCAACTTTTACTTTCCACTCTTAATTTTAGGGACACTGTTAAATTTATACAACTTATGCCCCCAATAGTTTAATTCCCGGACCAGGAGACCCTAATATCTTTTGTAAATCTAAATCCCGGACAAGAGCTACCCAATATTTGTAGTGGTTTTTGATGTTATTGCGTGGTTGCTATGTTACCTAGTGTACTGGATGAGGTCAGCTGTGAAGGCTCCTGAAGATAACAGTTTATGTGAGTTACAGAATGCCTTTCTGCTACCACTTATGACCTCAAACAGACTTATTCTGCTATTATGTATGTTAGCTACGTTTAATGTCTAGGGTAATGAAATGTGATGTGTAGGTAATTAAATACACAGACACACACATGTAAACACTAAGTCTAATAATAATAAACTCTATGATCAAATCAACTAACACTGGCTTTAGAATTTAAATTTTACAATTTTTTAGAATTTATTTAGTCCTGAACCAAATTTTCTTCTGGTCAGGACGTATGAAACAATATGTATTTATCAATAAAAGTGCATATATATTGAATAATCAAAATGAAAAATTTTGTACATAGATATATGGGTTACATTGATTAATATTAACACTAATTACAGTGTATTTGGAAAACTAGCACTGGATGTCTAGTCGAGGTGGTGTCATCATACCCGATCTCTGTTTACAATAGTCATTGTCTTTGAAATATGGAACTGAGGTATAGTTTTTCTACACCAGGATTTTTATTTATTTTAGTGTGGACAAATTTGATGAATCAACAGCAGGCCAGGTTTTCAACTTATCTGGCCTGTGACGATGTAGTAAAGAATTCAAGTGGCCCCCTCCTCACAGGTGCTGAGGTAAAATGGTAGGCTTCTTAGTCATCCACTCTTGGACCTCTTCAAAGCATCTGGCACTAGCGCAGTGCCAGACCAGAAACTCTGAAACCAAAATTTTGCCATGTGTCAACACACTGCTTACTTCACCATTTTTACAAACAACAAAGCAAAAAAAAATTACAAAGACCGGGTCAGATCTCTCTGACCGACCCAGCACATCTCACCTAGGCGGTATCAAATAGCACTAGTTTCCCATGACTGCATTGCATCCGAAATATGTTCATTAGTCTCTTTTTCCATCCACTGATCTCAAATATAGATCTGTCTTCTATAGTCTTGGATACGTTTTCCCATATTATTTGTTTGCCTCTAGGCCCTGGACTGTCGCTGGGGACCTAGAATAAGCACTCACTTGTCGTAATCATTTTTCATGACATGGCAGTATCAATCACTCAAAATATTAAAAATAAAAAAGGTTAATACTTTTTCCCTTACCACACTTCAAATTTGAAAACACAGTTACGTTGTACTAGCAAAACTCAGCTGAGCTGCTGGCTAGACTATGGCGTCCCACTGGTAATATATAATTTTCATGGACGTCACACTTCTAACATTAACGATCTGTGTATATGGACAGTCTTCAACAAAATGGCACTTGCCGGCTACTTTTTTTCTATAATATGAACTCTTTCGTCCAATCAGCGGACTTCCCCTCTACCATTCAAATATTTAAACTACAATGTCCAATTTAGGTCCAGTTTCTGTCTAGTGTGTAATATATTTATGTCGGTCTGTGCGTCTGAACTTGGGTTTTCCAAAAATTACACTTGTTTTTGGACCAAACTACAAAAAAACTACACAAATTTTTCGTCTCACTACGTATAAGATTTCTATGCTAAGTTATTTTTAGCTTCTACCCTCCCCTGACTGCCCCTTGTCCACATGCAGTTTGTTTTTCTGCGTTAGGCTCAAGGACGCGTCAAAAGTGATTTTTGTGAGAAGTATGCACAAATAACTGTCGGTTCGTCTGTATTGAACAATACAGTCTTTCGTCAATATCTTCCGTGTTATCTGTCCGTCTTTGTAATTAAAAGTATATTATTTCTCAGGTTAAGATAGCCTATCAAACTAGCTAACTTTTATTCTCCTAAACTTATTATTAAGAAAAAACATACTTTTTTCAAGGTTAGTTTTGAAATTTGTTTTTGTACCTTCGTTCACGGCGTTTGCCGCTATATTCAAACTAAAACGACTAATTACCGTAGAACGTCCAAGATACGTCTGTTTCTGACAAGAGCTAAGGTCGTTTTTCGTCCAATTCCTTACATTGTGTCAACTAGTGGCGTAATTTTTTCTTTAAAAACTACAAATTGCGTCTTCTAGCCTTTAGATTTAAACACGTGTTCAGACCGCCGCATTTTTTTCTTTTATCTCCGTTTCTACCCCGTCTAAAAGGATAGGCCGTTAGTCTGCATGTTCTAACTAGTTAGTTTTCAATGACACTAGAAAACGCTGGCGTAGGTGAAGAAGCAGCAGCGTATCTTACCTATATTTTTATCCCTACATTCCTTTTTAACTGTTATCTTTATAAAGGGAGGAATTTTAGCGTTGTATCACTGTAATTTCACCACAACCTGCTTGGATAAAGTAAAAAAAGATAAACAAAAGATCAAGCAGGAAATTTTAAAAACACAGGAAAAACAGAACTTTCTTCTACCTAAATTACTGACTTACATTAGAGTTGATATCCATTGTGGGAAAAGGAGAACCTCACATAAAAGAGTGGGCTAAGAAATCTGCCAAAATAAACAGATCCACAGGGAAAAAAATTCATTCGATACCAAAAAGAACATTGACAGTTATTATTGGATTACTATATTTACAATTTACTAATCACTCTAAGGTGCTATGAGCTGTAGATATAATAATTTTTAAGCAGGGGTTCCCTGAGACCTGAAAATTATTTCAAGGGATCCTCCAGGATAAAAAGTTTTTTTTTTTTTTTTTTTTTTTTTTTTTTCGTTCGCCCGCTAATACTCGAGGCGAAATCTCAGGTTATTATTTTATGTCTAACCTGACATTGATTTTACGTGAGTATCCTTTTATTTCTTGTACAGAGACAGGTGTCCCTCGCCATTCAGGCAAATACTCGCCGATTTCGGAGGTACCCATTGCAGCTGGGTCAGCTCAGGAGCCGCCAGTCCCTGGTCGACGACACTCCTTCAAATGTTCTCGCCAGGTCTCGAGTTAATCCAGTCCAAATCCCGGTCGACGAAAAATCCTCAAATGCCGTCGCCCGGGTTTGATCCTGTATCACCCGGTCGCCAGAGCGGTGTTGTAACCACTACGCTAGCGCGGCTCCTTATAAAAAGTTTGAGAACGGCTGGTCCACAGGAATGAAAACGGTAAAAAATGGTAAAGGGACTGGTCATAGTAGGTCTTAAGACTTGAGGCATGCAACTCATACGAGCCATACATCATACTGTACATGACATACATCATGTTCATGTAGCTGGCTGATGTACATATGTATGTCTGTACATACATACATACATGTATGTATGTACATACATACATACATACATACATACATACATACATACATACATACATACATACATACAACATACATACATACATACATACATACATACATACATACATACATACATACATACATACATACATACATACATACATACATACATACATACATACATACATACATACATACATACATACATACATACATACATACATACATACATACATACATACATACATACATACATACATACATACATACATACATACATACATACATACATACATACATACATACATACATACATACATACATACATACATACTGTACATACATACATACATACATACATACATACATACATACATACATACATACATACATACATACATACATACATACATACATACATACATACATACATACATACATACATACATACATACATACATACATACATACATACATACATACATACATACATACATACCAACATACATACATACATACATACATACATACATACATACATACATACATACATACATACATACATACATACATACATACATACATACATACATACATACATACCTACATACATACATACATACATACATACATACATACATACATACATACATACATACATACATACATACATACATACATACATACATACATACATACATACATACATACATACATACATACATACATACATACATAC
>JAMPIV010022745.1:807500-985109 GCA_024509875.1 Oreohelix idahoensis
AAATAATCCAAACTGACCACCTGTTGGGCTGGGCGACTGACAGACCGGTTGACCGGCCGTGCGATCTGAATATAACTGGTGGTTGGTAATGCAGGGCAGGAATAATAAACTCAAGGGGCTCGTTATTATAAATGCCCAAGATATTTCTGGAGGATTACTTACTGCCCGACAAGAAAGCACAGTAACAGATTGACCAGCTCTGAAATACACAAACAAGTCAAAAAATATTTACAACAATTGTACAGCCATCTCTACTGTTTACAAACAAATCCCACGGTACATTCTTTCGCCAGACCATAACATACACCTTCTTTCTTTCATTCGATACAAAGATGCACAACACACCCCGCACTCCCCCCGTTCTTTTTTGCTGTACTGACGCTAGTGCTTAAATCCATGTAAAACCAGCCATGCGTTAATCGCTCTCCGCGCGCGCGGGTCTAACTGACTGCGCTGCCACACATACACAATCTGACTCATGCGCTAGGCAAAGCAAGATTTGCCATTCAAAACACGAATAAATAAAAGTTCCCATGAGATACCTTATCCAATTGGGACTATACTGGAAAGGTTATAAAATTAACGTGCGCTGATACGCACTAGTAGCAAAACGAAATAACAGAAACTCTTTACAGAATTGATTATACACATGTCCAAATGGAAAACTTTGGTCAATAAAAAGATACAACAGCTCACACTTCTGTTTCATGAAAAATCTCCTCTTGGCGTTAAATCTTGTCGGGGTTTAATGGGTAGCGGCTTAATAAGAAAATCAGAACTCCCAGTCACACAAAAATTACTTTACTTTAAGAAATATATATATATATATATATATATATATATATATATATATATATATATATATATATATATATATATATATATATATATATATATATATATATATATATATATATATATATATATATATATATATATATAAAGAGGAAATAAAGTAACACAGGATCTCGATTCTATATAATTAAGCTAAAAAGGAAAAACCCCAGGAAATTAACTAAGTAAATGTGCTTACCAAACAAGGAATCAATTTCCACACTAGAACTCTTTTTAGCTGTAAACTGAATAACGTTTAGGTAGGTAGCAAGGATCCTGGTAGAGACAGATGGTAAAGAAGGTTAGTGGCGCCTAGCCTAAACTGTAAGATAAGGACGGCATAAAAAAAGGCAGAGACTTTTCCCCCGCGCTCGGGGTACTCTGTAACTCAAAGAACACTAAAACTAGCCGCTTCCCCAAGATAAAAGAACTTTGGCAAAACTCCACGTGCAAAGGGGTGGTCTTAGCCTGGCCCATTCAAGATTGACGGACTAAAGACAGATTTAGAGCTATTAGCGCAATAATGACATAAAAGAGGGCGTAGACACGAAATAGAAAGAAAACATGGCAGACCACTCTGAACAAAGGGACAGACAATTCAATCAAATCATGACAATTAATGAACCTATGTGAAGCGAAATGATGATGCGTTATGATACTTGTTACCAAACTGATGTATAATCTACACTGTCTATGTAACTCTTAATGCTTTTCCCGTGTATGATGAAACACATGTATGCGTAGACTGTCCCCGGCAGGTGAACAGTATTTTGTGTGGGTTATCTTCAAGACGAGGACGTACTGATGAAAGCTTTTGCGTAACAAGAACTTTGGCGATATACAGTCCTTCAATGTTTGACACTATATCTGTAGCGTTGACAAAGAAAGAAAGTGAAGGCTACATAGGACACATAAGAACCTACATAAATATAAAAATTAAACCTAGGTACTTCCCTGAAGGCATCGAAGTCCTAACACTTTTGCTGCCCGCGAACGGAGGAGCGTGCCCGGAAAAGGAAATGATCATATAGACTGAAAGAAACCAAACAAGATGCATGAAAAGAAAAGAAAAGTTCAGTGATATTGTTGAATGCCTGCTAGAAATTCTCATTAAAAAAATATCTAAATAAGATGAGAGATATAGAAGATGACTCAATCGGTATAGAAACTGGAAGTGAAGATACAAGCTAAAACAATGAAAAGACAAATAGATCAACTGTCATAGATCAAGTGGTTATCTTCAGGAGCAGCCCTTCTCAAGGTTGTAAACGAACAAGCAATGACCTCGACATAAAAACAGCACACTTGTGAAACAAGGAACAACAATGAATTCATTGTAATTCATACTTATACTAAGTATAAGTACAAAACGTATGCACTCTTGACATTTAGGGCTGATACGAAACTAGCCAAAAAACATGATTGAGATGGTAGTCAAGCTGGCAATATCCTAAACAAGAGTCACGCAGTATACACTAAGTAGAACTCGTGATGTCCACCTCATGACGGGTTGAATGGGACATCCAATCTATTTAAAAAAATAAAATTGAAGTTTTGGCCCAGACGTTGCTAAACCTAATAAAATCCGGCGGACATCACGCTAGATCGATCAAACAGACGATATCGCTCAATTTTGTAGTTCAGCAATTCGATTCTTGTCCCAACGCTGCTAACGCCTGGTTTGTTGATAACAACGTTTTAACTCAACACAGAATAACGTTATGTTGAGTTATATGTCAATAAATTAGCGCTCTTTCGCATAAACTTGATTCAACTTGCACTTCTCACTTGTGGAGTAATTTTATTGCTATGTGACTCAGATGAAATTCCGCAATATACGTAGCCTATGAAGTGGCTTACGTCTCGCGAAACAGCTACCGGTCTACGAAATCGAAATATGGTTTGCGTCACGTTCCAGTCTACCCAGCTGTAAATTGGTACCTGATTCTGCTCTTAAGTTAGAGAAGGCAAAAGCAGTGAGGAAGGGAAATGGTCATTCTATCTCATACAGCTGAACACTGTATGGCAAAGTCTCCAACTGTTTACACCCTTACGACAGTCGCCTATGGGGACTTTTTCTAGCCTGTGAATTATTCCTATATTCCTTCTAAATCGCTGTTTACAAAACTTTGACGGTCGCTGAGAATGTAATTTGATTTCCTGTCCAAAACGCTGTTTTCTAAACCAGTATATGCAATACAGCAGGGTAACTTGCGGGAACAACTGGTATAAAGGAGCCGATATCAACATGCAGCAAATACTAGTTCCTTGTGGACATCAACAAATCCACTCAAAGCCTTCCTGTTGTGTTCCATTCAAGATGTGTCCATAGCTTCTTTATCCTTTTGATATCTCTATTCAGTTCTTTTCTCTTTGTATGTGTTTTTTTTTTTGGCCTCACTATTTTTCTTACCCCGGGGATCACAGAACAGATACTACCTTGTAATGTTATTAGCTTGAGTTCTCATTGTATGTCCTACCCAACGCCAGGAGCTTCTCCTCAGTTAAGAAATAGGCGAAAATAACAGTTTAAACGGCAACAATTCACGGACAACGTCCACATTACTGTCTCAGTACAGTCAGTGCTGAGCATCATCATCATCATCATCACCACAATCATCATCATCATCATCATCATTTTCTTTTGCGCTCGCACAGAGCTTAGAGCTACCACTGCAGCTAGTCCCCTGCCAAGAATCCTGCAACTAGCATTCACATGCATTTGTGGTTTCTGTGTCAATTTGATTCAGATGATGAGGTTGCCAGCCCCAAACACAACCTCATTTTAGTCACCTTGTACGACATGATTGAGGCTTCTGTAGTAGTCCTATTCTGTATTTATCTGGCCAGAGACCCCCATGTAATACACAGGGGCTAGTGTGGAGCATATTCAATGTAAAGTTTATGTGGTGAAGTGGGATGTTATAAATATTTATAGGGGGACTTAGTGTACTGACTGAGATCAGCTGTGAAGGTATCTATATCTAATAAGAGTAGTGTATTATAGATAACCTTACTTGCTGCCACATATATGTATACCTCAGTCAGAATTATTCTGGAATAGTGTGATGACTACGTTATATGTCTAGGGTATGTGTATGATGAAGTGTAAGTCATAACAACAACAGACAGATAAACAATTTAATTTATTCCACCACACTTGACAACACTGTGACACTCACATACATAAAACACTCTACGAGGATATCTTAAAGGAGTCACTGATAACTTTTCAAAGAAGTGGAGGGGAACTGCGGTAAGACGTGGAATACGATGGATGGGTTTGAAAAAAAAAATCGAAAAAAGGTGATTCGTCTTACGAGGACAAAAGACAAAGAAAATAGTCTACGTTACGGCCACAAGGCCTTCGTCAGGAAAGGAAAGAAAGTGAAGGCTAGATAGGACACATAAAAACTAAATAAAATAAAAACTGGGTACTTCCCTGAAGGCAAGAACCGAAATTCTATCAAAATCGCTGTCTGTTTGTAAGCGCGTGGCTGAACAGAAAAGTGACTTCCACCGCCGGATGTACACAATGCATACTAAGAAACTAAAAAACGAAACCGGAAAATAAACTACCCAACGTGATAAAAGTGGGGACTGGAAATAGAAGGGGACAGAAGGAGTGGGAGATAAATAAATATGAAATAAAAAAATGTATATGGCATACAAATAGAAGAATAGGATAAGAGTGGAAAGAGTAAAATAGAGCAAGAGAGGAGAGGGTGACCTCAGACAAAGGTGTGAAAAGTGTTGAGACCGGCTGGTTTTAGACACCCCATGCGGTGAATAAGACGGTTCTCAAGCTGTTCTCGGCTGGCAGTGTCAGAGGAGCAGGATCGGATCGCTGTGACCTGGATGTCGATGGGACCATGGTGGTCAGGACCATTGAAGTGTATAGCAACTGGTGTGGACTTTTGCTGAGCGATGTCATTTAAGTGCTGGCTGAATCTGTCCCCAAGTCGTTTGCCTGTTTGGCCAATATAAGTTTTGCAGCAACGTTTACATATGATCGTATAAATGACATTGCGCGATTCACACGTGAAGCTACTAGTGATGGTGTACGTAGCCTTAGGAAAGGACACCTTCTGGGTTGATATGACATACTTGCACGTGTTGCATCGTGTCCGACCACAGGGTAGTGTGCCAAAGTGAGTGGCATTCTCCTTTGGGAGACGGCTGTGAACAAGAAGATCCTTCAAGTTCTTGTCACGTCTATATGCCACCAAAGGTGCTTCACTGAATACTTTTTGGGTCAGAGGCTCAGCTTGGAGGATAGGGAGGTGGCGGAAAAGGATCTGTTTGACAGTAGTACTGTGAGGGTGATGGGTCAAGATTAATTTGACTCTATCCGAAGTGGATTTATGGTGAGGTTTGAGGGCCTCCAGACGAGAGATGGGGAGCACACGTTGGAGAGCAGAGGTGAGAACATGTTCTGGATAAAGTCTGTTACGGAAGAAATCCAACATCTCATTTGCTCGTAAGTGGAAGTCATCGTCGTCTTGGCATAAACGGCGGAGGCGGAGAAGTTGTGAAAAAGGAAGGGAGTCACGACAGGCCCGAGGATGAGAAGAGGTATACAGGAGGTAGCTGTGGGCATCTGTCGGCTTGTAGTATACTGAGGTATTAAGGCCGGAGGGCGTGATAGAAATAGTAATGTCAAGGAAGTTGACAGATACTGTGGAGACGAGGGAGGTGAACTTGATGGTGGGGTGAAAGTGGTTCACAAAGTCGATGAAGCGGTGTAAATCAGTCTCAGACATATCTGTGAGACCTATGCCATCATCGATATATCTGCGGTAAAACCCAGGGAAAGGACCGGAGTATTGTTGCCATATCTGATGCTCCAAGTGGCCCATGAATAGACAGGCATAGCTGGGACCCATCTTCGTTCCCATGGCAACACCACTAATTTGGTCAAAAAACTGACCATTGAATTCAAAGGAATTCAGTTGAAAGACCAGTTCAGCAAGACGGAGAAGAGTGACAGTGGATATAGAAGGGAAAGTGCGTTGGTCCAGAAAAAACTGAAGAGCTCGGAGACCATCAGAGTGGGGAATAGAGGTATACAGAGAGCAGACGTCCAGCAAGAAAAGACGGTAGGAGCGGTCTGCTGGGAGTCGGATAGAGGAGAAAGTTGTAAGAGCGTGATTGGTGTCTTTGATGAAGGAGGGAAGATTCTCAACGATAGGCTGGAAAATGCTATCGAGGAAGTCAGAAATGTGTTCAGTAGGACAAGAACAGGCTGAGACAATAGGTCTTCCAGGGTTTTCGATCTTGTGAATTTTGGGGAGCATATAGAATACAGGCTTGCCCAAAGAGCTGTCATGAATCCTAAGATGAGATGCTTCGGGAGGAAGATCATTACTAGTGATAAGCTGTTTAATCGTGTTGTGTACAATGCGATTGTTAGAGACAGTCGCATCGCTGGTCCTGGACCTGTAAAAAGTGCCATTGGTCAACTGGTTTTTACCTTCACTTAGGTACAAGTCCTTCTGCCAGACGACAATGGCTCCTCCCTTGTCAGCCGGTTTGATGACAATGTCGTCTCTACGGCGAAGAAGGGAGAGAGCACCAGACTCCGCCGAAGTGAGATTGGAATAATGCAATCTACGAGGGCGGAGCTGCTGAATGTCATGGATGGTGTTCTTGATATACAGGTCCAGGGCATGAGAGGCTCCAGGTTTAGGTGTAAAGGGAGGTTTAGTAGAGTCAGAAAAGCGTGCGAAGATGTCGGATTCAGCCTGAGACTGCGGAGTGCTGTCTTTCTCTCTAAAATGGAGCTTCAGCCTCATGCGACGGTGAAACCGATGAACTATCCCGTCTCATCCCTACCCCCATAGCTACCCCTCCATCCTCCACTCCATCATGCACTCAGGTAGTCTGCATCCCCCCAGATCTACCCCTCTCTGAGGGAGAGCGCTCTGTTCTTAGTAAGGGCCTAAAATTTGTTCCTCTTCGTCCGACCCTAGACCAATACAATCTCCTCCTATTGGGGTCCAAATGGGGCAGTGATGCGCAATACAAGACTCAACATGTCTCTTAGCCTCTCCTGCCCAAGTCTACCTCACCTACTCGTGGTGGACCCCGTTATACCCAGTAATCTTGCCGAAGGTTGGGTATCAACCCCAGCGGGAGGCAAGATGGGACAGCAAACGAGGTAAAGGCAAAATCAAATCCCCCAGCCAGAGGGGGAGGCATGAGCACACTCTGCCTTAAGAAACAGGTGCTGAAGTCAGATGTACCAGGCCAGGAGGCGCACCAGCAACCATGGTACCATGCAACCCGCTTTGGTTTAATATGTCTACACAACAGATGTCAAAAAATTATCGTTATGGTGCTCGCCCTGTGAAGTCCCTCCAGGCAGGAGCAGTGCCGGATTCTGAGCCTCGACAGAATCCACCCTCAGCTACTGGAGGTCTCCTTAGTCCGCCAAATGGAGCCAGGAGGCGGAAGGAGAAAGTAACTGGCCAACCAGATAAGACGACGGCCCCTCTGAAGGTCATGCATTGGAATGCAGAGGGAGTCAACAACAAAAAGACTGAACTAGAGAATACCCTATTTCGGAAAGAAATTAGCATATGCTGCATACAAGAAACCCACCTACAGGAAGGAAAACATTTTAAGATACGGGGCTATCAATGCTTCAGAGTTGACAGAAAAGATCGGAAGAAGGGTGGCATACTAACACTGATAAGGAATAACCTCAACGCTATAGAATCCAAGACATATAAAGAAGGTGCAGAATACCAAGTAATCCATCTAAAACATAACACTCTGGAACTGGATCTCCTAAACTTCTACTGCCCCAATGACATACCACTGAACATGACTAGCATAGATGTCCCCATTGGCAACTTCATAGCGGTGGGAGACTTCAACAGCCATTCCCAAAGCTGGGGATACAACCAGCTAGATAGAAGGGGCGAAGAGATAGAAAACTGGCAAGACGACAATAACCTAACCCTTCTAAACAACCCTAATGATCCTCCAACCTTTTACTCCAGAAGATGGCATAGCACCTCTACTCCAGACCTGGCATTCTGCACACCTGATTTGGCTGGGATAGTGGAAAGGGAAATAGGAGAACAACTCGGTGGAAGTGATCATCGTCCTGTATTCATCAAAATTAATAGAACAATTAATACAAGTCCAAGTCAGCCAAGATGGAATTATAAAAAAGCAAATTGGTCCATTTATCAACACAGAGCAAATCTGCTTACAAAAGATATTAAGGTACTAGACAGAGACATTAACAGAGTCATCTGGGATTTTAATAATGGAGTACTCAAGGCAGCAAAGGAGACAATACCGAGAGGAGCGAGGAAGAACTATGTACCATATTGGTCCAACACACTACAAAACCTACATGAAGATATGAATGAAGCAAGGCACACTGCAGAGGTACAACCATCCCAACAGAACCATATCATGCTACAAAAGGCAAAAGCAAAATTCATTAAAGGAAAGCTAGAAGCCCAGAGGAGAAGCTGGAGGGAAAAAACATATAAACTAAACCTTGAAAAGGAAGGGAGAAAGTTGTGGAAACTCACTAAACAATTGAATGACGATAACAATTCTCAACGACAAACCATTACACTAGACGATGCAGGGAAACTATATACCGGCAAACAAGCAGCAGACATATTTGCGGAATCCTACAGAAATGAAAGTAACATCTCCGTCAATTTACGCAGACAACGAGACATTCGTCAAGAAATAATCCACACTAGAACTAATGGAAACAGTCCGGACGTTATGTCCAAACCTTTCAATATGGACGAGTTAAAAACAGCCGTGTGGAAACTTAAGGTAGTAGACTACCTTGTAGGGTAAAAAACTCAAATTTTCCTTTCAGAATCAAACAACCATGGGTATAGTGTTAGTATGGACTTAACATTTTTATCCACATAATGATCTCATTAATTATGCAAATTAGCTATCCAATATGGCTGCCATAGTGAATAAATTATACACCTTTTTTAAAACATCATAACTATGTTATTTTTACAAGGATCTGACTGAAACTTGGCAAATTGAATTAGTATATATAGCTTGAGGTTTTGACCTAAAATAACAGATATTGACCGAAAGGTTGATTTGTAATGAATTTTCAAAATTTATATTTCTTGAATGTTTGATATTTGTGCCTCATTATATATGCATGATGGTCATAAAACTAAAATTTTGAATTCAATTGTATCCATTTTAGGTCATAATCTGTAAGATTATATGATAAACAACTGTGTTAATTTTCATGTCAATTGAATGTACAGATCCAGAGATATCTTGTTTCAAAGATCACCAATTATGCTAAAAAGACAATTCCGAGAAAACAAAGAAAAACAGAAAAAGAACTCACAAAATGAAGTTTAAAGAGCTCCTGTTGAATAAAGGTCTCCTTCTACTGCAGCTGCAGTGTCTATGAATCCCATTTTCAGTGCTCTCAGGGTCTTTCCATTGCAATGTCCTTACTTGCTGAATAGATCCTGTGCAGCGTTCTCCTGTATGCTTTCTTTGCCATGTGTTGACTTGACTTGTGTTCATGTATATCGAAAAATTCTGCAATGCACTGTGGCCTTTCCCAATAGAACGCACAAATGCCACCATTCGCACATTTACTTCTTTGTTTGTGAGTAGCTGAAGATGAAACATCAGAAGTATTGAAATTGGCAGTCCATTCGCCACTGTTTGTGCGCTTGATACTGATTTCATGACAAAAGCCATTCCGAGTCTCTTCGACGATCTCACAGGTCAGTGAGTACTGATAACATTTGTCACATCTAAAGTTAGCGCATAAAAACCCAAAAAGTAGTTTTACATCCATAAGGATAAACCCATTTCCTTTGTTGTCATTTTTAGCTTGTCCTTCACTTTCTTGGACCTTTATGACCTTTATTTTCTTTGCTGAGGAGCACAGAGGTTTTATAGCGTCACTATCGACAATAGGTGTCTCATTTTCAGGCAACGGTTTGTTGGTGTACACGCCTCCCAGTCTTTGTCTTATTTCTCATTGTGAACAAAAGAAGCGAAACTAACTACTATTATACAGAATCAGTATAAAACTAGCAATAAATAGAGTTGATGTTGGTGAAAATGCACTATGCATGTAACAAATGTTGAAATTTACGATCAAAGCTTTCTAGACACACACTTTTGAAAAATTCACAAGAAATCATTGAGTGATTCCCCGTGGAAAAGTTATAAATATCTTTTTCCTGTTGCCTATGTATAATTATAATTTCGCAGTTTTACAATTACGCACCTTCTTGTTGGGTCATTATTCACATGGTAACCAACTATAAACATTGGTTGCTATGCAAATCACTCAAGGGGGCGTGTGTAGAAAAACACTGATTCCTATCAAACCAGAGTATCTCTAAGCTTCTATGAATTATTTTTAGTTCAAGAACATGTTGACGATGATTTAAAGCATGAAAATGAAAATTGTTGGATTTTTATTTTTTTTAAGCTTTTCTGGGTATACTTCTACCTTAAAGACAGGAAATCACCAGACCCGGATGGTATAACCAACGAAATGCTAAAACACCTAGGATATACAGCAATGAGCAAACTGTTGCAAATATACAACTACAGTTGGATGACAGGCAGTGTGCCACAGATATGGAGAGAGGCGCTCATGTGTCCCATCATAAAGAAAGGAAAAGACAACAGGAAGGCCACCAGCTACAGACCAATAAGCCTAACAAGCTGTGTATGTAAGACAATGGAGAGGATGATCAACAGAAGATTGAAATGGTACTTGGAATCCGAGAAAATTTTAGTGCCAGAACAAGCAGGGTTTAGAGAGTGCAGCAGCACAGAAGACCAAATCACATACCTGTCACAGATCGTTGAAGATGCCTTCCAAGAAAAGAGAAAAGTCTTTACCCTATGGATAGATCTCCAAAAAGCTTTTGACAAAGTATGGAAAGACGGGTTAATAGTAAAACTGCAAAGGAACGGAATCAAGGGTAATATGAGAAAATGGATCCAGTCGTTCCTACACAATCGGAAAGCAAGCAAGAGTCACTATGGAAGGTCACAACAGCAAGAAAATCCTCCTAAAACATGGAGTTCCTCAAGGCTCAGTATTGTCTCCCACCCTGTTCCTTGTATTCATCAATGACCTCATCCACGATCTGCCACAAGGTGTGAGAGCTGCCCTATACGCAGACGACTTGGTGGTGTGGTGTGTAGAAGAACATCTAACTATCGCTAATAAGCGAATACAAAGGGCAGCAGACAACATAGCAGCATGGGCAGAGAAATGGATGGTGCAGATCAACGCTGAAAAATCATCAACAACACTTTTCACGCTCTCCAACAAAGACAAAGCAGGAGAGATACGACTTGGAAATATACATGTCCAAACAGATGAGGAACCGGTGTACTTGGGCATTACATTAGATAAGAGAATGACATGGAGGCACCACATCGAGAGAACAGAGGCTAAAGCGAGAAGAAAAACTTTCCATACTGAGGAAAATAGCTGGATCAAGTTGGGGAGCTAACGAAACAACACTAAAGAAAGTGTATACAGGTGCAATAAGACCTATATTAGAGTACGGATCAGCAGCATGGTCTACAGCAGCCAAATCACACCTACAAGCCTTAGATAAAGTACAAAATCAAGCGCTTAGGTTGATCACGGGTGCCATGAAGACCACACCAATAAATGAAATGGAAAAAAATCACAGGCATTCCACCTTTATTATACAGACGAGACACTAAGACCCTGATCCAAGCAGAAAAGTACAAGAACATGCCCGCACATCCAATGAAAACTAGATTTGGAGATTTAGCCAGTGGGAGGTTGAAGAGAAGCAGTTTTGTGCATCGGTCCAAAAAAACTAATTAGAACATACAAGGATGAACTACCAGACATCACTAAGGAAATAACTCCCACACTCCTCCCAACCCCATGGGAACAACATCAAAATTTCAGTATTAAGACCTCCATAACTACCACCTGCCCCATGGGAGAGCTAAATACTCTCCAAAGGAAAATAGCAGCATGTGACATGATTGAAGAACTATACCCCAGAGAAGCATGGATCCAAGTATATACTGATGGATCTGCAACCAGAGCAGTGAAGAACGGAGGCGCAGGAGTTTATGTGGTCTATCCAGACAAAGAAAATGAATCCACCTGTTCACCTACTGGAATATTCTGTTCAAACTATGCTGCTGAAGTACAGGCCATAAGCATTGCTGCAGGAATAATAAATAACACAATAAGCCAATGTCAGCAGGTTGTATTCCTTACCGATGCAATGTCAGTTCTGCAAGCCCTCAACAGTGATAAACTGCCAGAATTAAACAAAGTCCTATGCGAAGTAAATATCAAAAGAAGGGTAGTGCTACAGTGGATACCATCACACTGTGGCATACCAGGAAATGAGAGAGCAGATATGTTAGCAAAAGAGGGAGCAACACAGGAACAAAAAGAACAAACAATCACATTCCAGGAAAAGAAGACCCTTATCAAGGCCATCAGGAAAATTGATCAACAAAGAGACAACTATCAATATCTTGATCGAGCAAAACAGGTGATCCTGTTCCGTATGAGAACAGGACACAACAGACTGAACAGTCACTTATACAGACTGAGATTGGTCCCATCACCCCTATGTACGTGTGGACAGGCAGCACAGACAGCCGAACACATCCTGCAAGACTGCCACATGCTTAGTCAATTGCGAACTGAACATTGGCCCACAGAGACGCACATCCACACAAAGCTGTTTGGGAGTCTTGAAGAACTTTCAACCACAGCAACATACATCCAGAAAACCGGACTTCTTGTGTAGACATTTCTAAACAACAGCGAACGAGAAGAAGAAGAAGAAGATCTGAAATATTTTATACCAGTATTTCCCTCCCTAATGGTTACTACGCCTCTGCAATTCCAGCATTATTTCTTTCTAGTCAATCATCTAGGTGTCAGTGTACTGTTTGGCCATTCCATGCAGTTTTACTTTCCTCCGACACCTTCTGTTCAGGCTGGAGCATTATAGGCTTTACATCATGTTTGCTACTGAACTACACATATATACAGGCATAAATTAACAATTTACAGTCAATTTTCATTAAAAGATATTGAATATTTCAAGCTTACCACAATTCATAGAATAATAAACAGTTTCGTTGACTGGCAATGAATATCGCACAACTCCGATCTGCCGATGTCCCAGGCTTTATTTTATATAAAAATATACACTGGTGCTCAACGCACTGCTTCTTAGTAGGTTTATTACAAGATGTGGCAATGAACAGACGCTCTGAATTGAGTATATTCGCAGCTCTACCCAATGAAACCACGTCTACACATCTTTTCAAAAAAGTACCCCTTCTATTCGTTTCCCATAACAACACAAGATAGTATTTATAGCCCGACCAATCGTGTTTAGTCTTATATTGGTTGCGCTCCAATCAATTAGGAGTTAACATGGTAGGCTATTTCCGTAACGTAAGGTTTTTTCAAACACGTTATAAAAAAATTTTATGAGCAGAAATGATTTCATGTTGTCAGGCACCCCCACTATTTTATTTTGGTTATAATTTGGTAATTCCTAGACTATTTGCGTAACGTTTTACATATTATTTGTCAGCAAGTCCTAAGGAACCCAAATATACAAATTTAATGGAGCTAAGTGGCTGCGTTCAAAATATGCAATTTCTTCTACCTCCTGTTTCGAAGATGTGCTGTCTGGGTACTGTAATGTTTTCAAACGTAAACCCATCTAATGTTATCTTTTCTAATAAGCGTTTTTCAGGATTTTAAAACCTAACTCTGGTATGGGTAGTGAATTTTATCACTGTCGATTTGAAATAAAGTTAGTGCATGTGGCTTACACGCGTGATGGCAGCAATTGTGTATCGCGCGACGCGTGTTTAGTGTTGCATGTGTCCTGCCTTCATTCGCCCCTCTCTCTCCCCTGCTTTATCTGTCTTTTAGTTACGCCGTGTATAAAATGGAATGAATGAAATATTAAATTTAGGTCATTGTTCAGCTTGCGTATCTCAAGTTTGTTCCAAGAAATACAGTACACGTTTCATTGAAGAAAGCGGGTAATAATATAGTAGGCTTTTACTATCAACGTGAAAGCGTTACAATTTGCAGACGAAGCAGAAAACAAGGGGGATTTCGAGTACAGTCATTGTGACAGCACTGTTCTTTTACCATTTTTTCTTTTCTTTATTAAATGTATTTGTTAGGCTTTATATTTACCTGATAATTTATATATGTGGATTAGAATATTTCACGACACCTCCCCTCTTAAAACAGACATCCCATGTCAGTCCTTTATTCTATATACACATAGATAAATGTAAGTCAACTTGACTTTACTCTGCTGTGGTGCTATCATGGTTTTATGTAGTTGGGTCCATTCAGAGTAGGCACTACTCATGAAATCTGCCTCAGACTTCTACAACCAATAATATATTTCGGTTATGTTACTGAACAGCCGCAAGTGTGAGTGCTTGTCTTAATGCTGCTTCGCAACCCGTATTCACCATTTCTCTTCTCTGAGTCTGCGCAATGACATGTCCAGAGAACATTATATTTCCCTCAAAATGTACGTTATGAGGAGATAACATATACCTGGTGATTGCAGAGTTTTCGTAGTGGATCCCATAATCTTCTTATTATCCTGTATGAAACATTCGGAATATCCTCAATCAAAGAGGCAACTCAGGGATTCATTACGTTCCTCCGAAATGTTTACATCCAACAATTTTCTCATCATTCTAGAGAAGACACTAGGCGCATTCTTCAATCCAAATGGCAATCTATTTAACTCATAGTGTCCTTCTGAGGTACTAAAAGCTAGGTATGGTCTAACCTCAGGCTTTACTGGAATCTGATAGTATCCTTTACTCAGATCCACTTTTGAGAAATATTTAGCTTTATTTAGTCTGGCAAACAGCTGATTTGTATCCGGCAATGGGATCCACCTGTCCTTCTGTAATAGCATTCAGTCTCCTGTAATCTATACAGAGTCTATGTTCTCCAGAGGGCTTCCTTAAGAGTACAACACCGGAACTATACGAAGATTCACTGTGCGAAATAATTCCTTCCTTCAACAGATAGTCTATCTCTTCCTTCAAAGCTTTCTCCTTAGCAAACGGAATCGAATATGGTTTCATACAGACAGGTGTGGAGTCTATTAGTTTCATATCATATTCCAATAGGTTTGTATGCCCTGGTCGGTCTGTTAACACCTCTGCATGATTATTTAGAACCTGTTGCACTCTCTCTTTCTGAGTTTTCGTTAAATGTGTACTGATTTTCACCTGTGCTGCTGTCTCACAGGGTTGTAATGGATATTCAAATGATGAAAGTGGTTCCTTTTTAATCTCCATGGCGATGGACAAGGTCAACAAGTGTGTCTCTTCCTGATGTTCTCTTTCCAAATATTTCTTCAGGAGATTCACATGATAGATTTTTTCTTTCCCCTTCTTATCTATCTTATAATTTGTTCTAGACACCTTCTCTAAAACTGTATATGGACCCTGCCATCCAATTTGTAACTTATTCTGACTCCCGGGGAGAAGAAGCAGTACCTTCTCTCCCACAGCCAAATCTCTGTCTTTCGCCTTCCTGTTATAATAGGCAGCATGTTTCTTCCTGGCTTGTTTCAAATTTTCATTGGCAAGTTTCCAGCCAGTTTTTTTAAACGAGTGGTCAGCTCATTCACATATTGGTATGAAGATGTAATGTTTTCCTCTGCCTTTTCATCAGTCCACGTTCTTAACAAAGCTACATATGGACCTTTAATTTTGTGGACCTATTTGTCCATGCACCGGTATGGTCTCTTCCACTCGAAGCTTTATAGTGATGATTTTTCCTCCCAGAATTATCATTCACAAAACGACCGCTACCAATTTTTCTTTTGGGGCTTTCTCCCCACTTAAAATTCTTGATGAGAGATTTCCCCTCTACATCCTCTTCCTCCAGTTTGTTTAAGTCCGATTGAGGGATTTTCGGCTTATCCTGGGGTAAGACATCTTTTTGCACTCTCCGCATAGTGGCCATTGTAAAACAGTTAAGTGAAGCTTGTCCGTGAAAAGGGGCTTCCCATTCCATTTGGTCCACTTTATCAAATCTATTTTTCTTTTTATTATCAGGCCTAATTTTGCCCCGTGGCGTGTCCAGGTCCTGATCAATGTTCCCACTTGTGGGTGTTCCCTCATGTGCTATGCTACACCTTTCTACAAAATTCTCAATGTCCCATCTTGCTTTGGGCCAATAATAATTGTGAGCCACCTTTTGAATGATGGTACCTATCTTCTCATGGTCCCCATCTGGTTTCACATGTAGGCTCCTTATTAAGTCTGCCCTATATCTTTTAGGAAGTACCAGCTGTCCCTGACCTTTGGATCTAGCTCCAGTCTTCCTATACATCAACTTGTTTTTCATGTAAAAATCTCCCTTGCCTGGAGTTGTATGACAAGTTGACAATTTTCTGAAACAAGGCTTGAGTGTTTTATCCCCAGCCTGTGCCTTCCTCATCTCTTCTGGAGTGGGATCCAACATAATATCCTCCTCCTGTCTTGAGGTCGACCTGACCTGAAGGGTGGCCATATACACAGGTTTCCTTCTGCAACGGTCAGTGTCATGATTGTCCATCTGACAATTTTTACACCACCTTTTTCCTTGGTTGAAAGATTTTCTTTCATCATATTTCCTTTCATCGAATTGTGGGAATTTATTTTTATTTTCATACCGTGGCCTATCAAACTGGTGCTTACCTTTGTTTTGATCCCTAGGATCAAATTTATTAAAGTTCTGTGGTGCCCTAAAGTTATCCACTTGTTTCTTTTTTTTACCTGTTACCTCTGCTTGAGCTGCTTGATACCTTTCAGCAACATTTAGCAACTCACCCAGCCTCTCTGCACCTTGTTCCATGAGAAACTTTCTCAGGTCTGGAGCCATGGACTCTCTTAGTTGCTCTATAAGGACCATTTCCTTAAGATCTTGGGTTTTCCCCAGAAAAGTCCATTTCTCCAAATATGTCTCTATTCGTGCAGAGAACTGGTGATAGGTTTCACCTGACAGTAGTTTAGCATTCCTAAATTTTTTCCTATAGAATTCTGCATTCTTTTCATATCTTAACAAAAGAGCCTGCTTTAGCAAATCATAATTTTCCTGATCACCTCTGCTCATTTTTGCAAAAACTTCATAAGCTGCCCCACGAAGTCCTTGAGATAACTTTAAGCTCCACCTTTCTCTCTCTAACCCATACGTGGTAGCTAATAGTTCATACCTATTTAGATAGCTCTCTATATCATCGTCTTTCTCAACAAAATGATCTAAATGAAAATTCATAGCTGAGGTTGAGGCTCCTTGGCTAGCAGTGGCATCAGAGGCAAAGGGACTGGCACCATTTTCAGGAGCATGGCCCTGAAACTCAAACTCCCTTAGTCTTAACTCATGTTCCCTTTGTAATCTCTTCTCCTCCTTTTCTGCTTCCCTTTCTGCAGCTAATCTCTTGTCTTCCCTTTCTGCAGCTAATTTCTTCTCTTCCCTTTCTGCAGCTAATTTCTTCTCTTCCCTTTCTGCAGCTAATTTCTTCTCTTCCCTTTCTGCAGCTAATTTCTTCTCTTCTCTTTCTGCAGCCTGTCTTCTTAGCCTCAGCCTCAATCTGCAACCTCTTAGTCTCAGCCTCAGCCTCAAATTGTAACTTCTTAATTTCCCTTTCAGCCTCTAACTTTCTTTCGGCTTCAAACCTTCTTTCTTCGCGTTCAATAAATTTGTCACATTCAGTAGTGACATAGGCAACCATAACTTGCCCATCTAATCCTAACTCTTTTGCAGTCTGAACAGCAGCAGATCGAAATTTGGCTAGGTCCGCCATTGTCTATCAGGTAAGTTTATACAATGTCTAACCAACAATTCAATCTCTAAATATATATCTAATGGACAACACAGGCACCGAGAGCTCAACCTTATTTAATTCCACCCAAGGATACCTTTTAATTCTTATTATTCCCTGAAGTGAATTACCCCCAATATTTTTAATAGGGAAAGATTCAAAATCCCAAGAGCGAGACCCCAATATATGTGGTGAAGTGGGATGTTATAAATATTTATAGGGGACTTAGTGTACTGACTGAGATCAGCTGTGAAGGTATCTATATCTAATAAGAGTAGTGTATTATAGATAACCTTACTTGCTGCCACATATATGTATACCTCAGTCAGAATTATTCTGGAATAGTGTGATGACTACGTTATATGTCTAGGGTATGTGTATGATGAAGTGTAAGTCAAAACAACAACAGACAGATAAACAATTTAATTTATTCCACCACACTTGACAACACTGTGACACTCACATACATAAAACACTCTACGAGGATATCTTAAAGGAGTCACTGATAACTTTTCAAATAACAATATGTATTCATTGCTGTCATGAATGTATATGTGTCCTGATTCAAATACAAAGGGAACCAGGAATCACAATCAATTTTAATTACAAGTTATATGTACAGAATTTATCAATATGAATCTTGTAGTGACATATATTTTTAATAGTATCCTATGTGTGTCAGTTGTGTAGTAGTAATATGAGGTAATACTGGTTTTGTTTTGTTCAAGCTCTGTTGGTATTTGTCATCATGACTTCAATAGTTTGTCTTTATTGGAACTAGTATTGGAGATGTTCTCAGTTCCTGATATTAAAACAATTAAATTCCCCTCTTAATGTTATTTTTACAAGGTCATTTTAAGATGGGGTACATAATGTTGAGCTCAGCTGGCCACACTCTCTTATCTTTCGTGATGACTGCAGTAAAAGACTCCTCTGCTCGATTACTTTAATGAGTTCTGGAGCCACCCCACTGATTGCTATATGGACCAAGGAGTATGCTGTCCACCTCTGGCTTCAGCAAAGCTCTGACCAGGTGCTGCTCAATAACTTTAAGACCACGGTCCCTGAAAACAAGAAGGATGTACCTTCTACTTCATAACTAATTTATACTCTCTTTCTACACTGAGCACAATACATCACAAACATTGAGTTCAGAGCGTTAGGCCAACTGTCAGCTTCATCTGAAATATTTTATACCAGTATTTCCCTCCCTAATGGTTACTACGCCTCTGCAATTCCAGCATTATTTCTTTCTAGTCAATCATCTAGGTGTCAGTGTACTGTTTGGCCATTCCATGCAGTTTTACTTTCCTCCGACACCTTCTGTTCAGGCTGGAGCATTATAGGCTTTACATCATGTTTGCTACTGAACTACACATATATACAGGCATAAATTAACAATTTACATTCAATTTTCATTAAAAGATATTGAATATTTCAAGCTTACCACAATTCATAGAATAATAAACAGTTTCGTTGACTGGCAATGAATATAGCACAACTCCGATCTGCCGATGTCCCAGGCTTTATTATATATAAAATATACACTGGTGCTCAACGCACTGCTTCTTAGTAGGTTTATTACAAGATGTGGCAATGAACAGACGCTCTGAATTGAGTATATTCGCAGCTCTACCCAATGAAACCACGTCTACACATCTTTTCAAAAAAGTACCCCTTCTATTCGTTTCCCATAACAACACAAGATAGTATTTATAGCCCGACCAATCGTGTTTAGTCTTATATTTGTTGCGCTCCAATCAATTAGGAGTTAACATGGTAGGCTATTTCCGTAACGTAAGGTTTTTTTTCAAACACGTTATAAAAAATTTTATGAGCAGAAATGATTTCATGCTGTCAGGCACCCCCACTATTTTATTTTGGTTATAATTTGGTAATTCCTAGACTATTTGCGTAACGTTTTACATATTCTTTGTCAGCAAGCCCTAAGGAACCCAAATATACAAATTTAAAAGAGCTAAGTGGCTGCGTTCAAAATATGCAATTTCTTCTACCTCCTGTTTCGAAGATGTGCTGTCTGGGTACTGTAATGTTTTCAAACGTAAACCCATCTAATGTTCATCTTTTCTAATAAGCGTTTTCCAGGTTTTTTAAAACCTAACTCTGGGAAGGTTAGTGTTTTTATCACTGTCCGTCTGAAAAAAAGTTAGTGCATGTGGCCTTACACGCGTGATGGCAGCAATTGTGTATCGCGCGACGCGTGTTTAGTGTTGCATGTGTCCATGCCTTCTGCTTTTCGCCCCTCTCTCTCTCCTGCTATTTTATCTGTCTTTTAGTTACGCCGTGTATAAAATGGAATGAATGAAATATTAAATTTAGGTCATTGTTCAGCTTGCTTCGTATCTCAAGAAAGTTTAGTACACGTTTCATTGAAGAAAGCGGGTAATAATATAGTAGGCTTTTACTATCAACGTGAAAGCGTTACAATTTGCAGACGAAGCAGAAAACAAGGGGGATTTCGAGTACAGTCATTGTGACAGCACTGTTCTTTTACCATTTTTCTTTTCTTTATTAAATGTATTTGTTAGGCTTTATATTTACCTGATAATTTATATATGTGGATTAGAATATTTCACGACACCTCCCCTCTTAAAACAGACATCCCATGTCAGTCCTTTATTCTATATACACATAGATAAATGTAAGTCAACTTGACTTTACTCTGCTGTGGTGCTATCATGGTTTTATGTAGTTGGGTCCATTCAGAGTAGGCACTACTCATGAAATCTGCCTCAGACTTCTACAACCAATAATATATTTCGGTTATGTTACTGAACAGCCGCAAGTGTGAGTGCTTGTCTTAATGCTGCTTCGCAACCCGTATTCACCATTTCTCTTCTCTGAGTCTGCGCAATGACATGTCCAGAGAACATTATATTTCCCTCAAAATGTACGTTATGAGGAGATAACATATACCTGGTGATAGCAGAGTTTTCGTAGTGGATCCCATAATCTTCTTATTATCCTGTATGAAACATTCGGAATATCCTCAATCAAAGAGGCAACTCAGGGATTCATTACGTTCCTCCGAAATGTTTACATCCAACAATTTTCTCATCATTCTAGAGAAGACACTAGGCGCATTCTTCAATCCAAATGGCAATCTATTAAACTCATAGTGTCCTTCTGAGGTACTAAAAGCTAGGTATGGTCTAACCTCAGGCTTTACTGGAATCTGATAGTATCCTTTACTCAGATCCACTTTTGAGAAATATTTAGCTTTATTTAGTCTGGCAAACAGCTGATTTGTATCCAGCAATGGATCCACCTGTCCTTCTGTAATAGCATTCAGTCTCCTGTAATCTATACAGAGTCTATGTTCTCCAGAGGGCTTCCTTAAGAGTACAACACCGGAACTATACGAAGATTCACTGTGCGAAATAATTCCTTCCTTCAACAGATAGTCTATCTCTTCCTTCAAAGCTTTCTCCTTAGCAAACGGAATCGAATATGGTTTCATACAGACAGGTGTGGGGTCTATCAGTTTCATATCATATTCCAATAGGTTTGTATGCCCTGGTCGGTCTGTTAACACCTCTGCATGATTATTTAGAACCTGTTGCACTCTCTCTTTCTGAGTTTTCGTTAAATGTGTACTGATTTTCACCTGTGCTGCTGTCTCACAGGGGTGTAATGGATATTCAAATGATGAAAGTGGTTCCTTTTTCATCTCCATGGCGATGGACAAGGTCAACAAGTGGGTCTCTTCCTGATGTTCTCTTTCCAAATATTTCTTCAGGAGATTCACATGATAGATTTTTTCTTTCCCCTTCTTATCTATCTTATAATTTGTTCTAGACACCTTCTCTAAACTGTATATGGACCCTGCCATCCAATTTGTAACTTATTCTGACTCCCGGGCAAAAGAAGCAGTACTTTCTCTCCCACAGCCAAATCTCTGTCTTTCGCCTTCCTGTTATAATAGGCAGCATGTTTCTTCCTGGCTTGTTTCAAATTTTCATTGGCAAGTTTCCAGCCAGTTTTTAAACGAGTGGTCAGCTCATTCACATATTGGTATGAAGATGTAATGTTTTCCTCTGCCTTTTCATCAGTCCACGTTCTTAACAAAGCTACATATGGACCTTTAATTTTGTGGACCTATTTGTCCATGCACCGGTATGGTCTCTTCCACTCGAAGCTTTATAGTGATGATTTTTCCTCCCAGAATTATCATTCACAAAACGACCGCTACCAATTTTTTTCTTGGGGCTTTCTCCCCACTTAAAATTCTTGATGAGAGATTTCCTCCCTACATCCTCTTCCTCCAGTTTGTTTAAGTCCGATTGAGGGATTTTCGGCTTATCCTGGGGTAAGACATCTTTTTGCACTCTCCGCATAGTGGCCATTGTAAAACAGTTAAGTGAAGCTTGTCCGTGAAAAGGGGCTTCCCATTCCATTTGGTCCACTTTATCAAATCTATTTTTCTTTTTTATTATCAGGCCTAATTTTGCCCCGTGGCGTGTCCAGGTCCTGATCAATGTTCCCACTTGTGGGTGTTCCCTCATGTGCTATGCTACACCTTTCTACAAAATTCTCAATGTCCCATCTTGCTTTGGGCCAATAATAATTGTGAGCCACCTTTTGAATGATGGTACCTATCTTCTCATGGTCCCCATCTGGTTTCACATGTAGGCTCCTTATTAAGTCTGCCCTATATCTTTTAGGAAGTACCAGCTGTCCCTGACCTTTGGATCTAGCTCCAGTCTTCCTATACATCAACTTGTTTTTCATGTAAAAATCTCCCTTGCCTGGAGTTGTATGACAAGTTGACAATTTCCTGAAACAAGGCTTGGGTGTTTTATCCCCAGCCTGTGCCTTCCTCATCTCTTCTGGAGTGGTATCTAACATAATATCCTCCTCCTGTCTTGAGGTCGACCTGACCTGATGGTTGGCCATATACACAGGTTTCCTTCTGCAACGGTCAGTGTCATGATTGTTCATCTTACAACTTTTACACCACCTTTTTCCTTGGTTGAAAGATTTTCTTTCATCATATTTCCTTTCATCGAATTGTGGGGTTTTATTTTTATTTTCATACCGTGGCCTATCAAACTGGTGCTTACCTTTGTTTTGATCCCTAGGATCAAATTTATTAAAGTTCTGTGGTGCCCTAAAGTTATCCACTTGTTTCTTTTTATTACCTGTTACCTCTGCTTGAGCTGCTTGATACCTTTCAGCAACATTTAGCAACTCACCCAGCTCTCTGCACCTTGTTCCATGAGAAACTTTCTCAGGTCTGGAGCCATGGACTCTCTTAGTTGCTCTATAAGGACCATTTCCTTAAGATCTTGGGTTTTCCCCAGAGAAGTCCATTTCTCCAAGTATGTCTCTATTCGTGCAGAGAACTGGTGATAGGTTTCACCTGACAGTAGTTTAGCATTCCTAAATTTTTTCCTATAAAATTCTGCATTCTTTTCATACCTTAACAAAAGAGCCTGCTTTAGCATGTCATAATTTTCCTGCCCACCTCTGCTCATTTTTGCAAAAACTTCATAAGCTGCCCCACGAAGTCCTTGAGATAACTTTAAGCTCCACCTTTCTCTCTCTAACCCATACGTGGTAGCTAATAGTTCATACCTATTTAGATAGCTCTCTATATCATCGTCTTTCTCAACAAAATGATCTAAATGAAAATTCATAGCTGAGGTTGAGGCTCCTTGGCTAGCAGTGGCATCAGAGGCAAAGGGACTGGCACCATTTTCAGGAGCATGGCCCTGAAACTCAAACTCCCTTAGTCTTAACTCATGTTCCCTTTGTAATCTCTTATCTTCTGCTTCCCTTTCTGCAGCTAATCTCTTCTCTTCCCTTTCTGCAGCTAATTTCTTCTCTTCTCTTTCTGCAGCTAATTTCTTCTCTTCTCTTTCTGCAGCTAATTTCTTCTCTTCTCTTTCTGCAGCTAATTTCTTCTCTTTCTGCAGCTTGTCTTCTTTCCCCTGCTTCCAATTTCTTAGCCTCAGCCTCAATCTGCAACCTCTTAGTCTCAGCCTCAGCCTCAAATTGTAACTTCTTAATTTCCCTTTCAGCCTCTAATTTTCTTTCGGCTTCAAACCTTCTTTCTTCGCGTTCAATAAATTTGTCACATTCAGTAGTGACATAGGCAACCATAACTTGCCCATCTAATCCTAACTCTTTTGCAGTCTGAACAGCAGCAGATCGAAATTTGGCTAGGTCCGCCATTGTCTATCAGGTAAGTTTATACAATGTCTAACTAACAATTCAATCTCTAAATATATATCTAATGGACAACACAGGCACCGAGAGCTCAACCTTATTTAATTCCACCCAAGGATACCTTTTAATTCTTATTATTCCCTGAAGTGAATTACCCCCAATATTTGTAATAGGGAAAGATTCAAAATCCCGAGAGCGAGACCCCAATATATGTGGTGAAGTGGGATGTTATAAATATTTATAGGGGACTTAGTGTACTGACTGAGATCAGCTGTGAAGGTATCTATATCTAATAAGAGTAGTGTATTATAGATAACCTTACTTGCTGCCACATATATGTATACCTCAGTCAGAATTATTCTGGAATAGTGTGATGACTACGTTATATGTCTAGGGTATGTGTATGATGAAGTGTAAGTCATAACAACAACAGACAGATAAACAATTTAATTTATTCCACCACACTTGACAACACTGTGACACTCACATACATAAAACACTCTACGAGGATATCTTAAAGGAGTCACTGATAACTTTTCAAATAACAATATGTATTCAGTGCTGTCATGAATGTATATGTGTCCTGATTCAAATACAAAGGGAACCAGGAATCACAATCAATTTTAATTACAAGTTATATGTACAGAATTTCTCAATATGAATCTTGTAGTGACATATATTTTTAATAGTATCCTATGTGTGTCAGTTGTGTAGTAGTAATATGAGGTAATACTGGTTTTGTTTTGTTCAAGCTCTGTTGGTATTTGTCATCATGACTTCAATAGTTTGTCTTTATTGGAACTAGTATTGGAGATGTTCTCAGTTCCTGATATTAAAACAATTAAATTCCCCTCTTAATGTTATTTTTACAAGGTCATTTTAAGATGGGGTACATAATGTTGAGCTCCATGGCCACACTCTCTTATCTTTCGTGATGACTGCAGTAAAGGCCTCCTCTGCTCGATTACTTTAATGAGTTCTGGAGCCACCCCACTGGTTGCTATATGGACCAAGGAGTATGCTGTCCACCTCTGGCTTCAGCAAAGCTCTGACCAGGTGCTGCTCAATAACTTTAAGACCACGGTCCCTGAAACAAGAAGGATGTACCTTCTACGTCATAACTAATTTATACTCTCTTTCTACACTGAGCACAATACATCACAAACATTGAGTTCAGAGCGTTAGGCCAAATGTCAGCTTCATCTGAAATATTTTATACCAGTATTTCCCTCCCTAATGGTTACTACGCCTCTGCAATTCCAGCATTATTTCTTTCTAGTCAATCATCTAGGTGTCAGTGTACTGTTTGGCCATTCCATGCAGTTTTACTTTCCTCCGACACCTTCTGTTCAGGCTGGAGCATTATAGGCTTTACATCATGTTTGCTACTGAACTACACATATATACAGGCATAAATTAACAATTTACAGTCAATTTTCATTAAAAGATATTGAATATTTCAAGCTTACCACAATTCATAGAATAATAAACAGTTTCGTTGACTGGCAATGAATATAGCACAACTCCGATCTGCCGATGTCCCAGGCTTTATTTTATAAAAATATACACTGGTGCTCAACGCACTGCTTCTTAGTAGGTTTATTACAAGATGTGGCAATGAACAGACGCTCTGAATTGAGTATATTCGCAGCTCTACCCAATGAAACCACGTCTACACATCTTTTCAAAAAAGTACCCCTTCTATTCGTTTCCCATAACAACACAAGATAGTATTTATAGCCCGACCAATCGTGTTTAGTCTTATATTTGTTGCGCTCCAATCAATTAGGAGTTAACATGGTAGGCTATTTCCGTAACGTAAGGTTTTTTCAAACACGTTATAAAAAAATTTTATGAGCAGAAATGATTTCATGTTGTCAGGCACCCCCACTATTTTATTTTGGTTATAATTTGGTAATTCCTAGACTATTTGCGTAACGTTTTACATATTATTTGTCAGCAAGTCCTAAGGAACCCAAATATACAAATTTAATGGAGCTAAGTGGCTGCGTTCAAAATATGCAATTTCTTCTACCTCCTGTTTCGAAGATGTGCTGTCTGGGTACTGTAATGTTTTCAAACGTAAACCCATCTAATGTTATCTTTTCTAATAAGCGTTTTTCAGGATTTTAAAACCTAACTCTGGGATGGGTAGTGTATTTTATCACTGTCGATTTGAAATAAAGTTAGTGCATGTGGCCTTACACGCGTGATGGCAGCAATTGTGTATCGCGCGACGCGTGTTTAGTGTTGCATGTGTCCTGCCTTCATTCGCCCCTCTCTCTCTCCTGCTTATCTGTCTTTTAGTTACGCCGTGTATAAAATGGAATGAATGAAATATTAAATTTAGGTCATTGTTCAGCTTGCGTATCTCAAGTTTAGTACACGTTTCATTGAAGAAAGCGGGTAATAATATAGTAGGCTTTTACTATCAACGTGAAAGCGTTACAATTTGCAGACGAAGCAGAAAACAAGGGGGATTTCGAGTACAGTCATTGTGACAGCACTGTTCTTTTACCATTTTTCTTTTCTTTATTAAATGTATTTGTTAGGCTTTATATTTACCTGATAATTTATATATGTGGATTAGAATATTTCACGACAGTTTATAAGAGATGAACTGGTGAATAAAGGTTATCTTGAAGGTGTTCTGTCTCTCTTGAAGGTGTTCTGTCTCTCTTGAAGGTGTTCTAACGGTATCTTTTGAAGATGTTCTGTCTCTCTTTAAGGTTTTCGAACTCTTTCTCTTGAAGGTGTTCTAACTGTCTCTCTTGAAGGTGTTCTAACTGTCTTTTGAAGGTGCTGTAAATGTTTCTCTTGAAGGTCTTCTGTCTCTCTTAAAGATGTTTTAACTGTATCTTTTAAATTTGTTGTAACTGTCTGTCCTGAAAGTGTTGTAACTGTCTCTTTTGATGGTGTTGCAGCTGTTACAAGCTTTTATGAAGTACACCAGGACATAGCAGTAGGTTTACTTAAGCAGCTGCATAAAAAGATTATTTCGTGGTTTAACAAGGGTCAAAGATATTGTCGCGGGTTGTCTCACTTGCTTTACAGTAGTGGTCCACTAATGGCCAAACCTCGAGTAAAAGTATGAGTTTTCAAAAGGTAGCAACATTTCCTCAAGATTGCTCTTGGCAGTTATGTAAATAGGAGGTTTTATGCCCCTATTTTAGGGAGTCTCACAGAAGTGCAACAATAAGTCTTCTAAGTTGATTATAACTTTGTATTCTCCGCCTACTTCTGCGAGAAATATATTTTTGACCGTGTTTAATGAGCGCCCAGCCGAAGGCAATTCGGCAAAGTATTAATTATATATTTAGCTCTGAGTACACTTAAAAAAATGAGTCATGCAGGTAAAAGTTCATTCAACCAAATAATAAACTTCAACTATGGATTTCTATTTACACAGAAATACACACGTATATTTATTTATGAAATATTGTTGAAACTAGGGTAAAGAATGAAAATGGTTAAATTTTAGAAAAACAATTTAGCATATGATTTTTAAGTGAAATGATCTCATCGTAGGATGTTACAACTGACAGGGGGTGGTTTTATTTAAAAAAGTCCATTTACTGAGGCCGGTAAATTTGAACTTATCTTTGCAGATGGCTAATGTGAGTTGTCTTTGGATACTGATTCTCTGTGAAGTCTTGACTGTTTCTTCTCAAGTCAGGAGTCGAGTGGCTTATTGGAGCACATTCGCTGATGCGCAGGAGTAACTTCCAAAAAGGTCGCCGATTCGAGTGTCCTCTAGACCCATCTGTTATGGATAGTGTCCGGCGGTGATTACTGGTAACTAGTACAAGAAACTGACAGAGAAAAGGTACCTCTTTTAAGTACTCTTAGGTACGCATCCGGCGACCTCTACTTTCCTCCACCATTTCATCTTCCTCTAAATTTTAAATGCTCATAAACATAAAATCTCACACCCTCGAGTTGGATGAAGGTGGATATGGATAGCGGAAGAAAACAAATGCATCTTTTAGAGATATATACATTTTAAAAAGTCTGCATTTAGAAATTGTGACAGACGAACGCATCCGACCCTGAATGATATGATACGACTCTTCGTAACGACCCCTTGGATAACATCAGTGCCCCCGAAATATTGTAACCTTTCGTCAAACGGGATTTTTCTTTTCACCTGGACTCATTAGCTATGCAACCTTTCCACGCAGATTGGCAACACCTTTGCTGATTGATATGTGGACAGCTTATCTACCGTTCATTCTGGTCGTCGCATTGATTTAAGGAGAGGCTAAATCACGCCCATGGTCATCTCTTGAGCAATCATAGGCAGTAATTTCATTAACTTGGCCCAGAAGGGGCAGCGCCAGAATCAAACAGATAACAGAGACCACGATCAAAGACACAGACTGGGGGATCTCAGGAAAGACTAGCGCCACGATCAAAGACAGTAGTGGTCCCTGACGAGCGACGCAAAATCCCTGCCGGTATTTTCGCATCTCCGTGCCAAACGCAGAACCGATCGCAGTGAAAGCGAACGGGGAAAGCCGGAACGCAAGCAGCGAGCGAAGATACGAGAGAGCAGGGGCGGCATATCTCTTTAGTTTGGCGTTCAGATCCCCAAAAGTGTCCTGAGATCTAAAAAGGTGTCAAGTTTCTCATGTCCCACTCATCTTTCATTTCATTCTAGATATATACAGACCACGTAGAAATACACTTTATCACCTCAACGTGTCCTTTGATAGTTTCTTCTAGGTTGACCACTTTCCTATTTTCATCCACTGCTACATTCCCTTCTCTTGCTATGTTAATCTCCTGCCTTTCACTTTCCATTCTTTTTAGTATTATTTCACTTTCTTCTTTTAGTTCGGATAGTTTGACTAGTATTATTTCATTTTCTTCTTTCAGTACAGTCAGTTCAGCCACATCCTGGGTAATTTGGTACTGTATGGCTTTCACTTCTTGAAGCAATGCCTCTGCACTTTTCATTGAATTCACATTTTCCAGTGTTGTAGCTGACCTGTCTGGCTGGCTGTTTTCTTTTGTTTTGTTAGTTATTTTCTGTTCTTTTGACTGCTGCGTTTTAATAGTTTTAATTTCTTCTTTAAGAGACTTGATTTCTTCTGCAACTTTACTGTTTGTGTTTTTTGCGTTTTCTTTTATTTCTGTCATTACTGTTTTAAATGGTTTTCTGGTTAAGATGGATTCTTTTAAAGCTTGTTTTGTTTGCTGGTACACTGGACAGCCCTGAAACCTGGCACTGTGGTTCCCTTTACAATTGATACACTTTCTGTTTCCATTCGCCTTTTTGTAGTCGGTATCTGCCTTTGCCTTTTCACACTGTGTAGAGGGGTGATTACTGGAGCAGTACCTACAAACTGTTTTTCCCTTACAATTGTTCCTTCCGTGGCCGAATTTCAGACAGTTGGAGCACTGTAGCACAGGGGGAATGTAAGCTTCGGTGTGCTTCTTGGTTTTCCCAAATAGTAGCGTTTTAGGGGTTTCCCTCCCTTCTGCCGTTATTATAACCACTGGGGTTACAATACTCCCTTTCACCATTATTCTGTCCACGTGTACCAGCTTAATGTCTGGGTTATGTTTTGCGAGGATGTTCATAACTTCCTCGCTTGAAAGGGTAGTGTTTATCCCTTTTAACACACATCTACTGGTTTCTTTTGCTAGCTCTATCTTTACTTCTATGTCGTGTGGAAGAATCACTGTTTTTGCTTCTACTTTGAGTTCCTCTAACATCTCTTTTATTCTGTCACTCTGATTTGGGGTAATTATTATGCCAAAATGGGTTTTTGAAATTTTGGCTATCGCCTTTTTGCCTAACACAGGATCAAGGATGTTTACAATTTTGTCTTCATCTAATGCCTTGATCTTGACAGCCTCACCAGCTACTTGCGTTATCTTTAAACGGCATATGTTTACTACATCTTTATTTTTGGGAGCTGCCTGGGTTGCTAGATGTCTTGAGTCTTTTTTGGTACTTTCATTGCTATTTTCTTGGTTAGTATTTTCTTCTAGTTTATCATGCCTGGTGTCCCTACCTTGGTTTTTAACTGCTTCTGCCCACGTTTTGCCTTCCTTTGTTGTTTTTACTTCTGAGCCTCCTTTCAGTTTATCCCCTCTGGTTTCATGACTCGTTTTTGTTTTACTTGATTATCCTTTTCCCTGGGTCCTTTCTTTCCGTTCGCTGTGCTGGTTCCTGATCTTTCTCCTTTGTTGATTCTGCTTTTTGTTGTTTTTTTCCGCTGTGCTGGTTCCTGATCTTTCTCCTTTGTTGATTCTGCTTTTTGTTGTTTTTCCTTCCGCGCCTCCTTCCCGATGTTTTTCTGATTTCAGGGTTCGTGGTCCTGTTTCTTTCTGTCCGGTTTAAAGTTTTGTCTTTTTCTGGAGTTTTGGCCATCGCTTTTCCTTCCTAGCACTGTTTTCTGGTGAATACTACCATTGGTTATTTTCCCTGTCTTTTAATATGCTACTATTTGTTGTCTTTGAATTATATTTTGATGATTGAATATTGTTATATGTAATCTTTGGCTTTTTTTGTTATATATATCTTTTCCCCACTACGATTCTTAAATTAAATAGTCCCCTAATACTTAACCTTAACTACAATAGGCCTACTCTAATACTAACAACAAAAGTATAAATTATTCACCACTTAAATATGTCTTTCAAGATGGCTGCCTGATCTCACTCAAAGAATTGCCACGTGGCGCTATTTAATTTCTATTATTTTTATTTTCTAAAATTAATGCAATAATCTAACACTGAAGATGGATAAAAAATATCAACTTATCTGAGCACTTGTGTAGTTCGAAGGATGTCTTCACTGGTGTCTCGTCCTAAAAAGGACGTATCAGGCTTGTGTGGTTTGAGGTAAGCAAAAATGCGTGTTACCCCTGTAGTAGACGGAAATGAATCTGGAGTTGTGTCGGAATCGGGAAAAAGTTACGGATACAATGATAAGTTTTAATAGGGTTTTTCTAGAGAGCTTGATTGATACTGGGTCCACGAGTGCAGGGAATACAGAACAAGAGCAAATTGATAGTTAACCAAAATAAAAGGGATACTAGATGATGTTAAAATTCAATTTAGAAAGATTTAGAATTATACAGTGGAATTGTAGGGGTATCAAAAAGAATTTGGCACCTCTACTATCAGAGACAGGATTAACTACTGATATATATGCTCTTCAAGAGACCCATTTAAACCCAAATAGTAGATATAGTTGTAAGGGCTTTAAGATACTTAGACACGATAGGAAAGAAGGTAGAGGAGGTGGTGTCGCAGTCTTAGTTTACGAAAAATTTAAAATCATAGACTGGGAGGTATTTAATACAACCAATATAGAAGGTATCCAGGTTACTATAGCAGCTGAACCAAACAATCTAACAATTCTAAATGTATATGCTAAAGATGGCACAATTAAAGAGGAAGAAATACTAGCCATAAGCACCAGACTAGGCCCCAAAACAATCATAGTAGGCGATTTTAATTCCCATCATTCTGCTTGGGGTGGACAACATACAGATAATGCAGGAAAATGCCTACTCGACTTCATAGAAAACAATGAACTACTAATACTAAATGATGGATCTGCAACTAGAATTAATCCACAAGCTAATAGGGCAGACTCAGCAATAGACATAAGTATAGCAACTAACAACCTAGCGAATGTAAATTGGGAAGTGTTACAAGACACAAACTCAGATCATCTGCCCATCATAATAACCATGCATGAAAAGGTCATTCCAAACCCAGAACCAGAGAAACCTACCTTCAACTATAAAAAAGCAAACTGGGAAGCTTTCCAATCAGAGCTGGAGGTGATGGAATATAAAGACATGGAATCAGATGATACTGACTTGTGGGCGGAAACACTGACCAATAAAATTCTGAAAATAGCAATAAAATATATACCTAATAAAAATATGCCACAACACCTTAAACCAATAAATAACATTACTAAGAAAAGAAAAACTCAGTGGAATAAAGAACCAGTTGCCTGGTGGAATAAAAGCTGTGCAGAAATTCATGAGAGAAGAAAAAGGGCCTTACAAAAATATAGAAATAACAGAACAGAAGAAAACTATGATGAGTATAAACTTATTAGGAATGAATCTAACAGAATAATATTTAAAGCCAAAGAAACTAACTGGAAGGAGTTTTGTCAGTCACTTAAACCTAGCACTCAAATTAAAGAAGTATGGAAAAAGCTTAAGGCAATCAAAGGGAACAATAAGAAAACAATAATGCCAACAATCAAACTACCAAAGAGAGCAGAAACAGATAAAGAAAAAGCTAATGCCCTTGCCGAGTATTTCTATAAAGTCAGTGCAAAAAGTAGTCTTGGACAGGAAGAAAATGAGAGAAGAGAAAGACTTAGGATACAGTTTTCAAAAGAACTACCAGACCAGATAGACGAAACAAACTATTTAGATGCTGATATAACAGAGGAAGAAGTATCTAATGCAATAAAAGATAAATCTAATACGGCCTCAGGGCAAGATATACTTAGCTATGAAATCCTTAAGAAAGTACCCAAAAGAACTATAAACATAATAACTTCCCTTTATAATAAAATCTGGAGCTTAGGAAAGATACCAAAAGCATGGAAAGTAGCTATGATAGTACCCATCCTAAAACCCAATAAGGAAGCCCATGATGTAAGTTCATATAGGCCTATCTCCTTAACATCACAACTAGGTAAAATACTGGAAACTGTTGTTAACAAAAGATTAAAATTCTACCTGGAAAAAAATCAGTTATATAGCCCAAACCAGTCAGGGTTTAGAGCAGATAGAAGTACAGTAGACCAGCTTGTAAGATTAGAACATGATGTAAAGCTAGGGTTCAAGAGAAAAGAGAAAACAGTAGCAGTTTTTCTAGATGTCGCAAGAGCATATGATGAATGCTGGCGAGATGGAGCTCTTTACAAAATGAAAAAGATTGGCATTACTATTAAAACCTATAGGTATATAGAAAACTTTCTACAAAACAGGTATTTTGCGGTACAGGTAAACAATGATAAGTCAGATATATATGAACAACAGAATGGGATTCCTCAGGGATCAGTGATTTCACCTACAATTTTCACTATAGCTGTAAATGACTTAGCAGATGAATCTAACGACATTAAGAATGCAGTATCTCAATTTGCAGACGACTGTGCCATTTCATTCATTCATAACCCTCCACTCCCAAAGGAGCATAGGCCTTCAACAAACACATGCCAAGTCCTCCTGTCACGTGCCATCATCTCAAGTTCTTTCCATGTTCTCCTCATCATTTTCACCTCTGTTTCCAACTCTCTTCTCCATGTACTTCTTGGTCTTCCTCTGCCTCTCTTGCCCTGCGGGTTCCAGAACAAGGACTGCCTTGTAATGCTATCAACAGGTTTCCTCAGTGTGTGTCCTATCCATCGCCATCGTCTTCTTCTCATCTCTTGTTCCACTGGCACTTGTCTAGTTCTTGTCATCAGTTCTACGTTGGTAACCTTGTCATACCATTTTAATCCCTCTATTCTACGCAAGCACCCATTTATGAAAGTCTGTAGCTTTTTGGTTGTTGTCTTTGTTGTTCTCCATGTCTCAGAGCCATACAATAGGACTGACTTCACATTTGAGTTGAAGATTCTTATTTTCGTGTTGGATCCTATTTCTCTTGATCTCCATATATTTCCCAATGCAATGAAAGCTCCTCTTGCCTTTTGTATTCTTATTTTGATATCGCTGTCTGTCCCTCCAACTTTGTCTATATTACTGCCAAGATACGTATATGATTCTACATCTTGTATTGGTGTTTCTTCAAGTTCAACCCTATTATCATTACCTGCATTTATTCTCATTATTTTTGTCTTTTCCCTGTGTATTTTCAGACCCAATTGCTGTGACCTCTCATCGAGTGTTTTCAATTTGTCCTGCATATGATTACGGTTATGGGACAGAAGAGCCAAGTCATCAGCAAAATCCAGATCATCCAACTGCTTAGTCAGAGTCCACTGGATTCCATTTCTGTTGTGTGTTGTCGATGATCTCATAACCCAATCTATTGCCAGCAAGAAAAGAAATGGAGACAAGAGGCATCCCTGTCGCACTCCTGTTCTTATCCCAAATGGTTCTGTAAGCTGTCCTTCATGAAGAACTCTGCATGTCATGTCTTCATATGTTTTCTTTATTAAATTAATGATCTTCAGGGGAACTCTATAATGCCTCATCAATTTGCAAAGTGATTCTCTGTCTACACTGTCAAATGCCTTTTCATAGTCCACAAATCCGATGTATAGTGGTGAATTCCATTCCAGACTTTGTTCAACTATTATTCTCAAAGTGGCTATCTGGTCTGTACATGATCTGTTTTGTCGAAAACCTGCTTGTTCATCTCTCAATTTCTTGTCTATCGACTCTTTTAATCTCTCAAGGATAATCCTGTTTAATACTTTTCCTGGCACTGATAGTAACATTATTCCTCTATAATTTGTGCACTCTTGTAAATTTCCCTTCTTAGGCAACTTAACCAAATATCCTTCCTTCCATTCTGCTGGTATCTCTTCTTTTTCCCAGACTTTACCAAGTAATTTATATAACATCTCTGTAGCCGTGTCGATATCTGCTTTGATGGCCTCTGCTGGAATGCCATCAGGTCCAGACGCTTTTCCATCTCTTATAAGCTTTATGGCTTTCTTTATTTCTTCCTTCGTTGGTCTTTCACCGTTAATTTGTAGCTCTTCTTCTGCTGGCTGGATGTCCAGCGGGTTTTGTGGAGCTGGTCTATTGAGAAGGTCCCCAAAATATTCTGTCCACCTCTTCATTTGCTCTTGTATATTGCTGAGCAGTTTCCCATTCTTGTCTTTTATGAGACAACTTGTTTGCTTGTATTTCCCTGTTAACTTCTTTGTGCTGCTATACAGTTCTCTCATATTTCCTTTGGCTGCAGCATCTTCTGCCTCTCTTGCCAACTCCTCAATATACTTCCTCTTGTCTCTTTTGATACTTCTTTTTACTTCTTTGTTTGCTTCTGTGTACACTTCTTGAGCCTTGGCTTTGGAGCTTCTAGTTTTGCTTGTGTTTAACTCTGCTTTCTTGTTTTTCCTGTCTTTTATCTTATTGATGACTGTGCCATTTGGCGATCTGGAAAAAACTTGGACCATGTTTTCAAAAAACTTCAAAATCAAATAGACAAAGTTTCAGAGTGGATGAAAAATTGGGGCTTCCAAATTAATGTAAACAAAACAGTAGGTATGATTTTCAGCAAAGGAAATTTAAAAAAAAATAACAAAATCAATATAACCATTAAAGGACAAAATATGTACCTCCTCAACAACAAGATTTCTGGGAGTAACTTTAGATAAACAACTAAATTATAATAAACATATAGACAATTTGGTAGAAAGCTGTAGGGGACCCCTAAATATACTAAGGATTGTCAAAGGTAATGGATGGGGGGCCAGCAATAAAATAATGCTTATGTTCTACAAGTCTTTCATCAGGGGGAAACTGGATTATGCCAGCATAGTCTATGACTCAGCTGCAGCTTCTAACAAAGCAAAACTGGACAGGATTCAAAATGCAGCCATGAGAACCATTACAGGTGCATTTATATCGACACCAGTAGAAGCGCTAGAAGTAGCTCTTGGCATACCTCCCCTTGATCTAAGACGGAAAGAACTGAGAATAAATTATTGGAGTAAAGTAGCACAAGAAGTGACCCATCCAGCACATAAAGCATTTGTCAAAAACCAACCAAGTGTATGGGACATCCCCTTAAATAAAGATAGATATCCAACAGGGTGGAGAACGATAGAAGACCTAACGCAGTTCAAAGAACTATCAAACACAATTGAAAATAGTAATAAATACAGAAGCAAAATACCACCCTGGGAACTAAAAACACCAATCATAGACTACTCACTTACTGAAAAGATCAAACAGAACATAGAAGATAAGGAAGCCAAAATGATAAGTAGAGAGTTCATAGATCAACTAACTAAACAAAGTCTGGCCGTATACACTGATGGATCCAAAGGAGATAGTGGACAACTAGGTGCCGGAGTTGTAATACCACAATGGGGAATAAAAAAGAGCTACAGTGTAACAGAAGGGGCTTCGATTTTTACCGCAGAGATGGTAGCAATTCTTAAAAGTTTAGAAATAATCGAAGATAACCCTCCAGAAGCTGTTACGATATTTACAGACTCACTATCATCACTACAAGCACTAGAACACCCAGGTAAATGTAGCCGGCCAGACATAAAGGAGGAAATTCTAGCAATTAATACATCACTAGGACACAGAGGATGTAGAGTGAGGCTAGTGTGGGTTCCAGCTCACATAGGTATTGCTGGCAACGAGTTGGCAGACCAAAACGCCAAGAATGGAAGAACAAGTAAAAACAATATAAAAGCAGGACTAGGAAGGTCGGAGATCAAGAGCCAAGTGAAGATAACTATAAACGAGGAATGGAAGACAACATGGAAGAAAAGTAGAAAAGGCAGACACGCGTTCAAACTGCTGAAAGAACCAACAAGGATGTGCCAGGTCAGAGAAGAATTAAAGATACCATCAAACAAAAAACTAAGGCGTCTCCGTCTCGGTGCAGCATACTTTATGGTAGAAGAACCACACTGCCAAGAATGTCAGGAAGAGAATGACATAGACCACTACCTGATCCACTGTAAAAAGTATGAACAACAAAGGCTTGAATTAAAAACCTACTATAGAAATCACAATATTGACTTAACAGGTGATAAGGTTTTAAGTATAGATGCCCCAAGAGATGCCCAAGCAATACTTAAAAGATATATACATAAAACAAAGGAAAACATATAAGGTTAGTACTCCAGGAAAAACATCCAACTAAATAGAAATTAAGCAGCAAGAACTTTCAAAGCATTAACAAAAAACTAACTACTCATAGGACAAGGAAAGACAACAAGGTTTAAAAAAAAAAAAAGGGACAATAACTCATAATGAACAAATACTAATACAAATTAAAACCAAGCGTAAAGGACAATAGTTATCTATAAACAATACAAAAAATAAATAAAATTGACAAATACTAATATAAATAAAAATCAGTAACTGCAAAAGACAACAGTTAATTAAATTGAATACAAAACTAGTAAATAAAATGACACTAAATACCCCAATTATAACCAAATTTCAGGTTGAACAGGGTAGACCAAGATGGAACGAGAAGAGGCAATAATGGTCAGCTGTTAAGTGCCCGCCCTCCACCCATCACCTCATCAAACAACAACACTTTATCACTCGCTGGCCAGAACTTAACAGAAGCACTAGCTATATTTGAAATCTTGTTATAGATTATCCCCTGGATTTTATACATATTTGCAGTGAATTCTATTTCTGTGCAAAGCGGTAAAATATATATTGTGTAAAGTGATCAGTGGTCTAGTTCATTCATTCTATTTCACTGGATTTTGTGTTAATTTTAATCTATTAAATTAAACCATCTCAATAGTTCCAGTTGTAAATGTAATGATATATCTGCTATATTATTTCCAAAAGATAATAGATGTTAAATGCTTAAATTAACTTTTAAAGTCGCGAAGGAATTTATAATTAATAAATTTAGTTAAGTCCTATATTTATAGATGTGTGTTTTAACCACTAAAACTCGCGCAGTGTTTATTAAATACATAATTAAATACGCGAGCGTATATAAAATAGTCTTAACGGGGAATTCATCGCGCTTTAGAAGGTTATTTGTTTTTCGGTATACTACATGTCTTTTTTTTCTTTCATACAGAGTGATCGTAACCTGTGCGATCCCAGCATTATGAAAGCAATAAAGCAAATCAATCTAAGCAAAGCAAAGCATAAACAGTGTGTAGAGTCTCCCTGACTCAGAACTTGATGAGACTGTAAATTTTTAATCTTTGAGGCGATTCTATGTTTGGAATTCCGCTATCTAACTTATAGCAAAGAAAGCACAGCCAAAGACAAATTTAACACACCATCAAGCAAACTAAGTTGAAACGGGAAGAAGAACACTGGCCCGAGCTTTTGTTAGTTTACTGACAGAGAGAGAATACATATTTACCGAACAGTGATGTGACTAGTTTTCTCCCTGGACTTAAACCATGCCTCACGGATAAAGTGTATCAGCACGCCTAAGAATTTTATTATCAGCGGCAAAGTCAAATAGACCACACCATCCTCACCCCAGTATCAGAGACCGTGCCCTCCCATAGAAACTGTTAGGAAGAAAAGAGACACAATTACAGATTCATTTTCCAGCGATTACGGGATCATTTTTATGTGCTGACCGCCTACCCGCTAATCTGGGGCTGGAACTTGAACTAACACTCATACATTTAGTTTGAGGTGTAACTGCTGTTGTGTTATTCTATGGAGTGCCAGATTTTTTCACAATCGGTAAGTGAGAGCAAGATGAGTGAAGGCCTTTACTAGCGCGTGTATGAATGACAGGAAATTTAATCTTATTTTGTAACCCATTTGTTAACTTGCTTACCGGGTAATACATTTTCTGTATCCCCGGCATTGTTCCTTTAGTGGGATAGTTTTGATAAACTCTGTTTTAAACCCCCCTCCTTTTCTTTTGCTTAGTAAAGGGAAGAACAATTGGGAAGAACAGGATTTTTTTCTACCACTGTTACGTACATTTATTACCTAAGGGGGTAGTCGTCGGTCCTACCAAATGTACGCACCAGTCTTGAGATAGTTATATTATTTGTGCGTTCGATTGATTCACGCACTGACGTGCACAATGCTGTGTGAGTTGCTTTGGACGCACGTGTAACCTAGTTGAGTAGTTTGTGACGTCATGTTTTGAAGTGGAAACATGGAACTGGCTTGTGTCCATGATTGTAATTTTATATTGTGTATCCAATGGCATGTTGAAGGAAGCCATTTATTATTGTGATTTGTATTGGTCTTCAGGTCGAAGCCAATCGCAGTAATGTCACGTAAGTTATCGCCCACTTCTTATTTTAATGCTGCATAAAAAGGCCGCTCTACTACTAATCTAGCGGGAATTTTATCATTCCTAGAATGGATCTACAGAGTCGCTTGCCTTTAAGATTTGGATCGTAGACGGAGAATTCCTACGAGTAGAAGAAGTTATATTGTTTACCTTATGCACATGTTTTAAATGCCGTACATGCTTCAATGCCAAAGTCGTGGCATGGATGTAAAGAGAGGTTAGCCAACTGAAAGCCTTTAACTGATAGGATTATCGTATATGACTTTGTGTGAAATTATATGATGTACAACGCTATGTAGGATGAACGTCTGGGAATTTTAACAAATGTAATATGGAAGACTTCATCCCAGAGTATGAATACGTTACCATGATAGACGTCCTTGAAAGAAGGTCAACGGTCGTGACTGAGAAGGATATTATACGGTAACAGTTTTGTAATCCTTAGTCTATGGACAGAGGTCTTTACTAGAAGAGAATCTTCAGGAACTTTAGCAGCAATAATTAATATGTTGTCGTGTGATCTTTGCGCCTGTGACGATGTCCGTCTTGTCCACTTCGTGTCCTGGTGAATAAAATCTATGTAAAGTTACCAACGACTTGTGTGCTGCCAATACTTGACCAGTTCACCCAATTCAGGATACTTGTTGGTTTTCGTTTGAAAAACATTGTTGACATTTATTCCGTTGTAACCATTCGCGTTTCAATTCATCACTATGAAAACGACACCAACAATAACTGGTAGGCCAGTGCGGTCTGGAAGTGATTTCAAAGGAACGTACCCATCCAATTGATCGTTTGAAAAGAAGAATGTTTACTTTCAAGGCGACATCATCTCAATTTGGATCCTAGCGGAATATGAATCAAAATCAACTCAAATGCTCAAGGTCTTCAATCAACCTCCACGTCAAGTTTCACAGTGACTGATTACTTGGAGATCATCTCTTCATCATTATTGCGTGCGAGCTGTAATCTAGATACGCAGAGCGAAGTATTGCATCCTCTAACGTACATACACGGGGACAAGGCACTTTGATTTTACCTGCACGCGAGCTAAGTATAACTTGTATCCGTTATACACTTTATTACTATTAGCTGTGCCTTAATTGATTATGTCCACTTTCATATTTTCCGTGTTATGTGTTATATGTTGTGTATTCTTCGCGGGAGGTTGGGAGGTAGATCTGACGAACGAGATCCATCTCGAAGTCAATTCGGGCTCTTCGTCAGACGTTCTGTAGGACATTATTTTGCAGACTTCCCGCAGTGGAATGTTCCTACGCGTGAGCGTAGAAGGATTCTAGGTCCACTGTGTCTGGTGGTCTGTGACACCTGTCTGTTTTAGCTGTAGTGTCACGTTTACTTGTTGTTTTTGGTAGCTATTTTTACTTGTGCCTTAGTTTTATGATGAATTTTGTATGTGATTATTGTCCATCTCACCTTTCCTGTCGTTCAGTTTTTTACAAAACCTATGTTTTTACACTGTGTTGTCAATTGTACCGTTAATTATCTGATCGTAGTTATCGTCGTATATTTTTACGATATTCTATTTTAGTTATACATTTTTATTTTTTTTTGATTTCTACGATTGTGTTCACCCGTCCATTTTATCATGTCTTGTCGGTTATGTTTCTATTGTCTTTCTCGTTGTTCATTTCATGACATTTGATTACATAAATTTATTGATTAATAACATATTTAATAATTATATGATAACATTATACCGTTCTAAGGACAGGAACGAAGAACACTTGTTATAATAACAAGGTTAACCAATTTATATTGATTAATTATCATTTTTATATCTAGAGTACTGTGACTACTTATATAGAATAATGTATTCACTCGATTATTTCATTAAGCAAGCAAAAGCTTTGCAAATACCTGCTGAAGAGGTAAGACAATTCGCTATGTCAGAATATAAAGAGGCTCAAAGGTTGGAAGCTCAAAGATTGGATGCTGAAAAGTTAAGATTGGAAAATTTGAAATTTGAGGCAGATCAAAAACGGATTGAGGCTGAGGAGCATGAGAAAAAAATGAGATTAACTGCTGAGGAGGATGAAAAGAAGAGGAAATTTATAGCTGAGGAAGATGAGAAAAAAATGAGATTAACTGCTGAGGAAGATGAGAAAAAAATGAGATTAGCCGCTGAATTAGAAGAGAAACGATTTCTGCGAGAGGCAGAACAGAAACAAAAGGAGGCTGAAGAAAGACTTAGAAAAGAAATGGAAGAAAAAAGATTAATAGCTGAAAAGGAAATGGAACAGAAACAAAAGGAAATGGAAGAGAGAAGATTGATAGCGGAACAAAATGTAAAACGACTTCAGCTTGAGATGGAAGAGAATGAAAAAAAAAACGACAGCATGAACTGAAATTAGCAGAGTCAGAATATGAGAGAATTAGGTTAACTCAGGAAGCTAATTCTCAGAGAACTTTTGAAAGCCAAACTTCATCCAGACATGATAATTTTAAGGAAATTCACCTTAAATTACCAAAATTTAATCCCCCGTCTGATGACGTAATATTCTTCCTAGATAGGTTTGAGGCCACTTGTGGGTCTTATAACGTGGATAAAGCGCTATACTGTACATATTTATCCAGATTACTTACAGGGGATGCATTAGCAGTTTATCATACCACCAGCATTGGTGAGAAAAATGACTACAATGCTCTTAGAGCAGCACTTCTGCAAAAATTCCAAATGACAGAAAACGAATATCGTTTGAGATTTCACACATTACTACCTCAATCTGGCAGAAATTTTAGTGATTTTCTGTCACAGATACGACTAACATTAGAAAGATGGATCGAATTATCCAAAATTGAAAAGTCGTATGAAGGTCTCTTTGATTTACTGATGCGCGATAAGGTACTTTCGTCGGTAAACCCTACATTTCTCGCATTTTTACACGAACGGAAACCTTTATCTATGAAAAATTTAGAAGAACATGCAAAAATTTTTTTGCACTGCTCACCCAAACATGGATCTAAGTAACGCGCAGATTAAGAGTGAATTGCCTGTTGCTTTTGCAGCACAACAAAACAATTTTTCACGCAATCGTTCTTTTAGTGCTGATAGGTATGTCAATAAGGGAAATAATCATAATTTCAACAATGATAACTTTTACAAAGGGAAGCAATTTCAACAATCTGCTCCATTTAATGTTTCTTGGAACCAAACTCACAGATCGCGAGATTTTGGTAACAATTATTTTAAAAATAATCAAGGACATTATAATAAACAAAACTGGAGATCAAGGTCTCAGGGTCCGCAAAACAGACAATTTTTTGGAAATAAACCATTTAACCAACATCATCATAACGATCATTCTACAAATTATCGGACTAATCCAAATTTTAACTCTAGCAGAAACGACAATTATGGCAATTTTAATGACAAAAATCACAATCGATCGCGCCGACGAGATAGATCGTCGAATAATACAGGTAGACATTCTAATGTTGCTTTTAATGATACACAGGCTAACATTGAACAGGGTAAAGTAGCTGAAACTCACAATGCTATGTCTTGTTCTCTAGATTGTTCCCAGGTGAAAGACTGTCCAGAATGCTCGACTCTTTTCCAGCCTAAGGCGATCACGACGCTGCGTTGCGGACATACCTTGCCTAGCCTGCCTGCAGTCTGTACAGCCACTGCTGCGTCAGTACACCAGGGACAGGGCTCTCTTAAGTTTCACAAGGGATTTGTCAATAATATTTCATGCTCTCTCCTATTTGACTCAGGTTGTACAACAATCGGTGTCCGGACTTCGCTGATCAACCCAAGTTGTGCCACGGGCCGGGTTGTCAAATGTGTAACATTTGGTGGCACTATTGAAACATTTCCCACTGCTATTATTGATCTTCATACTCCTTTCTTTACAGGAAAGATCCAAGCATGTCTTCTGCCTAACCCAATTTGTGATGTAATACTGGGTCGCATACATGGTATTAAAGAGTGTACACCTCAGCAAATAGCTGAATGGGAAGAGCGACATATTCAAACTGCAAATGCAGTAGTGACTAGAGCGCAAGCTACTAATATGTCGCATGATACACCTATTGAACCTACTGTTCATACCACTGGTAATGATGATGCTCCTATTTCACGGGAGTTGTTTGCAACATTGCAAAAGAATGATAATTCATTAAAAAAATTCTTTCAGTATGTTAACAAAAAGAATACAAGCAACAAACTTGCAAAATCTAGACATGACTTTATACTTAAAAATGGGATTTTGGTTAGAGTCATACGGGAAAAGGATTTATCCTTATGTTCTCAGATTCTTGTCCCATCCTGTATGAGATCTCGTATATTACGACATGCTCATGACTCGCAATGTGCGGGCCATATGGGTTTTTCGCGTACCAAATCCAGAGTGCTTTCGGCATTCTACTGGCCAGGCGTCCATAGAGATGTTACTCTCTATTGTCGGTCCTGTTTGATATGTCAAGAAGTTAAGGTACGGGGTCCATTTCATGCGGCTCCTATTCAAGCTGCGGACATCCCGATTAGACCATTTGATAAAATGGCCATTGACATTATTGGTCCAATGCTTCCATCTGCTAGAGGGCATACGCATATTCTTACGTGCATTGATATGTGCACTCGTTGGCCTGAGGCCATCCCTCTCAAGAACACTTCATCTGCCAGTGTAGCAGAGGCATTGATGTTAATCTTCTCACGCATTGGTTTTCCACGGAAAATCTTGTCGGATCATGGGGTTCAGTTCATTTCTGAATCCATGTCTCAAGTTATGAAGACATTAGGTATAGACAGATCTCTTAGTTCTATTTATCATCCGATGTCAAATGGGTTAATTGAGCGTCTCAATAGGACACTCAAGCAGTTGTTGGGTAAGATGACTCAAGACCATCCCCAAGACTGGGATCGGGTCCTACCCGCTTGTCTCTTTGCGTATCGCGAGGTACAAAATCAAGCAACGGGGTTTTCTCCGTTCCAGCTTGTTTTTGGCATGCAACCACGCGGTCCGATGTCGTTAATCCACGACTTATTGGTGGATGAGAATATTGAAGAGGAAACTCAATCCTCTTATGAGTATGTGATCTCTCTTAGAAAGAAAATCATAGATGCTTGTAGACTAGCTACTGCATCATCCGAACATGCCAAAGAAAAAGCTCGTCTATCTGCAAACAAATATAGACGTCTTCGCCAGCTCATACCTGGTGATGAAGCTTTTGTATTACTCCCTGCGCATAACAATCGTCTTTTAATTACCTGGAGAGGTCCTTTCAGGATCATCTCAAGAATATCCGATGTCGACTACATCGTTGATGTTAATGGCAAACATAAAACCTTCCACATTAACATGTTGAAGGAGTATTACTCACGTCCTGATTATCTACAATCGGTGTTCCAAGCAACTGACGATCCTACACCACCTATTCAACACTATTCTAGTTTGTCAGTCATCCAAGAAGAGGAATCTTCTTTCGATGATGTACAACTACCAATACCAGTTGTACCACTCCATTCCACTGAGAAATGGAATGATGTTACTATCTCATCTACTCTTACTGATGATCAACGTCAGCAAGTCTCTAAAATTCTACACACGTATGAGGATGTCCTCACTGACATCCCAGGTCATACGTCAGTCATCCAACATGACATTATTCTGACTGACGATACACCGATTCGAGTTCGCCCATATCCTATTCCTTTACACTTTCGTGATAAGGTTGATAAGGAATTGGATGATATGCTCCAATTAAATATAATTGAACCATCTTCATCACCATATTCTTCTTCTATGGTAATCATTAGGAAGAAAGACAACAATATACGTCTTTGCGTAGATTACAGGAAGTTAAACAAAGTTACGAAATTCGATGCGGAACCATTACCTCTTTTAGATGACTTATTGGAGAGATTATCTCATGCTACATTCTTTTCGAAATTTGACCTTTCAAAGGGTTATTGGCAAGTGCCACTCACTACGAAAGCAAAGCCATTCACCGCTTTCTCGACACCACGGGGTCTTTTTCAATGGAATTTTATGCCTTTCGGGTTAATGAATGCGCCAGCTACCTTTGTACGCATGATGCGCCGCATATTGTCTCATCGTCCCGATGTCATTACTTATATAGATGACATCTGTCTTTTTAGTGACTCTTGGGATGAACATATTCAGGGTTTAAAATCTTTACTTTCTACCTTACAGGATTATAACTTAACAGCGAAACCTTCAAAGGCTTTTGTCGGTTTTCATGACATCTCATTTCTTGGTCACCGTATAGGTCGCGGTTTTATGTATACAGAAGACAGTAACGTCTCTAAAATTTTAAACATCTCAGCACCTAAGACAAAAAAACAAGTGAGGTCACTCTTAGGACTAATACAGTTCTATTCTAAATTCATCCCTCATTTGTCTACTATAACTGCACCTCTTTCGTCTTTACTGAAGAAGGGCACACCTAATGTAATAAAGTGGTCGCAGGATCACCAAACGGCGTTAGACTATATAAAACAAATTTTTTCAAATAAGCCTTTTTTAAAGTTGCCTAACAAAGATCTCACCTTTGTTCTTCGCAGTGATGCTTCTTCCTACGCTATCGCGGCAGTTTTGATGCAAGAATACGGAGGCACCTTATTTCCCGTTATGTACGTATCCAGAAAGCTTACAACGAGCGAGATAAATTACTCCGTTCTAGACAAAGAGCTCCTTGCTCTTGTCTGGGCAATCACAAAACTGGATCGTTATCTCCTCGGATCACACTTTGTGGTGGAGTCTGACCAGAAAGCTCTTACCGCATTGAATACAGGGAACGTTAAGTCATCAAAGTCAGCGCGTTACGCTATAGCTCTTCAACCGTTCCATTTTGAGATACGAGCTATTCCTGGAGTGCAGAATGTATTTGCAGACTGTCTTTCAAGATGCCCTAGTGAACTTGGTGAAACTAAACTACTTTTAGATGGAGAAACGTCCTCGCCGAAACATGAATAACTTTGTACAGTGTCATTAATTGTACATCTGTGAAGACTATGTATAGTTTTGCAGTATTCGTATAAATATAACTTTCAGAACATACTTACATATGGATTATAACATTATTTCTTGTGAAGTAACGTTTTATTAGAACGGGAACAGTGATATTAAAGTAACATTTTTTTTTAGTATGGAAACATTGGAAAAAAAACGACAAATAGACATTCGTTAGTGTTATGGAACATATTACACTACATATCGTGTTCGTAAACTTATTTCGTGCATGGAACATTAGGAACATATTCTTGTTGACTCTAAATAGTTCTGAACAAATATTAACAATGAGTGAAATTGAAATCACTTAGAATAAATTAGTAATTAGTTATTTGTTGATAAATTAAGACATATATTAAGTAGAATAACTCAATTTAATCGATTTAATTGATTATGAATCACACATCTACTAACGTTATTAGTGTCTCGCAATACGTGTATTCACGTATTCCACTACATGATATTTTACTTTTAGATAACTAGTCAAACTTACTAGTGTTAGATATCAGTAAGTGCGTTGCTTCTTAAAGTGTTTAATTTTGCATTGCTTCATTTTTGCACATTGTATTTCAAAATTTTCTGTTTCACTGATTCTTTTATCATTGATTATCATCAGTGTTGCTGTTCATTTTCATTTTTTGACATCATATGTTTCGATTTTCTTTTGAAAAACTTAGTTGAATTTTATTATCATCTTTTTTGTTGATTCTTCATTTTCATTTTTTCAACTTTTTTTTACTTCGAATATTACCACATCGTTCCAAAGTAGGTCGATGGTGGATGTGTGCTTTAATGCATACTGTCATTTAGTTATATTAATTTCAAGTCAATATTCTTTTCTTAATATGATATAACTTTATGCATTGTATATATTGTTGTAGTTTTGACTCACCTCTCTCGAGTAATTAGTTCGAAAAAATTAATAGAATTAATTTTTTTAAGGGGAGGTAATAAGGGAGCTGTTACGTACATTTATTACCTAAGGGGGTAGTCGTCGGTCCTACCAAATGTACGCACCAGTCTTGAGATAGTTATATTATTTGTGCGTTCGATTGATTCACGCACTGACGTGCACAATGCTGTGTGAGTTGCTTTGGACGCACGTGTAACCTAGTTGAGTAGTTTGTGACGTCATGTTTTGAAGTGGAAACATGGAACTGGCTTGTGTCCATGATTGTAATTTTATATTGTGTATCCAATGGCATGTTGAAGGAAGCCATTTATTATTGTGATTTGTATTGGTCTTCAGGTCGAAGCCAATCGCAGTAATGTCACGTAAGTTATCGCCCACTTCTTATTTTAATGCTGCATAAAAAGGCCGCTCTACTACTAATCTAGCGGGAATTTTATCATTCCTAGAATGGATCTACAGAGTCGCTTGCCTTTAAGATTTGGATCGTAGACGGAGAATTCCTACGAGTAGAAGAAGTTATATTGTTTACCTTATGCACATGTTTTAAATGCCGTACATGCTTCAATGCCAAAGTCGTGGCATGGATGTAAAGAGAGGTTAGCCAACTGAAAGCCTTTAACTGATAGGATTATCGTATATGACTTTGTGTGAAATTATATGATGTACAACGCTATGTAGGATGAACGTCTGGGAATTTTAACAAATGTAATATGGAAGACTTCATCCCAGAGTATGAATACGTTACCATGATAGACGTCCTTGAAAGAAGGTCAACGGTCGTGACTGAGAAGGATATTATACGGTAACAGTTTTGTAATCCTTAGTCTATGGACAGAGGTCTTTACTAGAAGAGAATCTTCAGGAACTTTAGCAGCAATAATTAATATGTTGTCGTGTGATCTTTGCGCCTGTGACGATGTCCGTCTTGTCCACTTCGTGTCCTGGTGAATAAAATCTATGTAAAGTTACCAACGACTTGTGTGCTGCCAATACTTGACCAGTTCACCCAATTCAGGATACTTGTTGGTTTTCGTTTGAAAAACATTGTTGACATTTATTCCGTTGTAACCATTCGCGTTTCAATTCATCACTATGAAAACGACACCAACAACCACCTATACCTAATTTTGAAACACCTCTTTCAGAGTAATTAACTTCACTGTTAGGTTAACTTACCTACGTTCCTGATAACTATTTATCTTTGGACTGGGTTTATCTTTGTCTAATAAGCGGGACGGGCTTAGTCGATACCAATCTTCTTCACCCCCTCCCTACCTTGTTATTTGCAATTTTTCTGTAATTTTGATAATTCTTGTTGTAAACAAATGATTATTGTAGTGATTGGTTTTTTACCTAATAAACAACATAAACTTAATCGTTATTGTGTCGGACTACCCAAAGCCCAAAATTTCCCCTATTTGTTTAAGAGAGTTGTATCCACGTCGTCTGTGTGTTTGAAGCACCAAATCGGTGTGAGAGCAGGTGTGTGTCTGGAAAACTGGCAAATAATTGTTTGACCAGGAGAGTGGAAGAGAAGATTGAGAAAAACGATTTGTCGTAAATAAGTCTGTCTTTACTCTCCTCCAGCACTCTGTGAAGCAACTATTTACTCTCTACATTTCTATCACTGAGCTTTTCACCATCATTCTACACTCTAAACCGGACTACTATTTCTAAGACTCTTTCTCTCAAAATAAATTTACGACAGAAATGTTGACATAAAAAATATATATAAACCATGATGCCATCATCATCCTCTTTCTGCTCCTTATAGAGCCTGGGACTACCTCTGCTTTTGGTTCATTGTGAAAAAAAACGCACGAAGTAGTCACCAGCTCTTGCAATGGTGGTTTATGTGTCAAGTTATTTTATATAATGAGATTGCCAGCCCCATACACAACTCTACAGACATAAGCAATTCATACATGTCATATTTACATATAGAAAAAGAAAATATACATGTTACAACTTCCCCAAATGGGTTAATTTTATCCAGACTGTGATGCAAAGACTGGTCGTAGTATGTCCTGCAACTGTTCAAGATGCAATCTTTCCCCAACTAGTTAAAGTTACTTGTTAATGTACACTTTTACCTTCTAACACTTGAGACATATTTCCTCGGACTTGTGGTTCTAAGTGTTATAGAAGAAGTTTTATATTTTTTAAATTTTAAGATACTTCTGATAACTCTGGCCTATCCTAAAATGGAATCCTTATTACTAACTCCTATTCTGGCTGTCCGTGATCTCCTTGATGAAAATGGAAAAAGCTGCAGGGAAACTTCAAACGCTCTGTGTTTTAAAGTTCAAATTTTCGCTCATGCAAAACGTAACCTGGTGAGGTTCCTTGTGTGAAATTCAGTTACAGTTTCGTTTAGTTCATTTTCTAATTTCAAGCCAACCACAAGGTAAAGCGTCTTATTTCCAGTAAATGTGTCCTCTACCCATCATCGTAATTGTTGGCATGGCCATATAAGGTTATACAAATAATTATTATTGACACCACTGGAAACCGTTACGTCATACGATCTGCCTTAATTATTAAATCTGATAATTTCTTCTCCAAGAGTGCACTCTCTTTTTCCCATCCCTGTTTATTACGATAATAGATCTTGCCAGTACTGAATATGTCATGTGTTCCGGTTTCAGACATAAGGATGGATGGCCTAGAAACATGTTATCTTAAATAGCCATCCCGTCCTTAATTCTTTCATAGGGATTTAACCTGAACAGACTTAAATCTTGTCACTTCTGCCGGTAGTAACTTTCATGATAATAACTCGTATCTATCAAGATATGTCAGTCTGAATGTGGTGTACAGACACTTAATTGCTGATAATAATACTCCTATACTTATTGTCTGAGTTTATCTAACAAAACCCCAGCCTTGACGGAAGCAATGCTTGCTTATCGCAATAGCCCATCTGTCTAAACAATAAGCTGGCGACAAACGGTAAACCAGTGTTGATTTAATCATATTGTCCCACCTGGCTAATCGTTGGCTGTCCACAATCAAAGGATAACATATCATGTGCGGGCAAGCCTAAAACGTGTGTTGACAAGGTGTGCCCTTCCGAGGATGAGATAATATCGATAGATGGAGGCGAAAAAAGATAATGGCCGGATGAATAACGGCGCAGTGGAGTGAAGCAAGGATGGTGATATGAAAAATTATCGAATGAATTAAGACTGACATCACAGATATATCATCACGTATGAAATATAAGCTGTATTTGAAATACAAAATTTTTCTAAGTATGCAGGTGTCCTTCCACGCGAGATTTAATGGACGAATAAGAAATCGCGTAACAGGAAGAATTTTTTAAGATAAAGTATATCAGCGAAAGAGAAAAATTCTTTAAGGTGAAGGATATTCAGCAAAGATGAAGAATTTCTTAAGATAAGGAATATTAAACGGATCGGCAGAAATCTTTAATATAAAGGGTATTCACAGAGAGAGAGAGAGAGAGAGAGAGAGAGAGAGAGAGAGAGAGAGAGAGAGAGAGAGAGAGAGAGAGAGAGAGAGAGAGAGAGAGAGAATTCTTTAAGAATGAATACCCAGCAAAGAGAAAGCACTGTTTAAAATAAATAATATTCAACTAGGAGAAACAAGGATGTGAGGTAAAGGATATTTCGCGAATACAAAAAAGCAAGAGGAGCTTTCATTGCATTTGGAAATATATGGAGATCAAGAGTGTGACAGAACGGGGCGGCCCCTATCGATCTTTGTTTCACTCCGGCAGTATCGGTACATTTGTGGTACTGATTTTATTGTATTCTTTCATTTGTCGCACTTTCTTTCTTTTCTTTTCTGCTATGTGTAGCAGATATTATGTATTTTCCTTCTTACACCCTTCTCGGGGATAAGTAGACATGTCTGGTTGTTATCCATTTCTCCCTGCGTTGCAAGGAGTGGCAGCGACCTAACCATGTTGGCTATCGTGGGCGCAGCGATATCAGTATACAGATTAACACGTAAATCGCCTCAGCGCAGTGCTTAATTACTGATAAGACGCGGGTACGCGCATCACCAAAGCTTGGAATACAAGGAGACAATTGATTGACAGACACAGATAAGAGATTACTTTCTGATAAAAGTAATGATTGTTACATTGGGAACACGTTGATATATGAGTTTGCCGACATGTTCGTAAGTTTGTACCCACGGGCAAGCGGATGTGTACAGCCCATTTTCAGAAAAGTAATGTTTGAAATTTTGCATTAGCCGAGTCATGAAACATATTCACATCAGATTGGCTGACCCTTTGAGGCGCGCATAACAAAAACGTGGGAAAGCAGCGAATATAATCTGACCATTTTCTCAAGCTATTTCATTTGAGAAATCGCTCGCCAAGATACCAGACCTTGCTAGACTGAAGAATTAGAATTCAGAAGAATTCGTTCTTAACATACCGAACGTTCTTTTATTAGAGAATTTTGGACGGACTTTCATAGCCCAGGAAATCTCTTTCATATTAAATAAGGAAACCGGGACTGAGGAAACGGAAGGACTACACACGAAGTCAGAGAGGGAACTTATTAATTTAACGACACCCCAGACGTGTGTTAGAGGTCGATTCAAGTCTCGTTTATTCATCTAAGCACAAAGTATGTGAGCCAGGATTGGCGTAAGTTGTGATTTATATTTCATATTTTATTACTAACATGTGAACTAACATATATATATATATATATATATATATATATATATATATATATATATATATATATATATATATATATATATATATATATATATATATATATATATATATATATATATATATATATATATATATATATATATATATATATATATATATATATATATATATATATATATATATATTACCATATGAATTTTGATGTGTGAAACTCGCTAGTGGATGTCAAAGTCATTTGAGGCTGGCAACCTCAGCGTAAAGAATGATGATTCATGAACCACCACTGCAGGGGCTGGCGATTGCTTTATTGCTAGTTTCGTTAAGAGAACTAAAAGCATAAAGTAGTTCCAGGTTCCATACGGAGCAGGGAGGGAAAGATTAAAGAAATCATGTGCATTCTAAGTATAATACTTAAATTTTCAAAGCAGTGTAAATGTCCCTATAAACATATTCACTTTAAAATTAATGTAAGTTTTCAAGCTTTAAACCATTGTAAATGTCTGTGTGAAAATATTCATTTTAATGTTAATGGAAGTTTCAAACTTTTCAATCAGTGTAAACATAAATGAAAACATATTCCATTTATATTGTGAACACTTTTCAATTAGTGGAGATGTATATGTAAACAGACTCTATCTGTATTATTAACCTTTTCATTTAAATATAAAGTAACCATGAAAGCTATTTTATTTAAATGTAAAGTAAGTTTTATCCCGAGGGATCAAATTTAATTCTCATCGAGGGTAAATTCAGAGTTATTGGGATGGTGATATGGGAAGATAGGAACCCATAACTATGGGATGGAAAACGCCATACTCAGAAGAGAGTTTCGTTCTATTCTTTTACCATAGTTATTGGTGGTACCAGCAGAAAGTACCATCTCTGGAACAAGAAGGGAACAATGGCCTAAGCTTTAAGACGAAGGACCCACGTGGTAAACCCTCCTTGACATTTCTGGGAAACGAGCTATACCCGACAACCTTGACCAGGGACGAGCGTGAGCAGAGTGAAAAGAACCAACCCATAAGAAGGAACATAACCATAATTGGCAGCTAAGTTCAAATCTATGCTGCCACTTGAACTTCTTATAACATTTCACAATCCATAACGACCGTGATGATAACTTTTCTTGATCCATAACTATTCAAATTATTTTCCAACTGTTAAAACTTAAGTGATTATTAAATTTTGTTAATTGTAATTATACAAATTTAACTTCGATTTAATCATTTTTAAAGTTACTGCATGTTTGTCTCAGTCAATTTACTACACACACTCTAAACAGAGCTATACTAGAATAATAGAATTCCACTGAGTAAATCAGCTTAAACGAGCTGAAATTAATAAGTGCTTAAATCCTTTCACAAAAGCGTCGGCAGAATTACAGAGTTAACATACTCAGCCAAAGCAGTATTGTTCTCGCTAATTCTGTATATTTTTTGAAGACTCCCTGGAGATAGAAGCGTTTTGTTCTATTTACATATCTGCCTAGAGTAATCTTGTGCGAATGTAGACACATTTGAAGCCCATATTAGACACTCTTGAGTTTTGGCCACTGTTGGACCACTACTGCAAAGCAGGGGAGGCAATACCGTCACAAAGAGAAATCGGATCCAACAAGGAAATAAGAATCTTCAACTCAAATGTGAAGTCAGTACTATTATATGGCTCTGAAACATGGAGAACAACAAAGACAACAACCAAAAAGCTACAGACTTTCATAAATGGGTGCTTGCGTAGAATAGAAGGATTAAAATGGTATGACAAGGTTACCAACGTGGAACTGAGGACAAGAACTAGACAAGTGCCAGTGGAACAAGAGATGAGAAGAAGACGATGGCGATTGATAGGTCACACATTGTGGAAACCTGTTGATAGCATTGCAAGGTAGTCCTTGTTCTGGAACCCCCAGGGCAAGAGAGGCAGAGGTAGACCAAGAAGCACACGGAGAAGAGCTGGAAACAGAATTGAAAATAATGAGGAGAACGTGAGATGATGGCACGTGACAGGAGGACTTGGCATGTGTTTGTTGAAGGCCTATGCTCCTTTGGGAGTGGAGGGTTATGATGATAATATGATATTTCGCGAACACGAAAAATTATTGAGGTGAAAGGATATTGAGTAAAGAGGAAGAAATCTTTAAGATGAAGGATATTAAGCAGACATGAAGATTTCCTTTCCTCAAGATACAGGATATTCAGCTGAATGATTTTCAGGAAGACTGCTTTAAGATGAAAGATATGATCCTGTGAAATGCGAATAATCGCTTCCTGGTTACCTAATCACTTCCTGGTTACCTTATTATTACTGAAAGCTAAGCTCAAAGATCGCTGTTGTATGACCTTTTGAAACCTTACGCTGCTGCAACTACGCACTTTGGTGCTCTAAGCAAGATCGCGTTTCGTGGCCGGAGGATGTAGTGTTGTGTTAGTGTAGAGTTACGGTATAAAAACTGTTAACTCTTGAAAGATGGTAAACAGTGGCGTCACTAAGGGGGTGCTGGGGGTGCGGACCGCACCAGGTGACACCATCAGAGGGGGTGACACCAAAATGACTGCCTATACAATTTTTGTGCAGTTTCAGCAGAAATTTATTATTTTTTATAAACATATCCCTGTAGTTAGTTATAGCCACAAAAACCTTTTTTGTAAGCCCAGCTTACGTGTACTGTATCAATATACCTACGTTTTTACTTCGAATTCTATTGATTTCTTACCGAATTTTCACTTTAACCACATGAAACTATGTAAATGTAAATACATTTTGGCTGTGAGTATTATATTGTAATTTAAAGGTGTAATTTTAATTTTGCTAGTTATGTCACTACTATTGCCATTACATTTAGTGATATACGGGAATTACGATTTACGAGTAACATTAGTACAAAAAACATTACTAAGGATTCTGTATTGTCTGGTACGGGAAGAGGTCCATAGGGGTGACACCATGAGTTACTGCACTGGGTGACACCAACCCTAGTGACGCCACTGCTGGTAAGTTGTTTAGATATTATTTGGCCTCCGGCTTAGAGACAACCTTTGATCTCTACTAACAGACTGCTTTGAAATTGTCTCACTGGGTCCCTTCTCCAGTTATAATGAAAATACTTTTACACTGTTACTGTGTTGTTGTTGCAGGTTTGAATCTTTTGAGGATTGATAAGAACAGTTTGGGTTTGTCGAGATTGCCTCGATAAACCTGTAATGCTCACATTGCACCAGCGTGTAAAACGTTCATTTGATTTGATTGTGGCTTAGACCTGAACATGGAAAATCATCGTGGGGCATTGGCAAGAGTAGGTCGTTGGCAAAACTGCCGACCGAGAATGAAAATGGAAGGGGAAAAACTGAGAAATGTTTCACTATAAAACAACTGTTCAGATAATGGCTATTAGCGCTTGAAAAAAAAAATACTTAGTCAGCAGGAGAAGAAGAAATGACAGTAAAAATATTCCAAAGAGCCAATCTAAAAGGCACCGCGGTCACATCAGCAATTCATCAGATTTAGTGTGCACGATATCCGTTGTCGTATGCATTAAACACGGCCCATTTCTTTGTACTAATAGTCATCACCTAGGCTCAAACAAACAATTATTGTGACTACTATATATTATCTTATTCATAGTTTCGAGTTAAAAACCACAAAACCAAACATTATATACCTCTATTATATGTTCTCTTCCATCTTTTCCCAGTATTGCTTCAACAGCCACGATATCCATTCCACCAAACAGCTGACTACATTCATCAACCCACAGTTTGAACCTGTGTAACCAAAAATACAAGCATTATATAAAGTATTTACCGCTGTATGCATCTAAGAATATATATGTTATAGGTAAAGTAAGAGAATGAGATAAACCTAGGGTTACCATGGTAAAGTTGGGTAAAGTTCGTAAAATTTTTTTTCAGCATTTAATATTCTGACAGTTTGTTTGAGTTATCACAAATAAAAATGTGTTTTCAAACCCAAAGCATTTATTCACGTTACCCAGCCAGGGTTAGTTAGAAAAAAAATTACGACATTATAAGACGTATGGCCACTTGTACTTACGACGGTCATCTCAAAAGTACTGTACTCTTATGTTTCATTACTTATTATTATACAGGACTGTATAGTATTTTATGTTTTTTAGGCGTACACTGAACAAACTAAAATAGAAACATGTTCAGCGCGTCATAACTTTTAGCGCGTCATATGGAGGAACATCCCAACAAGAAGTGGGACTCGATTATGTATCTAGGCTTAAATATAAACAAAGCTAGAGGAACAGAGAATGGTATCAAAATACGAATACCAAAGTCAAGGAGCTTTCATTGCATTTAAAAATATTGGGAATCAAAAGAAATCGCATCCAACTTAAAATAATAATCTTCAGTTGAAATGTCAAGACAGTTCTAATGTATGGCTCTAAAGCACGAAGAACAAAATTTTACTTTCATAAATGGATGCTAACGGAAAAATGTAAGGGCTGAAATGGTATAAAAAGATCACCAATGTGGAAGTTGTGGATCCAACCTGATAAATGTCAGTAGAACAAAAATGTAAAGGAAAGATACTGGCGATTGATAGGAGAACACACTGAGAACAAACAATTAAAAGCATTACAACGTAGTTCTTGTTCAAGGAGTCCCAAAAATAACAGAACAAGAGGGAGATCGAAGACACAGAGAAAGGAATTAGAAATAAATATAAATGGATTAAAGATTACTGTGACGGTATTGCCTCCCCTGCTTTGTAGTAGTGGTCCAACAGTGGCCAAAACTCAAGATTATCTAGTATGGGCCTTCAAAGGTGACTAACTTCGCACAAGATTACTCTTGGCAGAGATGTAGATAGAAGGGTAATGTTTTTGTTTATCTAGGGCTACTGAGCTCTTCTTGCTCGTCTGCAGCCAATGCCAAGTTGAAGAATCTTTGGCATTATCTACCCTGTAATCTAGACTTTTTCTGTTGCTCTTTTACAATTCGGAAACTTGTTGAATCGTGAGGCCCAGTTTACTTCCCGGGTATTCTATCCTGACATGGCATACATTTATAAGATCCTCATATCTGGTTTCAATCTTGAAGGTGGAGAATTGCGGTATACTGTGCATTCCCCTACATCCATCGGTGCTGTCCATATATGCAGACCTAAAATACTGTGCTCTGGCCCTGAGGTTTTCCCAAGGAATTGCCAGGTCCTGCACAGAGCCACCAAAATGATGTAACATGTACAAGCCAATAAACGTAATCTAGCGTCAAGTATTCTTTATTAGTGGTCTAGCGTCGTATTCTTTATTATAATGTTCATATACGAGCCAATAAACGTAGTCTAGCGTCAAGTATTTGTTATAACAATATTACATATACAAGCCAATAAACGTAGTCTAGCATCAAGTATTCTTTATAACAAAGTTACATACACAAGCCAATAAACGTAGTCTAGCGTCAAGTATTCTTTATTATAATGTTCATATACACAAGCCAATAAACGTAGTCTAGCGTCAAGTATTCTTTATAACAATACTATTAATGGCTGGTGATTACATTTCTCTATAACTGAATGACAAAGGACTGTTACATCGATGCCGATGTTTTTATTTAAACAAAGCTAATTATATTTGTTTACACATTTATTGTGTCTTCGTATCACAAACTGTTCTTGACCTAAATCACTGCAATAAAAAATACAGCATGACTGTAAATCTGAACTTATTAAAATTAGTTGACTTTTACTAGCAATTTCACAAGATTTACAACTGAATGTATTTTATCGAATGTTACAATTATTGCGCAGTTAACATAGACAATAAACTAATAAAAATACACATTTTAATGGCGAAATATTTTAATATCTAAAAGAAAAGTGAAAGATATAATTAATAATTAAAGAAATATTTTTCAGTATAATTTATACAAGCTAGACACAGAAGTAATTTATCACACATATTTCAAGTTTCCTCACACATATTTCAAGTTTCCTCACACATATTTCAAGTTTCCTCACACATATTAGACACTGGGGAGGAACAGGGATTTAGATCGGTATATAAGAAAATTGGGGATTACAGCACTGAAATTGAGAAGCCGACACATTAATATATATCGTGCTGAAATTAAAAAGCAGACACATATTCACATATACTAGAACGACATTCAAAAGCAATGAGTATTGATAGCTCTATACAAATAGATCTAAAGGTCTTTTATATTTGGACATGCGCCCTAATATAACCGACTAGGGTTAAACGGGACTCGCCTCGCCAAAACGAGGGAAAATTTTATTTAAAAAAAAAAATAATAGTGATAATTTGTTAAAGAATAAAACTTAAAAATTCAACACTACCCGTCAAATTAGCATTAGAGACAAAGAAAAATGTATTAAAAGTGATTAAGGCATTAAGTACATATTGGCAAATTGTTCATTGTTTTAGTCTCATTTGTTTTCCTTCTCTTTCAAAAAAAAAAAAAAAAGAAAAGAAAAGTAGATTCATCCACTGAAGAATCACACAACTGATCATAGCGACATTATTTCCCAAACCGCTAATTCTGCATATATTATACGCAACCGAACATTCATGATGCAGGCGTATGTTTTATAGATAACTCCTTTCTCTTTCCGTTATGATAACGGAATTACCGGTACTGCTGGTCCCCTTGCAGGAAGCCTGCATCAAAGCATTCATATTATCTTGCAGTAGTGGTTTATGTAGTCAGCTCAAGCACATCCTCATGTTAGTCTCTATTTCTGTATGCTCAATGAAGCAGCAGTGCTATTATGTTTTTGTCTCCCAAGAGAACCCCTGCACGGGGCGTTTAAAGATAATGATTAATCAATAATACATCTAAAGATTGCCGCGCATACAATCACCCTTTTGGGAATATGCTGTAAAACTCTGGATATGGTAAAAAAGAACAAAAACTTAAGATTTATTATATAAAGGGGTTTTAATTTTCACTGCAAAGCTCATCATTTTTGACATCATGACTAGCGATTTATCCACTTCTTCGAGTTCTCCCGGAATCTCTGCAAATATACGCCGACGCTCCATTTATTACCTGTAGGCGTGGTAAAAATATGAGGGAAATTATTAAAAAAAAAATTTAACGAGTATATATAAGATTCGTCTTTTTTGGCAATTGAATGTTGAGGTAGAGGTTTCCTGCAATTGGATCAACTGTAGGGGGTGGATCCATGTTTCATAAACAGATGGAAATGAAAAACGTTTTTCCTTACGTATCTATGTTTTAATTCTCTTGTCGTTGCCGGTTTGTTTCTGCTGCTGTCGCGTGTACTGACAAATGCACACGTTTAGCTATTTTTCTATTTTACAACTTTAAAGCTCATATATCCGTTATGCCTCGTACAACTTTACGTTTCGCTCTTATATGTTCATTGTTGAGCCGGACCATTAAGCTACACAACGAGGCTAATTTCCTTAAGTCTCAAAGCTGCTGGATAAATACGCAATTGTTATATTTTTAGAAATGTTAAGGGAAACAACTTACGTAAGTGAAGCTGCAACATGCTTGAATATCTGATATAAAAATATAACAGCAATCTCTAAATACAACACAATTACTAACGATACACTGAAACTAGGGTGAACTAGGGATTGACATTTAAAAGGTTATGCAAATGGCGTGAAAATATAACTTAAGCAAGAAAAGAAGAAAAGCACTGACATCAACTATATGTAAAACAAAGTGAAAGCTAGACAACACGATAATTTACACAATTTATAAATTAAATAAAAAGTTATAGATCAAAAGTAGTCATATATTTGATAAATTATGCGTTGAGTATGATAGTTATGAAATTACATTGATGAAAAACGATTGGCGGCATTTTTGGGAAATATTACCAAGTTATGAAACCATCAGTAAACCGGTACTGCGAGTGTGTGGTATATGGAGAAGCCCTTAAACATGATGCAAAATAAAAATAAACAAAGAAATAGGTAGGTAGAGTGTGTATGAGAGAGAGAGAGAGAGAGAGAGAGAGAGAGAGAGAGAGAGAGAGAGAGAGAGAGAGAGAGAGAGAGAGAGAGAGAGAGAGAGAGAGAGAGAGAGAGAGAGAGAGAGAGAGAGAGAGAGAGAGAGAGAGAGAGAAGATAACAAGCCCACTTGAGCGCTGGAGAATGCCGACATACTATGATGGAAAAAGTCAACGGCTGAGATCTAGTTTTAAACGGTATCGTTCACACCAGTCATCATCACCATCATCATCATCATCACCAGCAACAACATCATTATCATCATTCTCCTCTGCGCTCCTTACGGAGCATGGATCCAATACTGCGGCTGGTCCCGCCAGACGCTTGTAGAAAATAGTTACAGGCTCCTGCCGTGGTGGAATCTGTGGCTATTTATTTTACACCACGAGCTTGCCAGCTAATGCACAACCTCATATCCATCACCTAGTACGACATGCATGAGAGGGCATTAGTCTTCTTCTTCCTTCGTCTCATCAGAGACCCCCCCCCCCCCGGGGAGTACACTGGTTTACGCCTGTACACACTTGTACATGACGATAGCCAGGTACACGACGGTAATGATCTTATATTCGCTGTTACAATAGGTGAGGTGGGGATAGGAATCTAAGCGCTGGGATGGGTGTAGGGAGTGTCCGGTGGAAAGTTCAGACATCCGGGAAAGTATGATAGAATTATGTGGATAATGTTTGGTTTTGGTTTGGTTTTAAGGACTATCTTCATTACACACGGACAACTCCATCAGTGCTCCGATCTCCTCCCTTAGATCACACAAGGAGGATCTCAGCACAGTGCACGAACTCCGTAGCACCGGCGAGAATCCCAGTGTGTGTATATAGGAATCACATATTCTATTTTTGTTGTAGGTAGGTTTCTAATTTTTAAATTTTGCCAGGGCAGGGGCCTGATAGGCCTACTCTTTACGATTTCGAACTGCAGTGGGATTTTTAACGTGCGCAACTTGCACACGGGACCTCCTATTTTTTCGCCCTTATCCGAGAAGGCTAGGCATCCGATTCCACTACCCAGGAGACCAGGGGGGAGTATGACATCATTAGGACCATTGGGTGCTGAAATTTTTTTTTCCATAAATTATATTCCCTCAACTGGGAATCGAACCCGGTACCTCTAGAACTTGAGGCGGATGCCGTACCTCTTAGCCATTCTAACCCCCAAGGACAATGTTTGAAACAGCAAAAAAGTTTGGTTGGAAGAAGGATTGGGGGGGGGGGGGGGATGAAAAATTTCATTATATCGCATTGTACTTTTCAATCTCTGAAGGACGAAGGGCTAGACTAGAACCAGGGCAGGAGAAAGACAGCACATAGGATAGCATGGCGCTCTCTCTGGCTAATCTCTACATCCAAGGTTATAAGAGAAACGATTACGTAAGTAAGTATTTTCCTTTTCTGACTCATTCATTCATCACGTTCCAGCACCCCGAGGTGCACTGGCCTTCAACAGGTGCACGACAAGCCTTCAACAGGTGCACTGGCCTTCAACAGGTGCACGACAAGCCTTCAACAGGTTACGACAAGCCTTCAACAGGTGCACGACAAGCCTTCAACAGGTGCACGATAAGCCTTCAACAGGTGCACGACAAGCCTTCAACAGGTGCACGACAAGCCTTCAACAGGTGCACGACAAGCCTTCAACAGGTGCACGACAAGCCTTCAACAGGTGCACGACAAGCCTTCAACAGGTGCACGACAAGCCTTCAACAGGTGCACGACAAGCCTTCAACAGGTGCACGACAAGCCTACAACAGGTGCACGACAAGCCTACAACAGGTGCACGACAAGCCTTCAACAGGTGCACGACAAGCCTTCAACAGGTGCACGACAAGCCTTCAACAGGTGCACGACAAACCTTCAACAGGTGCACGACAAGCCTTCAACAGGTGCACGACAAGCCTTCAACAGGTGCACGATAAGCCTTCAACAGGTGCACGACAAGCCTTCAACAGGTGCACGACAAACCTTCAACAGGTGCACGACAAACCTTCAACAGGTGCACGACAAGCCTTCAACAGGTGCACGACAAACCTTCAACAGGTGCACGACAAACCTTCAACAGGTGCACGACAAGCCTTCTCGTCCTGTGCTTTCCTTTCAAGGTCTTTCCATGTCTACTTTATCCCCTTGATGCCTAAGTCCCGATTATCTTCTCCATGTGTTTTTGATCTCCCCTTTTCTCTAACCACCGCGGATTCTAGAACAAGGTCTGCCTTGTAATGTTATCACCTGGTTATTTTTTTCAGTATTTCCTAACAAATATGACCTTTTCTGATTAGAATTAATAAATAAAAAATCCAGATTACCCATACAATATACCAAATCCCACATTTAATGTTAACGCGTACACGTGTGGATCACAAGATACGAGTTGAATCAGATAACCTTCCCTACCGAAAGGAAGATACAAATTACAGCCGCAGGTCAATTTTCTATTGAGTGCTCTTTAAGATATTTTATCAGAGAGCACTTGATAGCCTCATGTTTGTTAAATTCTCTGTTTGTTGACATTTCGAAATGGCGGCGTGACGTCATGAGCACTAAACAGAATCGTCGTTATCGTATTTTTACGAACCCATCCCTTCAAAAGTAACAAGAAAGAATCAATGTTTATATTATGAACAAATTACGGTAACTAAGTTGTTACACTGAAAAAAGTGCTTACAGCTATTCTTGTGTAAATGTGTGCGTTTTTTTTCTTCGATAGAACTGACATGGAACACTCAAGGAAAGAGTAAAAAAAGGATAAGCGAATAAATAACTAAAGAATGAGGAATCGATATTGACATAAAAGACGCTGGCCTCACGATAGCCAAAAAAAAAAAAAAAAACCAATCAATGTAAAACAATCAAGAAGACACTGCCCGCGGTGTACGCTCCGTAGAAGCACGTACATTTAAGAATGCCAAAGGGCATTCACTGTCTGACATGAAGGTAACAGAAAATGAAGTGATTGCATCGTAAGTGTCTGATTGAAAAAACAAAACAAGAACCAAGCAAACAAAAAGTACTGTAGCGCACATCAGCCAGAGGCAGAATGCAAAAATAATAATGTCTTATCAAAGAATTATTGCTGTCCTGAGTTTACGAAGCTGAATTGCACGGTAGGAACCTTGACAATGTTTCTTACAATAATTTCTAGATCCACCCAGGCCTTACAAGAGGGGGGAACTAGAAGAGCTATTTCTTCTTCTTCGTTCGTCCTGAAAAGGACGATGGTTGCGTTGTGTCTGTTTGCGCCTAAGCTGTGATATCTGCACCTTTCGGCCGACACATCCGACTTCTGCACGGCATTTTTTAAGGACCGGGTTTGCCTTCCCATTTCGATCCATGCTCGCTCAGCCAGCCTGCACTGCTACAGACTGTTTCCAGGACCACCACGTGGAGGTGGAGCACGGTCTTGACTAGCTCTGGTTCGCTGGTCCTGACGCAGGCAGTCAAGCTATGAGTCGCTGACTGCATTCACTATTGCTGCATCTTGGGGTCCCGAAGAGCTATTTGACATTGGCCTCACTTCAACACATGATCCTCTATCTTATCCCTTTGGCTGTGCTACTATGAGGGGGCCTCAAAACTTGAAATGGCGCAGGCCTGTTGTGCGCTCTCATTGGGCTTGGATTTACCAAAAGGATCAAGGCACTGTTGCAAAACCAATGTACCTAAGTATTCATGTATTCACGTATTCGCGTATTCTTTGTCTCCTCAGAAACTCCAGGGAACTATACGGGACGATGAAGCCCAGAAGTTTATGAATATTTCTCCATTTTCGTTCATTGTCCCAAGCCCATGCTCTCATCCAGAAAACCTCTAGAAAGCCAATGTTGATTGTTCCATCTTTGCCTTATAAAAGGCATTCACTGAAAATTAATCTGCAGTTGTATCGTGAGCAACAACTTAATTGGTTTGCTGTTTTTGATTTTGTTTGTGTGTGTGTGTGTGTATATTGTCTATATATTATCTTATATATTATATTGGGAGCCGCGCTGGTGTAATGGCTTCGGCGTTGTACTGGCGACCAGGTGTTCATGGTTCAAACCCGGGCGTCAGCGTTTGAAGAAATGTTTACGGCTGGAAATTTGACTGAATAGCCTGAACGGCTCCTGTGATAAACCCTCTGTGGATGGGAAGGAGCGAAGCTCCTGGCCGGGTTGGAAGGAAAGTCCTCAGGTTCCCCAGCCTCGCAATGACATGTCATTGGGCCGAAGGGCTGAAAGCCCAAGTGCTGCTGGTTAAGGAAAAAAAAATATATTATATTATATCTTATATTATATTATATATTATATTATATTGTCTAGGGAGCCGCGGTAGCATAGTGGTTAGTGCACTGGCTTCCTAGCGCAGTGGTCTATGGTTCGATCCCCAGATGAGGCGGAAATTTTTTAGGCCACAAACGGCTCCTGGGTCGACCCAGCCCTAAATGGGTACCAGAGCAACTTCTGGGAAGGTTAAGGCGGCCGGCGTGATGCCGACCACATCACCCCTCGTGTGCCGACGGTCAAGATAATATGGGCCTAACACCATATTCCCATTATGCCTCAATGGGCGTGTAACGGGTTCCTTTACCTTATATATTGTCTAGCATACTTCATATTTTTCACGCACTGTTATTTAAGATCACCTAAGATTTGTATATTTGTCGCATTCCATATCTTTGACGCTCAAACTCTGTATGCTCCACGCATTGTAGAGAGCAAAAACCTTGCATTCTTTCTCGGTATAGTTTCATCTCTCAAGTTTTGAGTGGCGTTGACCAAGCCGATTTATATAATACCTGAAGGAATGTAAAATAAGCTGAAAATAACTCCATTAAAGAAAGGACTTTAAAGTAAGAGAAGTAATTATCTGCGAATACAGACTGGCAGAATGGGAGAAGATCGGCTACCACGACAAGTATGGGAAACTAAGAGCCAGGAATCCAGACCTCCAGGACGACCCAGAGTCCGCTGCGAGGACGTCATTAGACAATCTCTGAAGGATTGAGGGCTAGCCGATAGGATAGTATAGCGCTCTCTCTTCCAAACCTCTACACCTCATGGTAGAAAAGGAACGAATAAGTAAATAAAAAGAAAGAATAAAGACTGTGTTTTGTATTTGAAGGAACGGGTGTCAATAAAAGTAAAACTTATTTTTTCCTTTACTTTTTAAGGTCTGCATTGTTACATCACAGTGTATTAATGTGTATATGTGTATGTGTGTGTGTGTGTGTGTTTGTTTGTTCTAACAGTCAGTTCAAAACATTCGTCTAGTTGACGAAATGACAGAGCAAATAAAGACGACCACACATTATATATCCCTTCACGTTGCCATCCTCTGTGACCAAACTTCCTAGGTACTTAACTAGTCTTTGACTTTTTTGATCGAAGTATTGGTGATGTGAATGTTGTGTGGGCTCAACTGTAATTATGACCCAAAGATTCTTCAAGACTTGAAAAATTAAAACACACACACACACACACACACACACACACACACACACACACACACACACACACACACACACACACACACACACACACACACACACACACACACACACACACGCACACACGCACACACGCACACACGCACACACGCACACACGCACGCGCACGCGCACGCGCACGCGCACGCACACGCGCACGCGCACGCACACAAAGAAGATTACGAAACCCTGCTATAGATCGAGTCAGCCCCGGAGTGAGCATGAGTATTTTGTTTATGCACATTTTATGTACAGATATTAGCACTATTCATCTAATCTATCCACACATTCACCCACTCACTCAACCACTTACTCCACTGCTTAGCTTCTCATCAATCTATTTACGACTGTCTATGTATCCATGGATCTATATAGGTATTTATGTATGTATGTAAGTGTGTAGGAATGTATGTATGTTCCAAAGATGGGAGCATGGTAGGCTGGATTTTTGCCAAACTAAGATGGCGAGCCTTTGAATATTGATCACTGAACGGCGTTTCAAAAATGTAAACAAATACGCATTCATGGAAGGATTTTGTGATTACCGAAACCAATTTTGGAAAGGCCGTATCAACATGGCCTGTTAAAGTAAGACCATATTATAAGCATTCTAATTTAGTGTTGTGGTTATACATAATTTCCCTAGTGGATTCTATGATAATGAAAACAACTTGTCAACACAGCCTGCCAGTGAACTTTTCAGCAGTGAGTTTCTCAAGTTTGTTAAGCGTATATTTCTGATGTATCCTATACAACAGCCGAACAAACAACAAGCGCAAACAGTGAAGAAACGACTGTAAGACACATTAAATTATTTTTATTGAATCTGCCCTTAAAAATCAATTAAATTAAATTAAATTAAGAATAACATTCATCCAGGCGTCGAGTGGTAGAATAGTTAGAGGGCTGGCTTATCGAGGCAAAATTACCAGGTTCGAATTCTGGTAGCGTAACCCTTCAGTTTAACAAGATGCAAATGGGTTCCGCCCTGCTTATAAGCTAGGAAAGGCATAGACAAGGAGGAGTGGAACCGATAAACCCAACTCATAAAATTGCGACCAGTCATTAACCTTTCACTCCCCTAAGCAGTATCTGCTATGGGACTAACTTTACCTTTTAACACTTGTCAGTTTTAAAGACCAACAAAAAGAAACAGCAACGCCTACGCTACTGATGACGTATCATGTGAAGAATTCTTACTTTGTTCAAGTTCACTTAAGTCAAGCCATCAATGTTAAAAGAAGACGTAACAATAAACTGTTGAACGCGTCTGCCAGTATAAATATTAAAGCTATAGACATGCATTTTAAAAGAACGTTGCCATCGCCCACACACACACACACACACACACACACACACACACACACACACACACACACACACACACACACACACACACACACACACACACACACACACACACACACACACACACACACACACACACACACACACACACAAACACACACACACAAACACACACACACACACACACAAACACATACACAATCAAACACACTTATATGCCAACACTGTGACTGAACAAAAAAGTCATTAGAAAAGATAGAAGGACACTACACAACATTGAACGAAACAATCCGACAAACCAATTAACTTGTTGCTCACATAATTTAAGGCGGCTGGCGTGATGCTGACTACATCACATTAACTACCGCGAGCAGGTGGGACCGGCTTTTGAAATCCTATCATTTTGGACCGTGAGCCGCTCAGAGCGTCGATGTATGTTTAGTAATAAAACGAATGAAACATGTACTGAAACTTTTTCTGATCTGGTTCGAGATTTTAAGTTGCCACCGGAAAACAAATTCGCAAAGCATAGTTGTTGTAGAACACTGGAAACTTGATATTATGTTCATATTTTTCAGCGTTTTGGGTTAGTTACCAAATCGTGTAAAACTGTTTACCGTGGCAACTAGTGATAGGACCACAAAAAATGCGTGTACATCTCGTCTAACGGCTGAATAGGCTAGAAACTTGTTTCAACAATTGACTGATAGATCTAGCGACGAGGACAAGAGTGAAAACGGTGTGCGCATTGATTGAAATAGTGATTTTGATAGAGATGGGGCGCAAGCAGTTATAATTGTGAAAATATTGCAAGTCCTCGGCCATCGGAGGGCCGTTAAATAGCAACCACCTCTATTAGAGTTACACATGGTGCTTATTGTAATAGTACATTCATTTATCTTTAAAATGACGTGTAATTCATAAAAATCTGTAAACAATTACGAAAACTACAGCTTACTTTGTGCAAACATCTACAGGATGAAAATGGAAAAAGAATTTTATTCGGCCACAGTGTGTTTTTCAATTCGGTAGTTAATGTGTGTGCCGACGGTCGAGAAAATATGGGCCTAACACCATATTCCCAATATGCCTCAATGGGCGTGTAACGGGATCCTTTACCTTTACCTTTTTCACAGAATGTTGGAAGAGTCACTGCCTGTTTTTAGATTGTTATATCCTCAGCTGCATTTACATGACACAAATACCAAAATAAGGAGCAATAGTTGCCATGAGATTAATGACTATAGATTCCCTTTGAGAGAATAGCATCATCATGCGCATTTCTCGACGGGAAATTATCAATTTTCCTTTAGTTTTGTTTGAAAGACGGGAAAACACAATAGAGGTTGTCTACACTTCCTGGGAAAACAAAGGCATGAAACAGTGAACGAAAGTGGAAACATATTCATTAGCTTTTGTGCTTCATTATCCATTGCAGGTCCCTCTGGTGCCTGAGTGGACAAAGACAGAGGGTAACTGATCCCCTCACGTATGTCGTAACATGTGAATAAGTCAGGTTGTGCGCTGGGCTGGCAAAGCCATACTCATTATGCATTGATACATAAACAATCGCTGTAAGGGCACAAGAAAACTTGTGTAAATGACGTCACTGTACATCTGTTTTGCAGTATTACCTTCCTCCGTATTGCTCTTAGACTTCGACATGTCTTAGCTTAAAAGGAAACAACTAACTGACCTATTTATCCTCAGTGAAGTTATAGCATACCTACGTAAATAAACAGCCTATGACGATATCCCCACCCTGATGGCGTTACCTTGGACACTATTGAACACAATGCAGAGGCATTTTCCTCCCATTTCTAATGATATATTTACCCCGTGTAGTTTTCGGAGGTCTCTGAGGATACAAACAAAACACCCTCAGGCATGTTATATAATCAATCAATCAATACCCTTTAGCTCCCCGAGGAGCATAGGCTTTCAACAAACACATGCCAAATCTTCCTGTCCTGCGCTTTCCGCTCAAGTTCTTTCCATGTTGTCCTCACCATTTTCACCTCTGTATCCAGTTCCCTTCTCCAAGTGTTTTTTGGTCTACCTCTGCCTCTCTTTCCCTGTGGATTCCAGAACAAGGACTGCCTTGTAATGCATTCAACAGGTCTCTTCAATGTGTGTCCTATCCATCGCCAGCGTCTTCTTCTCAACTCTTGTTCCACTGGCACTTGTCTGGTTCTTGTCATCAATTCCACATTTGTGACTTTGTCATACCATTTCAGTCCTTCTATTCTACGCAAGCACTCATTTATAAAAATCTGTAGCTTTTTAGTTGTTGTTTTTGTTGCTCTCCATGTCTCAGAGCCATACAATAGGACTGACTTGACATTTGAGTTGAAGATTCATGTTGTATAAGGCGACTAATAAATAATGTTGCGCATGGGGCTGGAACCTCATCATGTTAAACCAATAGCTACAGACACCACCGCTGCAAGACAGAGCATGTGTATGCTTGGTGCAGGCTTCATGAAAGGGAAACCAGACGCAATAGTGGCTGCATGTTTTTTTTAAGATCCGAAAAGGAAAATGGTGATGATGATGACGATGATGAGTTAACGTGTGTTTATTCAACCATTGTCAGCGTTGCTACTCTGAATTTGAAAAAAAAAAAAAAATATATATATAGATATCGGCGACTTGGGTTTTTTTGAGCTACTTTGGCGATGTTTAGGCTATTTTTGCCGATTTTGGGTGAAATATAGGTGGCGTTCTTTAACTAATGAAGGAAAATGACACAGACAGGACCCCAAAAAAAAACCTAGATCTAGGTGAATTCACCTAGGAGTGGCAACGCTGATCATTGTGTACTGGCAGATTAGAAACATAGCACTATTACCCTTGTGTCCCCAAACACATGGTCATGAAAATAATATAGCAAACTGGAAATACTTTTCTCTTATCGTGCAGACAAGGAAATTAACTTAGTCCCGTCACACACATTGTTGTTGACACACAACTAATATCGCAAGGGCAAACAGGATCAATGTCAAGAAATAGACTGCAATGAACGCGTCTTCACTCTCAGGAAAGCACCTAGTGATTTTTTTTTTACACGTATCAAGAAAAGCATTCCCATGTTTCTCGGACACCAGGGTTGCGTATGATCGCACCAACCATTGGTTTGTTTTCTGGGAACTATTCAAATTAGGTTACCATGACGTTTTTTCTGAACATCATTATATACACATTATATACATATATAGTGCTTCTTCCTATTAAGTCAAAACAACTACCGCGATTATATGGCAAACTGAGCGCAGGCGAGGCAGACTACACGAGTGTCCATGGAGTATGATAGCTTTTAAACAAGACATCTCTAAATGGCCAATGAATCGTCCACATATGACGTCACGCAGTCGGGGGGGGGGGGGGAAGGGGGGGGGGGTTTCCAACATTTATGTGACGACGTGTGAGGTTAGGGGAAGGGTGGAGAGTTAAAGAAATATGACGTCGAACAAAAATGCATAATCATAAATGATTTCTGAACAAAATAGATTATGTAATCCCATTTCTCCTAGCCTATTTTTATCCACAACAGTAGACAGATAACTCCCTTGTAGACGACTTTTATTACTACAGTATTATAACCACAGCTGAAATATGTGATAATTGTGGAAACCTTTAACGGGGTTTAATTTATTTTTAATTATATATATATATATCTCTTAAAAATCCAAAAAAATGCATACTAAATAAACCGTACTGTTCATTAAAATTAGATTTAAAAAAAAAAAAACAGAAAAAAAAAACCAAAGAAAATTAACACCATCCCGCCAATAATCCAATGAGATCAAAGACACAGAAGTTTAACAGGATGAAATTATTAGGGCTTGACGTGAAAGTTAAATTTATTTATTTGGTGATGAAAGATGAGAAAAAAAGTTTGCTGGTTTAAGGCAAGGGTTAGGCCCAGTCTCACGTTCGGAGGCGGAACATTAACGGAAAAGGTATTTGTAAAAGCCGGATTAATTAAACACTATTTCTCTTAAAATAAAGGGGGGTGGGAAGAGATTTGTAACGCGTCACATGAAGGGAGGTCTCAGTTTTTGTGACGAAATGTGACAAAGGTGGGAGGGGAAATTTAAAAATGACAAAATTTCGTGACGTCATATATGGACGTCTCCTAAGATGGATCAGTTATCAGCTGTATCATGTGCCAAATCATAGTCAAGGATAAGTTAACGACGTGGGCCTATTTAACAATAGTACAGTATGATAGCGTATAATGCGACGTTAATTTTACACAAATTTGAAATTACGCGAGCTGCAAAAACAGAAAAATGTGGCTTCTTCTGATTACAATTCTGACTTTCAGTTTTTTGTTACATTTCGAATGCCCTATTTAGTGTCCGGGGTCTCTAATGACACCAATACAGAATATGACCACAGTTACGTCAAGTGTAACGTAGACGTCGACTAGTATGAGGTTGTACATGCGGCTGACAATCTGATCATCCTATATATAAAATCCCAGCTTTTTCTGTCAGTGTGTAACGCTAAGGGATGCAACTTTGGTTGAAAGTTAGACATTAATTGTATTGTTTCCCTTATATGTACACTCCCGAAAATAGTAACACTTACCAAAGAAGAATGCGCAAATGACGGTGTGCACAAACATATATTTATAGAAAGTGTGATCCCGTATACACACATTGGGATCCTCGCTGCTGCTACGTAGTTCGTGTACTGTGGTGATGCACTGTGGTTTAAAAAAAATACTTTTGAATAAGTAAAATTGCCGTTAGGTATTGGTGCTTTTGAATTTAATTCCCGTCTTATGACGGGCTTTTACACTAGTGTAATATAAATTACTACAGAAGGGGAGCGGCTGTATTGATGGCTCCATACTCCACAGGGACAAGACGCCACCAGGCGTGATGGCCGCTGACTGCTTTGACGGTTGGTGGTTATGGATCAAAGAAGAAGAAGAAGGCTCCACAGGGAGTAAAAAGGAAAATGATGATGATGCTTTATGTTGGTTTTCCTAAACTTTTTTGTGAAAACTTTCATTAATTTTGTTATTTTAATCTAATTTGCAGAAGTATCCCATTAATTGTTACTTACTTACTTAGTCGTTCCCCTTCTACCGTGAGGTGTAGAGATTTGGAAGAGAGAGCGCCAGACTTCTTCCTCCTGGCCTGGTTCCATTCTAGTCCTCGGTCCTTCAATGATTGTCTAATGTTGTCCTCCCAGCGGACTCTGGGTCGTCCTGGGGGTCTGGATCCCTGGCTCTTTGTTTCCAATGCTTGTCGTGGTAGCCGATCTTCTCCCATTCTGCAGACATGGCCAAACTATCTTAGTTGGGACCCATTAATTGTTAACCTTCATACATTCTATGGAATAACATATCTGACTTTATGCGAATCTCAAATTACAGGAGTGCTTATGAAAGGTAACCCTCGCATAAATTGCGACCGGACTACGCATAAGATTTACACAGTGGCACGTAGAACCGTAAGTTTGCGGAGTACACATTTTATAAGTAACCCAATTTAGTTATTAGTCATAATTTCAAATATGATTTAGTTTAGATTAACACCGTGTGTATTTTTAATACCAATACTTTGAGACATATAAGTAAAGTTAAGCAGTGGTGTAATTTGAGAAAATTATTATATTTTATAGTGACTTGTTAAATAATTATCTGTAATTATATTGTAACGCGCCAGTCGGTAACGGGACAGAACGATTCAGTAATCTGGCCATAAATGTTTCGTTTATGGGGTCATCGCTGTTCGGTAATCGTGTCATAACGGTTCGGTAATAGGTCGGCAGCTCAGTTATATGGATTTACATTCGCGTATTGTTCAGCACGTAATTTTTTAAATTTCAAAGCTGCTGTGGAAGAGGAAAAGGGGGGAGGAGAGAGAAGGGATTTTAGGACTTCTAAGTTTCAAAAGTGAACGGCTAATACAAATCGTATGCGTGCGGAAGATAGGTCGATTTCACTTAGTACTTCTGCTACGTTTTGTAAACCAGAAACAGTGCAGCTTATAAGTTAAATACTGTAAATACAGCATTTGCGATTTGCTGACTTGCCAGTTTTCTTCCAGGAAAATTTCCAGATTTGGAACCTAGAATATTTGTACATTAAACGAATAAACGAAAACTGCACATTATGCAGCAGAAACGATAATTTAAAAATCAAGTGTCATGGAACTGTGCGAAGCAAAGTGGGAAATAACAGAAAGGAAGAAACTGAATATCTTCAACTGAGATACCAAGTCGGCCCTGAACGAACGAACGATCGAACTTTATTTTCAAAGGGTTAAGAACTGGGCACGCAGGCCCGTCTGACATTCTGCCCTTCCTCTCTCTCTCTCATCATGTATACTAATATCCTTTCATCCTCACATTTACTTTAAGCATTATTAAGGCATTTATCATTATAAAAGTAATATTACATTTGCAATAATCATCATAATTAAAGTGTTTTTAAAATAAAATAAAATAATAATAATAAAAAAATAATAGTAATAATGAATTTGAAAAATAAATAAATAAATAAAAAAATAAATAAATTAAAAAAAAATAAATAAATAAATAATAAAAAAAAAAAAAAAAAAAAAAAAAATCGAATTCTTCGTACTGTAAATTAGTGATTTGAGACATATTTAGAGGTATGTTATGAGAACTTGTAAAATGTTCATACGGTGTTCAACTGAATGACTCAGGGACTTTTTTTTGTTTTTGTTTTTTTTTGAAACACGGAGAGCAACATAAACAGCAAGCAAGAAGCTACAGATTATCATAAATGGGTGCTTGGTGTAGAACAGAAGGATTAGAATGGTACGCCAATATCACTAATATAGAACTAATGGAAAGAGCTAGACAAACATTAGGGGAGAACACGCTGCCGTTGGATAGTACACACATTAAGAAAATCAGTTGTTAGCGTTACAAAACAGTCTCTGTTCTCTAATCCCTTGGGTAAGAGAAACAGAGGGATACAAAAACACACGGAAAAGACAACTGGAGACATACATGAAAGGGATTTTAAAAAAGGACACGAAAAGACCTTGAACGGATGGCACAGGAAAGGGGGCTTGGCATAGAATTTTTTTTTTGAGGACCTGGGCTGCACGGGAAACTGAAACGTATTGACTGGATGATTGATTGAGGTTTTCAAGAGCAGAGAAAGGAGTTAAGATGTGCTAAGTATCAACAGCGACGCCAGGGCTATAGCAGGAGTTCTTAACGTTTCTTATACCTGTGGCAAAGAGATTTATGATTAATAAATTTCAGATATCTATTCGTTATTCTACACTTGTCTTTTCCTTTAATTCCGCTCTTTTGCCTTTCTTTCGCTCTTTTACCTTTCTTTTTGCATACGCTAGATTGTTAGCAATTCGTGCCTTTGTCATTTTCCTTTATAATATTTAGCAACGCATTTTATTGCTGTTAAGCTAGATTCTTTGATGAGACCGAATCGTTTTAATTCGTTCTCGACAGGGATAAGAAGTAAGACGATCGTCTATCACTTTTCTCAAATCTGCTCGCCTATAAGTTAATTATTCACGATGTAAGATGTGAGATTAAAGACGAGCGTGCGTATATTTCGTTTATGACCAGAGTCTGAAGGCAGTAATAGTGGGAATTCTCGAGAGCAGAAAATCTCTTGCACGGTCTGGTAAATCATATTACGCAAGATCAAAGAGAGACTGTCCGCTCGACTTGCGAGTCTATTTCGGTTTCAGCGTGAGAAATTCACAGAATGTGATAGGAAATATGTAAATCCGGACGAAAGTGCTACATATGGCAAATGAGTCTGGTGTTCGAATTTTAGACGTAATATTTTTCCTTTAATTTCAGAGAGATATATACTCGGGAAATCTTACTTTAATTCATTCAGTACTCCTCAGAAGACAGCTTCCTTCGTTCTGAATACCTTGTAGAGTGAAGTTCTTAGTTTCTCGACATAGCCGAGTTCTAGACTACCTGTATAAAGGATAGTTCTCAGTTTCGCGGTGATAGCCTGTAGTTCTGTTTTGGAGGTAAATAATATTGACTAGTATTGTCGAGTGATATAATTGTTAGTTCGAAGTATATCTTCACTAGATTTATGTGCAGAGTGATTAAATGATAAGTCAGTTAATTTTCTCTAAGTTACGGCGTTACAGTGGATAGCAAAATAAATTACTATTTCTAGCTAAAACTCAAACAGCTATAAATGAATTTAATTAAATTGCTAGTTGTTGCTGTCGTTTTTGACGGAGTCATAATAGGTAAATCTATTTAATACTTTTGTTGGTCAAAGTTGAGGATAATTGGGTATTTACTTCCATGACAGGTTGTTTGAGGGTTATCTGCCCTTCCTTTCAATTATTGTCGTTGATCTGTCTTAACGATGCTCAGTTTTATGCTGTCTAGGCATGCGCAAGTTCTTGGCGCGAACTGAGGAAACTTCCGTCAGGTGGAGTGTGTTTTGGGCTGTCGGACATGATGTCCGTTGTGATTTTTCTCTATATCATCGTGGGGATTGTAAAGTTTTCGATATGACTGAAATGTCAATGTTTTCCCCAGTGATTCTTTGTTCGTCAAAGGTGACGACATTTATTAAGTGTGTATCCGGAAGATTCTGTAAAAGGTAAATGACATTCTTATTAATATGCCTTTGGTTGCAGAACATTTGAAGTTACCTATCTGCGAGTGAAGCTCACAGATCTTGAGAGACATAATTCCTTCTTTGCTTCTTGTTCTAGCCAAATGAGACTATGTGTTTTCAATTGAACAGAAGCCTAATGATGATGATAAATTATTGTGGACGCCGCAGGTTGGCGGTATATATGTTTAGCATGGCTTGATCGTGCCTGCTAACAAAGGATACACAGCTGTCTACATATTGAGGCCCTGTATTACGGCCAATATTTTTCAGCAAGAGGAAATATATCTGGCGGGCTATGCCAGTTGAATAGCAGCCTTAAGTATTTTTGCTACGCAATTTAGGAGCTCGTTCGTTGGACGACAGAGCTAACTAAGTACCTGACACGCTGTGTCAATGGTACGGAAGCTACATTATAAACTGTAACATTAGGACAGATGATGTTTGGGTATGTCCTAGTTGATGTATGATGCAAGCCTTTGATTACCAGACATTTAACAGTCATTCATTATTATGTGAAGTCCTTGATTTTGTCGATTTGACTGTCCTGTTGATGCTACTGTCAGTTTCATAAATAAATGTGTGAAACGTGCCAGCAGTCTTCAATCCATCATTGACTACTGCATGTGAGTGTACGGGTGCATTATTGACTACATTAAGAGCTTCAAGCATTCACGTTCTCGTCTACACCCACACTCAGCACATCATAATACCAGTACCACACATCTACAACATGTACGCTGTTTTGTGTGAGTGATCATAGTACCCCTGGCAGTGCCTCACGCTGGTGGCCGTTACATTTCTGGCCGTTACATTTCTGGTGACCTACATCAACACCGCAATATTACACAGTCCAGGTGATAAACGACACGTTCACTCTGCCAGCTTTCACATCACGCATAAACAGTACCTTACACTAGTAAACAAGTCCAAGAATATTTTTTACTAACTAGTAAATGCACTGATTCATCATTGAGTATTGAAGAAATATATTTATATATATTTCTAATTCATGATGATTGATTTTTTTCAATGACTAGAATTTATTTCACGGAAGTTTAAACGATGAGACAAGCGCTAAGCTTATAGTCTCTAACTTGAAGTAAATAACCGAAGTAAATATTATATTTTACGCGTGGGTAGGATAGGATGTGTGTATAATATTGTGGTTAAGTATTTTGTACTTTTCTCGTCCTTATACAGTTTTGGGTCAGCCAACCTCTACCAGCGGTTTTGTTTCAGTATATGAGAAAAACATAGAAGAAACATTTTTGCAATATTAATAAGTGAGTTTCCAAGTTACAACCTGTCTGACATGGTATTTGCATCCAGAAAGAGACAGAGTACTCATCTCACTAACTTTAAAACTAAATGAAATAACTGGGTCTATCGAGCCAGATTATAATTCTTCCCAACAATCTCATTGTACATTCAGCCCCTGTGGCGAGAGAAATTATTACAACCAATAACATTTCCGACGTTTTTTTTTTAACTTATTGTGGTGTGACCAAGAATTTTACATTTGAAAGTAGTTACAAACCTGCCATTTTCCTAAGTAGTGGAAACCTCGTGATTCTGACACTGTGACCCCGTTTAACATTGCTTACCTAAGCTGATTCAAGTGACCTTACTAGTAATCTGAAAATATAGCTGTAAAGCGAATGCTCCCCGGAACATCGGAAGAAACCTGTGTCTGCAGAGCTGGGATTCGCTTTATCCAAAGAATACAGATTCACTGTAGAGAAGTGTCCTGAAGTTTGCGCCAGAAGGCGAAAAACAGCACGTCTGTAGGTAAGAATGTATGTCAGGGGCCCCTGCTGAATGAACAGAGAGAAAGCAGAACGAGTGATTCTTTCATTTTATATTCATGCACCCACTTTGAAATTTCTTTATGCAATTTGTGTTGCAAATGCTGATTTCCTCTTAGGATAGATTAATATATCAACTCTGTTCTTAAACTATAGAGGAGAAATCTTAGACCATAGCGTATAAATCTGTGACTCTTTGGGGGCTATAACTTCTCTTCTAACGGGATCGTGAGCTAAACAGAGGGGGAAAGGATTACACCTATGGGTCTATTGTTCTTTTAGTAATTCATTAATCTATGTGTAATTATATGTGCTTGATAAGCAAACTTATTTGTTGTGGACAATTTTCTTTATGTTAATAAAAATTTACATAACCTTATACCAGTGTGTCAGTCAGCTTGTCCCAAATATCTATATTCCATTGTTATAGTTTTCACGTCTGGGCGTCTAACTGTCGCGACGTATGTGTGTGTGTATGTGAGTGGTATATATATATATATATATATATATATATATATATATATATATATATATATATATATATATATTAATATATATATTCTAATAGACTGTCTGACTCCTCTAGATGTGTTGTAGAAGATAGGCTGAAAGAGAGAAGATTCTCAATTTCAGGGACAAACTCTATTAATTTCTACCATCGCACTCGTGAAAATCTATTTCTATTATCATCTCCCACTGAGCTATCACCAGTTCTATTTCTATTCAGAAGGGACCAACCAATGTCTTAATTCCCCTATCAAAAATCTACGACAATACCACCTACCCCTTTGATTGTGTGATGAAGGCTACGTACCCCGTTGATTGTCCGCTGAAGGCTATGAACCCATTTCTTAGAAAAATTGTACATGAAAGCATATTCAATTTTGCGCACATTAAAATTTGTACATACAAATAATACATTTTATTGGTTTTGTTTGGTTTGTTAACATTCTATTACAAAGATAAATCGTTAAGCTTACTGAATCGTACTGAAATGCACACACACACAAAATTTAAAAAAAATTAAAAATCTGTATTTACTTAAATTTAAAAAAAATAATGTTCCGAATAAAAATTGTGGCGAAAATAAAATTCTAGTTTTTAGATTAAGAACAAGGGACACCCTCCCTTCACCGAATCCATTCATAGGCTCCAAGGGTTACGTGGCCCATGGGTTAAGAAACCACGAACTATAGCAATCAATTACACGTGTAAACACCAAAGTGTTTAGCCAGACTGTAGGAAGCAATCAATTTTACAAAGGCCCTGAGAAATTAATAGGACAGGCAATGCTAACTGATACGTTTATATCACATGAGGTCATGACAGGGGTTTTAGACGTGAGCTCGTATGTAATATTGGTATCAAAATGAGTTTACCAGGATTTATTTAAAGAAAAAAAAGTCATTTAAATTCAAGTAACCATATAACACAACCCCACATTGTTTCTGTGGGTCTCAGAGAAGACACAGACATAATACAACTACTGCTCGCTCAAGCATGTTCCTGAAGCGACTAATATGAAATTTTGCAGGAGGCTGGCAACCTCATCATGTAAAACAAATTGCTGCAAAAACTACCACTGAGAGAGCCCGAGAAAGCTTTGATGCAGGCTTCCTATAAAGGGATCAGCTGCCGTGGTGGATCTGTGCTCCAGACGGAGTGAAACACAAGAAGGAGAATTCCTGTATATAAAAATCCCAGCTTTTTCTGTCAGTGCGTAACGCTAAGGGATGCAACTTTGGTTGAAAGTTAGACATTAATTGTATTGTTTCCCTTATATGTACTCTCCCGAAAATAGTAAAACTTACCAAAGAAGAATGCACAAATGACGGTGTACACAAAAATATATTTATAGAATGCGTGATTACGTATACACACATTGGGATCCTCGCTGCTGCTACGTAGTTCGTGTACTGTGGTGATGCACAGTGGTTTAAAAAAAAATACTTTGAATAAGTAAAATTGCCGTTAGGTATTGGTGCTTTAGAATTTAATTCCCGTCTTATGACGGACTTTTACACTAGTTATTAAAATAACAGCGGTTATTGAAACATACATCTCTTATTTAGGGGTAGTTTGTAGCAAATGTATTGATAAATCAAATAAAGATTACAGAATATAGGAATTTATATCGACGAGGATTTATGGAAAAATAAAGTATATTAAAAACTTTAGGGGTAAAAAAGGGACCAGCTTTGAATGAAATGTTGAAGCTGATAATGAAATACATTAAAAGAGCGTGCCTGATAGGAAGAAAAAATATTCTCCAATAGTTTTAACCAGAAAAAGGAATGGTACTCTAAGGATGTACAGGGTGGTCATAGAGTCTTTCCCTGATTTCAAAAATTAAAAAAAAAAAGTATTCTGTGCAGAGACACTTGGTTTTTTGGAAATTATTCCAGAACAAAAACAGTTTTTTTAATGCTATTTGTAGATTTCAACATTTGCGCCGTTTGTTATGTAGCTTCATCAGAAAAAGCGATTCGTGTAAGATAATCTTTATTTTCATCAATTCGTTGCAAAATCTCTTTAGCAAATGGTAAAACGCGAATCGTTTGTCAGAAATTTGAAATCAGGGAAAAACTTTATGACCACCCTGTATATGTAGATTATAGACAGTTGAATGCCCGTACTCAAAGAAAGACAATTTCCCATTGCCAAGAACTAACAACGGCATGTGCGTTATAAGAATGAATATTGTTTGAGTCAGGCTAGCGGTTATTATAGAGTCGGTAAGCAGGTGATGCCACCAGGAAAATAAACAGCTGAGGGCTGTCACCTCAGGGGCGCATTCCCATAGACAGAAATGACTGAAGGGGCTTTATTATTATTATAAGCAGGGGAAAAATACATGCACTTACTTATCTATTTCGCTATTCTGAGGCCTATGAGCAGTAAATAATAAACATTACATAAATATGTTGCAAGGGCTCGTGAGAAATAAAGTAGTAGTAAATTAGTCAACAGAAAAGTGACGACGTGATAGGCTTACTGGGGAATCAAACCCAGGATCCCCCGAAAGGCGCCATCTCCTCGCTATGGAGTTTAATATATTATGAGTCGTTTCCATATCCCTAACTTCCACAGATGTGTGTCGTGTGGTGTGACAATAAGTACTGTCCACAAAACAATATTTCTGTGGGCAATGTGTTAAGTCACAATTTACTCCTGTAGGGAGGCAATACACAGACGCACACACCACACACACTCACAGATATACATTCTGTTTTTTTTTTTTTAAATAGAACACGTAATGTAAACCAAGTTACCTCTTAGAAAAATAAATACGAATTTTGACCATTTAACTGCATGTCGGCAATGACATTTGTGGTATATTTCACAGATTTAAGCAAAGGTAAACAAGGTTACAACATCATACTTATTATAACTGACGTCTTTTACTAAACAAGAAATAGCTGTGCCATCGAAAAGTCAACAGGGCAAGACAGTTACTAATGCAATAGTCAATAACTTGTTTACATGTATAGGATCGAACAACATTGGACCTGGCATATCAAATTCCTTTGTGTTATACCATGGACGGCATACGGCATTCTGCTTTTAATTATGTTGAATTGTGAAAATAGTTCTGGTAAAATCAGCAGGCTTGATCTCTTTATATATATATATATATATATATATATATATATATATATATATATATATATATATATATATATATATATATATATATATATATATATATATATATATATATATATATATATATATATATATATATATATATATATATATATATATATATATATGAAGAAGCGTAAAAACCCCAAAGTAAATGAAGATATGAATAACTGCAACTTATTAACTACAACAAGCAAACCATCTAGAAAGAGTCCAAAAGTAAATTGAACAAGATCGTTTAGGGTCTGAATTATAAATAAGCGTGCGAAGGTTAATGTCGACGAGCACGATGGTAATTACACTTTATATTTAAACGCAGACCAAGGATTTTCTTTTCTTTTGAAAGCTCAAAAAATGGTAATAAATAATTTGACCTTGAGCCCGCTGTTTTGGTTAAATAACATTTTGGCTTCGTCTAAGATAAGGAGTCTTCTTCTTCCTCGTTCGTCCTGAAAAGGACGTTGGTTAGATAAGGAGTAATGCATAAATCGCTGAAAAGAATAAACGAGATGTGAGACACATGAGGATGATGATACGGCGAAGCATAACGATTATGCTGCGTCATCTATCTATCTATCTATCTATCTATCTATCTATCTATCTATCTATCTATCTATCTATCTATCTATCTATCTATCTATCTATCTATCTATCTATCTATCTATCTATCTATCTATCTATCTATCTAGATGTCCGCCCCTCCCTCCACCTGTCTGTCGTCTACCTTTCTCTCATCCTGATATATTGGTTCTACACCCTTTTCTCCATCTCTTCCCCCAATGATCTACTTTTGTTAACCCTCACATTTTCAACCTACTACGTTCTATTATGTCGTTTTATCACTCATAACTTCGGATAATAATCTTAAACATTAGCATTCACTCAGGCCTCAATCTATACTTCTCTCCAGCCCACATCTGTCTGGAGAACATCTTTAGAGAATTAGTAGGGGAAAAAAAACGAGAGAGCTAGACAGGAAAAAGCACTGAGGAAAATAAATGACAGCAACCGATCGTTACGAATCTTTAGAAGGAAATATTATGGCCAAGTAATCATACATTTCTTTGGCGGCTAAATGACTACAGACTGGAAGTCACCATGCGCTTTCTGCTTCCCGTCTGCCGAAATTATGGCCATGAAATTGGCCCGTAACATGGACGAAGATGACATTGATATAGCTGAACGTTCTTGCTGGAGCCATCGATTTCCTAAGACTGTATGCAGTTGAAGAAATGAGAAGAGATATCATGGAATTGAAATAAGCAGTAGGAGTAAAGGTGATTCTTGGAAGGTTACCCTGTCTGCAACAAGTTCAAGTCGAGTCTTCCTGTCCTGTGCCATCATTTCCAGCTTTTTCCTCGTCTTCTTTGTCCATTTTAAGCATGCCTTCAGTTCCATTCTCCGTGTGTTATTTAAAAAAAAAAAAAGTCTTTCTCCCTCTATTTATCTTATGTTGGGGATTCCCTAAAAAGCACCGTCTTTTAATGTTATCAACTGGTTTACTTAACGTGTGTCCTATTGTCACAGAATGACCTCGAAACTTTTCATATCTTGTGCCATCCCGTAATTTATGTTGTGCTCTTCGCGTTCTATTTTCCTTCTCGGACAATATTTGGTATTTTCGAGTCATTGTTTAAACTTCTTCCTGTAATAATTCGTCATGATGTTTGCCTGCCCATCCTCGCTGAGAGTAGATACAGGTAAGACCAGATTAGCCGCCAGTCATTTTCGCGTATTGACACCAGGTGTTTGTGTTTGCACCTGGAGCACCGGTCAAATGACAGACACACCTGAAAACGACGGTAATGTTGTAATCGCTCCCGGACAGAATTGTTACGAAGACATTATTTGTGATAATGTAGGAAGTCGTGAGTGTAAACAGGAACAATAATCGACGGAAATAACAATTCCTTATATGGAAAGTGACTTTTTAAAAATCACGCAGAATTTTCCTATGAGGAAATTGTTGGGATAAACCCCATCATAACACGCATGATTGAATACAATTGGCTGAGCAGTTCTAGATGTTATAAATAACACGTCTGAATGGAGCCTGGTCATATAGTAACAACTACGTGCGTGGGACGAAAGTTACAATATAATCTGACACTTTCGCCGGTTTAGAGCACTGTGAAATTCACCTCGGCAAGAAGACAGCCAGCTAGCCAGAGTAAGGAATAGGATCAGAATTCCATTTATCGGACCGGACCTTGTTTGAGCATCTTGTGGACTTACATCCAAGGAAAACTCTACATACATTAACACGGAAAGCCGGAATCCTAGGAATCTGTACACAAAGTCAGAGTGGGAGCCTAGTGTGAAGTAATACCCCAGACCGCGTGTAAGAGGCATGTTAAACAGGTTACCTTAACTATTTTCCTGAGCCAGGAGTCAGTAAACCACAGAGATTTTGAGGTAAGTTGTACATTTTTAAATTCTACATTTTGTATTTATTAACACGTGAAAATTGCTAGTGGATGTCCAAGTCATATGAGGCTGTCAACCTCAGCATATAGCATGATGATGTCATGAACCATCACTGCAAGAGTTGGTGACTGCTTTATGCGAGTTTCTCATAGAGATCAAAAAGCAGAGGTAGTCCCAAGATCCATATGGAGCAGGGAGTGGATGATGATAGAACTGATGTACATACTTATTGTCACAGTAGAGATATTCACCGAAATATATTTAGTTGGTTACGCTTTAGAGTGGCAACAGCGTAGAATAGAAAACCCATTTGGCGAGTCGGGCCAGAACGGAAGAGGATGTAGTTTTTTTGGCGCGATTCAGTCTAGGAGATGTCAGCGGTCCAGTACGGACGCTTGTTCCCTTTGTCAGCGGTTTTGCTGGGATTACACGAATGCCATTCTTGTTTATTGCTTGCCGATTGTTTCAGGTGTTCAGGATTATTATTAGATTACTAGAAGGGTGATGTGATTTCTGGTGGTTCTTTCCTGGATATTATTTACGGTAGAATCTTGCAATTAGGTATTGCCTTGTTTCAGTATTGGACGTCGCCTGTGAGCGATAGTCATTCTGTAGTCGCTGGTTAGATTATGTCGGTGACTGTTTTGCTGTTATGTGGAGCTGGTGATTTTGACAAGTAGTTTGGCATTTTCATTACATTGTGTATTGCATTTCATGTGTATTGTTAGCCGTGTGTGGCTCATATGTGTGCACCGTACTTATTAAAGTGTTATTACCTGATTTAGGTGTTATTGGACTATTCATGTCAGCTACTGTGTACTGTGGTCATACCTTTGAGACAGCGAGCGAAGTGTATAGTGTGAGTGTGCCTTAAATCCATAGTACCAGTAGAGGGGTTTGTTCACACCGCACAAGTAGCCCGGTGTGTTCTGTGTGTGTGCTGTCTAGCATTAGATACATATAACCTATTCTGACACTTATTATATTATTCTCCTTTTCAACCAGTACAAATGTAAAGATAATCAATATAAATGTTATGAATGTTTTCCGCTCACTGGGATTAATATTAATGCTCAGAGAGGGTAAAGTTCTGAGGTAGATGGGATGGTGGAATGAAAAAGGGAGGGGGGACGGCACACGATTGTGTGTCAGGAAACCTAATACTTAGAAGGGTATTTGTTTCTTTTCTTTCATAATACTAGTCGGTGGCACCAGCTGAAGGTGCCATCTCTGGAACAAAGTATGTGGTATAAGTGGCCTGCTGTAAACGCTAGGCACCATCATCAGATGGGTCTTGAAGACGCTTGACCAGCTTTGTGATTATTCCCTGATATTTCTTGGAACGTGTCACAACGTCCAGACTTGACCAGTAACGAGAGTGCAGCAGTCCATAACCTGCAAAGAACCAAACATCGGCGGAAGCATACACCAATAAACTTACTGGCAGCTAAGTACAAACTTAAAAGCTGCCAAGTGAAATTTCAGACAATTCCCTCAATATCCATAACATCACCTTGTGATGATTACCTTTTTTAAAAGAATTATTCATTTTACACTGTTAAATGTAATTAATTACTAAATTTGTTATTTATATATACATATACAAATTTATTGTTGATTTAATCATTTTAAGTGTACTTTACCCGTATGTCTTAGTCACCTTAAATACACTTAAAACAGAGCTACTAAATTTAGATTACTGAATTAAATCAGTTGGGGGCTCAAAGAGCTAAATCATACAATATATCTCTTCACAAAAGTTATCGGACAGATACTAAGTTAACTGTGCTAAGACACATTCAGCATTGTTCTTGATTTCTGAATATCTTGTGAAATCTACCTCAAGGTAGAAGCATCATCATCCTTCTATTTGCATCTCTGCCAAGAGTAATCTTGCGCGAAGGTAGATACATTTGAAGACTCACACTAGATACTCTAGATTTCGGCCATTGCTGGACCATCACTGCAGAGTTGAAGATTCTTATTTATGCATTTTGGTCTTGATTGCTTTAGATTTTTATATATCTTCTAATGTACTTAAACCTCATCTTGTCTTTTATATCCTTATTGTGATATAACTGTTCCTTCAACTTTGTGTTTGTTGCTGCTAAGGTATATGTCCACATCTTTCTCCAAGTGCAGTTAACAGTTATCGTATTTATTCTCATAATCATTGTCTTTTCCCTGTGTACTTTCAGACTCAACTGCTGTGGCCTTTCATCATGTGTTTTCATTTTGTCTTGCACCTGGTTTCTGCTACATTAGAGCTAGATCATCGGCAAAATAATCTGGGCAATAGGTGACATATATGTATAAAAACTGGGATATAAATAGATGTTAGATTAGAATAAAACGTTAGAATATGGAACTGGATATAAACTGTTCTTTATAGAAGAATGTTAAAATTACCATGAACAACTTAAAATGTAATTGGGATGTCCTGAAAGAGGCCAATTAGCACAGCAAGGAAGCTTATTCTAGTAAAAGGAAGCCGTTCACTATCTTTGGGCATGCTATATAGTTGGCATATATCGTGTCAACAAGACAGATTGAAGGGAAAAGAGATTGAGGGTGACAAAGAGAGAATATACTGGACACTTTGACAACATGAAATGGAAAGAAGTCAACAACAGAATTGATACATAGTGCTGGGGACACAAAGCTGTGAAGAAACATGATCGTCTACGCCACCAGCTATGTTACTTGAACAAGAAGAAGATACATTCTGTATCTAAAGCAAACACTTCAGCGCCATCTACAGAAAGACAACTGCTATTCTATTAAAAGAAAATAAAACTAAGATAACCACAATAAACTTCTCATAACCATCTACGACATACAAATGCACCCTGAATTTACAGCAAATAATGTTTCAGCCTTTTATTTTTTAGCGTAAACAAGACGAATAATATGAAATTGTGCACGAAGCTGGTAACACCATCATGTTAAACAAATTGTCACAGAAACCCCTACAGCTAGAATATGTGGATGCTTGGTGCAGGATTCCTGCAAGGACACTAGCTGAGATAGGGATTCCAGTCTCAATTAGGAGCGAAAATGTTAATGATAATGATGACGAAACCTGGCATACGAAAACTGACATACTCCAGTTAAACGGGGCGGAGCCATGACTGGATCTATGCCAGACGACAATGAGCAGGGCTTTTGTCTTTTCTTGTTTTAGTTCCCTATTTAAATCGATGATCTCGTTTCCCGTCGTAATTTCGGACTAACCTCTCCAGGGAGCGCGTGTGCTAATGGAGTATTTGTTACTTCGAATTACGTACTCGCTGTTTGTAACTATAAAACACAATGGCTTATTTAGGATCCCAGAGGTCCGGCTACGTGGGGGCCTGCGAGGATCTTTTTAAATACCTTATTACGCCATTCTCTGGCTAGAGCTTGGAAGAGTTTTATTTATTGCTTTCCTTCATTGGTGTTTAGTATATCAATTGTATCCGTTTCTATAGCTGTTCAACGTCAATTATTTTGACTGACTTTTGTCATGTTCACACCGGGATCTCGCTTCTTGTCTGTCACAACGTACCTAATATATTACATTGAGCCTATTCCATACACGGCATTGGGTTTCAACACAGGACTCTATAACATCATCATCAACTCCTTGTTCGCTACCTATAGAGTAAATAAATAATGTAGGAAACCTTGAGTCCCATGAACAGTAAATAAATCTTCCACTACACATTACTGGACACAAGTATTTTGGCCTTTATTTGGTTTATACTTGCTGATAGGAAAATTATATTAGTGATTAAAAGTTAATTGCTTATCCTTTGCAGGACGTGGCAATCAACCCCAGCTTTTATTGGCTGTTTTTTGGTTTTTCTAGGCAATTTTTTCTCATTCAGTAGTTTGCCATTGCTTTCTGAACGGTACGGCGCTTATATCATTGTTAAAAATCCACACAAAGCGATCTGCTACCAAACCGCCTGCAGCAGGTTTCGAACCTGGTATATCTGGATTATGAATCTGCGTTCATATCCATTAGGCCACAGACGCCGATATATTAGTGATTGCGTCTTTAAAAACAATTGTCTGGGTCGTCCACGGGACTATATACCATGCAAAATTGGCTGAGCGTCCTTTCACGATGTACTGTCACAGCAAGGCGATGGCGCCGTTTCGTTGGTCCTAGGTTCGATTCCCGGTAAGCCTGTCACTTATCTTTTCTTTTCTGTTGTCATCCTTTATGTTTTAACGAGTACCTGTTAATTACCTGTATTTACTAATTTATTAACTTGTAGAGTAAGGGGCCACAACTGTAACTGGTTTGCTTGCAGGAAGCCTGCGTCAAAGTACATGCTCCTACAGCAGTTGCTTCAGCAGCTATTTGTTTTACAAGTTGAGGTTGTCAACCTCATACTGCCATGCACAACCTCATATGAGACAGCAATAGACCCACAGCAGCTGCATGGGGCACGTCTGACATAAGTATCTACTTAAAACGTCAAAAGTTGACTTGAGTCAACTTAGGGAGAAAGGAACTTGATGGTTGCCCAAGGCATTATCGATGAAGAATCTTCTCAGTTTAAAAAGGAAAAAAAAATATATGTGTTATTACGGCTGGATTATTTTGCTCATGCGCAAAGCGCTTTATATATGTTTAGCTGTAGAACAAATTTAAACTGCGATTTTACCGTTGTTTACATTTCTGTTTTTATTTGATTACTTTACTCAATTCGAATATTTTAATTCCCATTCTGTCGCTATATAGTATCTCGAAGTAAAGAGAGTTGAAAAATTCGGGGCCGAAATGAGGGCGTAACAATTTTCGCAACCAAGGGAAGTTACAAACTTCCGGTATATTATGAGTGTGGAACAAATTCATACGCTTGTGGTACGTAGCGAAATAGCAGGCGGGATGCAGAGACGGTGGAAACACTAATTAGACGCCGGGACGTCATTGACCGGCCTTGTAGCGAACAGAGATGGGACCGTCAGTAGTCATGATTTGACAAGTGTGATGTGCACGAACTAAGACAGCTATAAACAGCGCTCGTGGTTTTTTTTACTGGACTACGCTGCAAGTAAAACAAAACCCACAATATTTTTAATGTGCGCATGACCTCAAGATGTAAACTTGCAGATGAGTAGTTATTTAATCGCTAGCAAAATAGATGGTGGTATATTTTTCAAGCGTGAGCACTTATTCAGTTCAGGTCTGAATAAGCGAACGAAGAAAAAGACGGAAAAAAGGTTGAATAAATAGTATGATTTTATTACTGCTATTGTTGCTACATCTATTACTGTTAATGCTACCGTAACTACTACCATTACTACAATTATTAACTAATATAATATAGCCGGCATAATAAATCAGCTAACGAAGATAAGCAAAATAGAGCATAATATAATTTATAAAAATTATAAATCGCTGATTGGATTTTAGAATCTAGAGAATATTCGTAAGTAGCTAATTGTGACGTATAATGGAAAGAGAGCCTACAGTAATCTGACAGGCTTGTAACCTCGTAGCGTTCTATGATTTGCAAGCAAAACCACGCATTCTTTCTACCTGTGTTAACTTACACAAGCGTACTTTTCGTCCCACCTCTTTTTCTGTGAACACGAGCTAACGCAATGTTTACAAACTGCATGACCTGTCAGTCATAACAGGTAGCGAATCAGGTTTGTTTACCTAGTTTTCTCACGCGAGCTTATCTGTCAATCATACGATACCTGACAGACTGCACGTGAAAAACACAGAGTCTTTGAAGTCCATGAGGGGAGATCCAGGATTTTCCCGAGTGCGCTTTGATGTCGATTCACGGGCAAAAATCTTCGAGAACCCCGTTACACGGATATAAGTCTTTTGATGGCGGTCGAACGCCCGAGAAAGGCCGACCGTAAACTTTTATCTGGGGAACTCTGTTCTGATTCTCCGTTACTCACACAATAGTGCGAAAAGTAACATCATCTATAGATCAGAGAAACATAATGATATATAAACTGTTTTCTTAAACTTGCTATCAGTTGTCACTCAGAATTTTTGGATAGTTCTAGAAGCACGTAGTTCTAGAATCATTGTGGAAAATGTGTTAATAGCATTCGTGGATTTTCTTTTCATTCTGATTTTCCAAACCCAGCAATATTTTTTTTCAATTTTATCAGCCCACTGGGGTGGTGTGATAAACGAGCGCAAAGGCCTTTTTGATTTATCTTTTCCTACATTTTTCATATTGTATTTTCTCCGACATTTGCTCTTTCATCCCATATTTGCGACCCACATTTGCTATTTCATCGTTGTGATTACTCGAGACCAGTATCTAGAGAACCACATTTGTTCTTTCATCGAGGGAAATAAAAGTCCTTTGACTGAGTCCCCAAGCCTGACATTATCGTTTGAAGCCCACATTGCATCGTGATAAATCTGGTGAAAACACATCTGGTCATCCGAATCAAACATCTGGGCATGCTGTAATTTCTGTGACACCACATTGGACGCCCAGATTGGCCAGTGTGACGTACGTCTAAGTATGACAAATGAATTTCCCTGACTCGATGGATTATAACAGAATATTGGCCTCTCATAACTTTAGAACCCCTGATCATCTGTTGTAACTTTAACCTGCATGCAGCATTTCCACGAGAACTTTACACGCTGGATCATTAATATGTAGCCTGCTATCTTCTGTGAACTTTTGAGATCGCATGGCCTTTGATGGGAGGTTAAATCACGCCCTCAACCATCTCTGAGAACGATTTATAGCAATCTTTTCCTTAACGCCGGCCCAAAAGAGGACGTGGCCAGAGACTCACTTCTGTTTCTAGAGCAAGTAACAGCAGTTCAATTTCTTACCTGGCTGTCACCCCGCCTGGTGGGAGTTGCCAAAGCTTCTCAGAACAGCGGCACCATCAAAGCCAGGCTGATCTTCAGAATTCAACGTGGGGCGGTATACGATCTAAAGAAATCAGGGAACTCCCAGCTAACGTAGTTAGCTTCTCGAGAAATTTTTCGCGCTCTCATGCGAGCAGCCTGAGACGAAGAAAATCGGTAGACCGGGGGAAACGGAGGAATCGCAGCGGTTAACACAACGGCGAGGTACCTCAGATTCTGCTCGACTTCAAGAAGGGTGTGAAAATCTAACATGTCCTATTTAAGTTACATTTGAGAAGTATAAATAAAGAACTCCGAAAACTGCATTTTATCGTTCGTTCTGACAGAATCCTAGTTTCACTAGCATAGTCGGATTCCTGCTAGATTTCATCTACTTTCGTTGACTATTGGAGTGTATTCTTTCTGCGCAGACGGTAATTTATACATTAGCTTCGAGTGCTCAGTGGCCTAGTTATTTCAATTTATTTCATTGGATTGTGGTGTAAATTTAACCTTATTAAATAAACCCATTTTCAAAGTTCTAGTGCAAACTAATGTTACAGCTAAAAGTATTTCCTAATACACTTGACGCGTAAATAAATTTTGCAGACGTTAAACGGAATTATAACCAGTAAATCCAGTTTAGTTCTGTATAGATAGATGTGCTTTTAATTATTTTAACTCACGGGGAGTTTTCCTGATTTGTTAAATTGACGACGCTAATAAAGTAAATAGGCTAACTGTAATTTATCGCGTGTCAGATTATAATATGATTTGTAATGCATTTCTTGTTTTGATTATCTTTCATTCAGAACGATCCTTCAACCTGCATCCCAGCAATTATTAATTATATACAGAGTTCTGCCAACTCAATTCGATAACTCCAGTAACATATGAACCTTTTTAAAGCTAAACTTGTGGCGACCTGTAATGGGCCCCGCTCCTCTGAATTTAACTGAGAATAAAGCCACCCAAGAAACACTTTTAAAATACTAGTTCATATAGGCTAGTCCTTAAAGTAAACTGGAAGCAGAACATATTTTATTCACTGCCCTATTTGTGAAGAAAAAACATAGATCTACCTGAACACTGTCTGTCAAGTATATTCAGTGGATTTTACCCACCCCGAAGAAGAACTTACCTCAGTGTTTTTAACTTGTGACAGTACGGAAAAAGAAAGTTATCTCCACCAGCTGTGAAAATTTTAGGAACCACACCATACCTCACGCCTAGCCAAATGCCTGTGCCATTCATTAGGAACTTTATCTAAACCAACAGTAGCCTTTACGCTTCACCGTCTGGCGATTTTTTGAGACTATTTGTTACCTCGTTAAATCTGGGGTCTGACACGGAAGAAATAAGAGGACCAGTCCATTATTCCACGGTATTAGCTGCTGTGGTAAATAATTCCTAGAGTGACAGAATTCACCATTTTGGTAAGTCTGCGTGTGTGTTTGTGGGATGGCCAGCCCTAGTGTGTTTTTTTAATGAAAGGAGATTTAATCTTTTCTTTACCCTTTTAATTAGTTCGACCTAGTATTAAGGTGCATTATATTCCTTGTACGGGATTTCTCCTAGCGGGATTGTGTAACTGTGTTCATTCCCCCCTCCCGTAAAATTTGTATGATTAAAGGGAGACATTTGAGAACCCTAGCTTTTCCTCTACACACCCCCCCCCCCTTTTATTGTAACCCCTTGCCTCAGAGTAATAAATTTACCAGTGGGTTAAATTGCCTATCTCTGACCCCCCCCCCCCCCCCTTCTTGTCTTTTGGACCGGGTCTTGTCTGTTAGTAAATACAAAGGGAACGGTGGATGGGATATTTCTCCTCAAACCCCCCTCTTCCCTTATCATATTTGTATTCTGTAACTTTTGATTTTTGACTGTAAATGTATAATTATTTGTGACTGCTTTATGACAATAAAGGTATTAATCTTTATTTGTGTTGGTTGTCGGCTGGCCCAAAACTCCAAACATTTCCATCTGTGTAGGCTGTATTTATGTACGTGGTGCGACAGAATCACCAAATCGGTGAGTGCGCCTGAGCGACTGGAACTGACAAACAATTGTTTGTTCAGAAGAGAGATAGGAATAGTCTGTGAGAAACAGATATTGTCGTAATAAGAGACTGTCCTTGCTCTTCCCAGCGCTTGTGAATATACTACCTCATTCTCCTAAATCCTTATTCTCACAGAGCCTTCAATATTCCTCTACACTCTAAAGGGACCAATATCCATAAGCACCCTCTCAGATAAAAATTACGACAATATATGGGGGCTCGTCCGGGATTCTGAACCTAGTTAAAATAGAGTGTGGTTGATTGTCTTTGTGAAGTAGGGTATAATCTTTAAAAGTAATTACTTCCCCTAGACCAAGCCGTTCAGTATTTGGGCCGACCACACAATAATTGTGACAGGTTTGTTTTTTCCACAGGAGCAGGCAGTTAGTGATTATAAAAGATTTGTCACCTTTGTATTCTCTGGCAGAGGGAATTGAAAATTTTTGGTTATATAATTGCTGGGACTGCGTGATTGTATTACAATCACTAAAGATTTTAAAGCGTTTGAGTTGAGCTAAGCTAAAGACGGATTGTTCTGATTTTTAAAAAATTAAGTTAACTACGTATCATCTCAAAATTGTCTTCAGGGACGGAGTTTGTTGTTAAAGAATTAACATTTTCTGGGAAAAAAAATAATAATTTTTTTTTCTTTTAAATTGGTTTAATTTAAATCTTTCTCTACTGATAGAAATAGTAGATTATTTTCTAGTGTAACTTACCAATTAATTGGCATAGTTGCTTGCGTTAAGAGTCTTAAGTGACAATAATAGCAGCGATAAGTTAACACACGAGGTCATTAAGTAAATTGTTTTTTACTTTCGTTTTTTCTCGTAGCGGCTTTGAATTTTTTCCCTTCTTGTTCTTTCGTACTATTCTCTAGTCATACTACATCTTATTCTTTAACAATGGCAGAGAGGATACAGATGAGGTCCATCCTGAGGCTGGAAGCGAAAGAGGCAGGCTTAGACGCAGAAGCGGCGAATCTGTTTATCAACCAGGAATTGGAAATATATGACGCGCAGCAACAAAGAGCAGAAGCAGAGAGGAAGGAAGAGAAACAAAGAGCAGAAGCTGAGAGGAAGGAAGAAAAAGAGAGAGAAGAGAGGACAGAAGCTAGGAAGAAAGAAGCGGACGATCGTCAATTGGAGCAGAAGAAAATTGAGGCAGGATGGAAGCTCGCAGGGAAAGAGAGAGAGCGAGAAAGACAACATGAACTGGCGCTTAAGGCTTTAGAGAGTCGGGGCGCCTCTACTCCGAAAAACGGAGAGCCGTCTTCGCCCCAGTCAATGGATCTCTCCAGCACTCAGACTGCCCAACTAACGGCGATGTCTTTTGCTTTAGAATTATTTCCTAGCCCTAATGAAAAAATTGACAGCTACCTAGAAAAATTCGAAAGGCTCGCGAATCTGTATGGGTTAGAGAGTTCCCGCTGGGCACTTAAGCTCTCAACGTCACTAAAAGCTAATGCTTATGACGTGTACACGAAGCTGGGAGCCAACCAACATGATTACGACATGCTGAAAAAGGCCTTGCTAGAATGGTTTGAGATGACCGCCCGACAATTCCTGCAAATGTTCAGGAACAGCCGAAAAGAGAGCACGGAAACATTCCCACAATTCTCTATCATCCGGCCGGAAATGGGCTCGTGGAACGTTTTAACGGCACCCTTACCACCATGTTACGTAAGCTGGGTCAGGAGAAACCGGAAGACTGGGACCTATATATATCGGCTGCCTTATTCGCCTACCGAGAGATTCCCCAAGCGTCTACGGGATTCGCGCCAGCTACACTTTTATTTGGCAGACCTATTAAGGGGCCATTAGAAGCCTTACTTTGGTCCCTGACAGACCAAAAGGCTGACGAGACAGTCGTCTCTGCAAGCAAATATGTATCTGAGCTCAAGGAAAGGCTAAAGCTAGGATGGGATCTAGCTACAACAAACCTTACGAAAGCCCGCGCTAAACATGCTAAAAGATACAACAAAGCTGCAAAAGAGAGAGAGCTCCAACCAGGGGAGAAAGTATTTTTGTTGCTACTCCAACCGGAAGCAATAAACTTCGCATCGGATGGCAAGGGCCGTTTTACCATCCTTAAAAAGATCTCACGTACCATTACAAGATCTCCATCAAAGGAAAGGAGAAGGGGTCTTCCCACATTAAATCTGCTTAAGAAATATTTGGAAAGACCGGTGCCATCCTCCGAGCATCTCCTGGCTGTCGCCATAGCAACGGAAGACGAGGAAGATGATGATGGTTGCATGGAGTACCCATTGCAACCCACAGAATCCTTTAAAGATGTCAAGTTCGGCGACAATCTCTCACCAGAACAACAAACAGAAACCAGGGCGCTACTACAGCAATACAGTGCAGTCTTAACGGATGTACCTGGTCGAACAAATCTCATCGAATTTGACATGAAATTAACAAACGAGACCCCTGTTCGAACCAGAGTATACCCCATTCCGTACGCCAAAGCTGATGCACTTCGCGGAGAAATAGACAAGCTGCGTCAGGCAGGAATTTATCAGCGAGTCTACATCTCCTTACAGTTTCGAGTGTAGTGCTGTTACAGAAGCCCAATAAGGAAGTTCGGCTGTGTATTGATTACCGGTTGCTAAACGCCTAACGGAATTCCAGCCTGAACCGCTCCAAACTGTTTCTGAGTTGTTCACCAAGCTCAGCAAAGCTAAGATCTTCTCCAAGATTGACCTCAGTAAAGGTTATTATCAAATACCAGTCAAGGAGGAAGTTAAACCTTTGCTAGCTTTCAGCACTAGTGAAGGACATTACACATTTAATGTGATGCCGTTCGGACTGCATAACGCACCAGGAGTGTTTACCAGGATGATGAGAAAGCTTTTAGAACCCTTGCAAAGTCCCCACATCCATAATTTCATGGACGACATCCTAATTGCATCGGAATCCTACGAAGAACATATTGCTACAGTCGCTATGCTCCTTAGGAGACTACAGGAAACTGGTCTCACAGCCAGACCTAGCAAATGTCTCATCGCATTTGAAAAGCTGGACTTCCTGGGGCACACTATTTCTCACGGCTGTAGTTGGCCTATTAAGAAGAACGTGGAGAAAATAGTGGCAGCAAAAAGACCCCGAACAAAGAAAGACATCAGGTCATTCTTATCACTATGTGCTTACTATCAGAAATACATCCAGAACTTCAACGGACTGACAGCACCTCTGACTGACCTCACCAAGAAAGGTTGTCATGATAAGGTCATGTGGAATCAAAAGTGCGAACATGCATACAGCACTTTGAAAGGACAGTTGGCGGCATACCCCATCCTAAGGTTACCTGACCTTAAGAAACCTTTCATACTGAGAGTTGACGCGTCAGGTCAGGGCATCGGGTCAACATTGCTGCAGGTCGAGGACAGTGACCCGAACCTGCTATTCCCAGTTGCTTACGGCAGTCGGAAACTGAATAACGCGGAACGCAACTACAGTGTCGTTGAAAGAGAATGTCTCGCTCTGATTCATGGCATCAGACGCCATCATGAATTTCTGCATGGTACTTCTTTCACGGTGCAAACAGACCATGCTCCATTAGCTTTCCTGGGTGCCAATAAGGAATTCAACGCAAGGATAATGCGTTGGGCCTTGCTATTGAGTGTTTATTCCTTCAAAGTGGAATATATTCCAGGAAAACAGAATGTCGGAGCTGACTTCTTGAGTAGAAACTGGACCACGGAGGAAGAGGAGAAAATCGACGATGCCAATCATCCAAAAGCTACCGATCAGGGCAGCTTCATTGTCATAAATGAAATATGAAAACGAGTTTCCATGTCTCAAAAGTGGGGACGACTGTGACGTACGTCTAAGTATGACAAATTAATTTCCCTGACTCGATGGATTATAACAGAATATTGGCCTCTCATAACTTTAGAACCCCTGATCATCTGTTGTAACTTTAACCTGCATGCAGCATTTCCACGAGAACTTTACACGCTGGATCATTAATATGTAGCCTGCTATCTTCTGTGAACTTTTGAGATCGCATGGCCTTTGATGGGAGGTTAAATCACGCCCTCAACCATCTCTGAGAACGATTTATAGCAATCTTTTCCTTAACGCCGGCCCAAAAGAGGACGTGGCCAGAGACTCACTTCTGTTTCTAGAGCAAGTAACAGCAGTTCAATTTCTTACCTGGCTGTCACCCCGCCTGGTGGGAGTTGCCAAAGCTTCTCAGAACAGCGGCACCATCAAAGCCAGGCTGATCTTCAGAATTCAACGTGGGGCGGTATACGATCTAAAGAAATCAGGGAACTCCCAGCTAACGTAGTTAGCTTCTCGAGAAATTTTTCGCACTCTCATGCGAGCAGCCTGAGACGAAGAAAATCGGTAGACCGGGGGAAACGGAGGAATCGCAGCGGTTAACACAACGGCGAGGTACCTCGGATTCTGCTCGACTTCAAGAAGGGTGTGAAAATCTAACACGTCCTATTTAAGTTACATTTGAGAAGTATAAATAAAGAACTCCGAAAACTGCATTTTATCGTTCGTTCTGACAGAATCCTAGTTTCACTAGCATAGTCGGATTCCTGCTAGATTTCATCTACCTTCGTTGACTATTGGAGTGTATTCTTTCTGCGCAGACGGTAATTTATACATTAGCTTCGAGTGCTCAGTGGCCTAGTTATTTCAATTTATTTCATTGGATTGTGGTGTAAATTTAACCTTATTAAATAAACCCATTTTCAAAGTTCTAGTGCAAACTAATGTTACAGCTAAAAGTATTTCCTAATACACTTGACGCGTAAATAAATTTTGCAGACGTTAAAAGGAATTATAACCAGTAAATCCAGTTTAGTTCTGTATAGATAGATGTGCTTTTAATTATTTTAACTCACGGGGAGTTTTCCTGATTTGTTAATTGACGACGCTAATAAAGTAAATAGGCTAACTGTAATTTATCGCGTGTCAGATTATAATATGATTTGTAATGCATTTCTTGTTTTGATTATCTTTCATTCAGAACGATCCTTCAACCTGCATCCCAGCAATTATTAATTATATACAGAGTTCTGCCAACTCAATTCGATAACTCCAGTAACATATGAACCTTTTTAAAGCTAAACTTGTGGCGACCTGTAATGGGCCCCGCTCCTCTGAATTTAACTGAGAATAAAGCCACCCAAGAAACACTTTTAAAATACTAGTTCATATAGGCTAGTCCTTAAAGTAAACTGGAAGCAGAACATATTTTATTCACTGCCCTATTTGTGAAGAAAAAAACATAGATCTACCTGAACACTGTCTGTCAAGTATATTCAGTGGATTTTACCCACCCCCGAAGAAGAACTTACCTCAGTGTTTTTTAACTTGTGACAGTACGGAAAAAGAAAGTTATCTCCACCAGCTGTGCCAATTTTAGGAACCACACCATACCTCACGCCTAGCCAAATGCCTGTGCCATTCATTAGGAACTTTATCTAAACCAACAGTAGCTTTTACGCTTTACCGTCTGGCGATTTTTTGAGACTATTTGTTACCTCGTTAAATCTGGGGGCCTGACACGGAAGAAATAAGAGGACCAGTCCATTATTCCACGGTATTAGCTGCTGTGGTAAATAATTCCTAGAGTGACAGAATTCACCATTTTGGTAAGTCTGCGTGTGTGTTTGTGGGATGGCCAGCCCTAGTGTGTTTTTTTGAATGAAAGGAGATTTAATCTTTTCTTTACCCTTTTAATTAGTTCGACCTAGTATTAAGGTGCATTATATTCCTTGTACGGGATTTCTCCTAGCGGGATTGTGTAACTGTGTTCATTCCCCCCGCCCGTAAAATTTTTTTGATTAAAGGGAGATATTTGAGAACCCCTCCCTTTCCCCTCCCCCCCCCCCCCCCCCCCCCCTTATTACTGTAACCCCTTGCCTCAGAGTAATAAATTTATCATTGGGTTAAATTGCCTATCTCTGATCACTCCCCCCCCCCCTTTCTTGTCTTTTGGACCGGGTCTTGTCTGTTAGTAAATACAAACGGGAAACGGTGGATGGGATATTTCTCCTCAAACCCCCCTCTTCCCTTATCATATTTGTATTCTGTAACTTTTGATTTTTGACTGTAAATGTATAATTATTTGTGACTGCTTTATGATAATAAAGGTATTAATCTTTATTTGTGTTGGTTGTCGGCTGGCCCAAAACTCCAAACATTTCCATCTGTGTAGGCTGTATTTATGTACGTGGTGCGACAGAATCACCAAATCGGTGAGTGCGCCTGAGCGACTGGAACTGACAAACAATTGTTTGTTCAGAAGAGAGATAGGAATAGTCTGTGAGAAACAGATATTGTCGTAATAAGAGACTGTCCTTGCTCTTCCCAGCGCTTATGAATCTACTACCTCATTCTCCTAAATCCTTATTCTCACAGAGCCTTCAATATTCCTCTACACTCTAAAGGGACCGATATCCATCAGCACCCTCTCAGATAAAAATTACGACAGCCAGGGGAAAACGTCTCATGCTGTAATGGTGTTATCTTTGGTCGGCCGCTGTTCAGACAAGCGTTGGGTTACCACATTGGACGCCCACCGTGGCCAGGTGAACAATAAACAATCAGAGGTCAAACTACACCCACGTTTGGACTGACAGGGGACAAGAGCGATCCTGTGAATGAGTGACCAGAGGGGCCATTAAGGATTGGTTGGTATGAGCGGAGCTGTACAAGAAACCCATATTGGACTGGCAGAAATATAATCTACTGCGTAGCTTGCAAGAGGAAGGAGTCCAGTTTTTTACATTGTGAGGAAGAGATTAATCCCAAAAACGCCTAGCCTAATACACGTGTTTATTCAGAGTGGATATAATTCAGTTCTGTGATGAATTGTGTTCTTAAAGGATTTTGCGAAGGGAAAAGAAGGTTAGTAGATCTTATTAATACATTTTCTTATTTTTGTTTATTTTAACCTCACAGCTAAAATGTGCGGAAGATAAAATTTCAAATAATTCTTGGCATAACTGATTAATAAAATCAGAAGATTTTCCTAGAAGATGATAGGATGATAGGAGGTAATTAATAGTTCATACGTCACCTTCATCATCATCACAGTCTCCCATGCGCACACACTCTCATGCACAAGATATTTAACATCATTAGAATTGAACTCAGAGAGAGAGAGATGAATAATGAGCAGTAGTTTAAATGCAAGTCAACCAGTGATGTTAAATGTGAAAAACTTACGAAGACTTTTGTGTGTCTTCAGTTCATCAGAAGTCTGAGTCTACACACAACGTGTCTGACGTCTAACCAGAAATAAGTTATCAAAAACGGACATTTGGCTAGCAGAATTCGCCATAGGACATCTTTCATTCCTCAATTAAAAAGGAATATTGTCTCACCCACAAGTCAGAAGGTGGACGCAGCATTTTTCGTCACCATATACTGCTTGCTAACAAGTTCAATACATCGTTATCACAAGTTCAATACAGAGTCATCATAAACTCAAATCACTCGAAAGATCATTATTATCTGAAGTCAAGCAAGAGAGCTCAAAAGAGGAATTGCATATTTATAGCAAAGCAACACCCTCTTAAGCGCATTCTATGAAGCAGACTATATATATATTTTATGAATCACGACTACATATGCAAGATTATGAGTCTACATATCACTACCGATTCGTGAAGATATCCAATCTGGCCAGTACCCTCGGGAGATTAGACAACAGACCTTTTGTTCATATGACAACTATTAACTGTTGATCAACACTACAGAGATATACTCAAACAGTGAAGGAATATACATAGATATTTCGTCAGCGTTCTCCGTACGACAACAGTATTCATCAGAACGTCCTCAGCTTAGAGATACCCCACTCGACATAACGTATAACAACTTGGGACATTTTATGCATACATGTGAATCCTCATATCTAGGAGAAGCATTTAGAGACACATGGACTGTGTAGAGTACTCACCATTTTGGTAACACGTATCATATCACATCATCATTTCAATTTACACCAATTCATACTTAATTAACTATTACTTAATTAACTGCAATTTTATTATCTCATCTGTGTGTTTTGTGTGAATCGTCTTTCACCATCATCACGTTCTAACCATTACTAACCCTATATGTGTGGATATTTCATTAATAAACCCAACGATCGTTTGCTCATTATCTAGTTTGTTAATGTATCACTCGTGCTGTCGGTGTTACATATTCACCTATAGGAACATTTCTCTACTCAGATGAGGTTGGGGGCTTTTTCTTTACGAGATCTAAGGGTAGAAGCTAAGTTCGTGGAGAAACAGAACTCTTTCAATAATTAATTAGAAAACACTGTCTAGTGGAAAGCATTCGCATTCCTGTCTTCTTGTCCCTATCTCGAATAGGTCTTTTTTCTTTCTTAACGAGATAATTTCTAGAGACCTTATATCTAACATCTCATAGACTATTCCTGGCAAAAACTACTGTTGTAGTTGCCCCAGTACTCACCACACGACAATTGGGGGCTCGTCCGGGATTAGTGAACCCGGACTTAGAAGTGTGAGAAATCACATTTTCATCCCTGCTATACAGTTGCGATAATTGCAAAATTTGTTGGCATTTTGAGGGATTCACTTCTAGACTGACTCTTACTATATGTGTCTATTTCATATGGGGGATAATTTATATCTGTAAAGCACGAGTGATACTTTTTAAATTAAGTGTAAAACGGACAGAGTAAGCACTTTTTGAGAACAGAAGATACTGTAGGGAACTGATTAATAAAAATCTTTTTCTGTAACTGCTGGGAAAATTTTTATCATAAATATTTAGCAAATTTTTCATAGAAAACTTCGAGATAATCTGTTATATAATTTTCGGAATATGCTGAGTGAGTGATTTTTTTTAAAGAACTATTTGAACTTGATTACTAATTTAAACCTAGAAGGTTTTAAGAGATAATTACTTTTGCGAGTCAAACAATTGATTTGGAGGTCACTGCCAATTTTCCCCTTCGTGAACCAGTACTGCATATCATGGCAGATGCCGCAAAAATTAGAACTAGTTTAATGGAGGCAGGGCGTGAATACGGGTTAAGTGGAAAAGATCTGATGAAATTTGTGAGTGAGGAGACTGATAAATTCCATGCAAGAGAGATGGAAGTGCAGAAACTTGCAATAGAGAAGGAGAAAGCAGCAGCAGAAGCAGCGGAGCGGAAAGCCGCAGCAGAAGCAGCGGAGCGGACAGAAGCAGCAGAAGCAGCGGAGCGTAAAGAGAAAGCCGCAGCAGAGCATGCACTTAACATGAAGCAACTGGAAATCCAGGGACAGACCAATCAGATAGAGCTGGCAAAAAGTGCAGCGGCTTCCAACTTTGATGGAGGGTACTCACCCCGCTCAGATGGTGTGCGTACTTCGCAACCTGCACCACCCAATGCTATGAACTTTCCGCTGGAACCTTTTTCAAAAAGGAACGATACCATGGACGCCTTTTTAGACCGCTTCGAACGCTTTGCAACAGGGTTTGGACTTGAAGAACGGAAGTGGAATTTGAAACTTTCCCAGGGCCTAAGAGGAGCCGCCTACGAAGTTTTTAATAAACTTCCGGCCGGAGAGCAGGATGACTATCAGGCATTGAAAAAAGCTCTCTTGGTGAGGTACCAGCTTCATTCAGAGGCTTACCGGAAAAAATTTCGAGGTTCTAGGAAGGAGGCCGGAAAGACTTTCTCACAGTTCGCAGCCCGTATTGAAGACTACCTAGTGAAGTGGTGTACACTGGGAAACTTTACCGAGAACTATGACGGGTTGAAAGAGCTGATTGTGATAGAGCAACTAAAAGAGTCTATGTCGGTGGAAATGCGTAGATTTCTCACTGAAAACGGCGCTGACCGGTTAGAAAATATTCTTACACTGGCAGAGCGATTCCAAAATGCTCTCATGGAGTCTCAAGGAGCCAGAAAGAAGTTTTCGGATCAGGCGCCAAAGCAAACTGCTCGCTCCCAACCAGACCAACAAAGCAAAGGACCACACATCTCGCATAAACAGCACGCAAAACAAGATAACTACAAAGAGCAAAACAAGAAAAATGCTGCGCCACACCAGAGACAGGGAGATAAATGGTGCAAGTACAGTCGCTTGAACAATCACAACACTAATGAGTGCAAGCGCAGACCTCCTCCCCAACATGCTGCCTGTCCGCAGACAAAATCGTCACCTCGGAAGGAGCAGGGGACCGGAAACGTTTCTCATCCTCCTGTCATCGAATCAGTCCTCGTAAACGGACAATCTGTGGAGTGCCTTTATGACACAGGACTTGCTTTCGATGCGGTGGTCTTGGCATCTCTTGTCACCCCTGACCAGATAACAGAAGAGAGTGTCGACATCCAAGGTCCGACGAAGGATGTTGCACCCATGACACTGCAAATTGCACTTATCAGAGTGGAATTTCGTTATGTGACAGGAGAGATTCGTGCAGCTGTAATGGAAGAACCAATCTACTCTTTAATCTTGGGATGTAGATATGTGTTCCTTGGAGAACCTACTCAACCACTAGTCATAGCGGCCGTACAGACTAGAAGACAGTCAAGAAAAGACGCAGAGCAGGAACCTCCTACCAATATCCTCCCCGAGGAATTGAAGAGGGCCCAAATGGAAGATTCCTCACTGGCGACTTGTTTTAAAAAATTACCTAGGACACACAACCCACCTACCAAGGGAGACTTCTTTATGAAAAATGGATTGATGTATCGCCGAGCTGGAAATGAAGGACAGGAACACAACCAATTAGTAGTCCCTGCAACCTATAGGAACCAGGTGCTTGAGATGGGCCACTCTATCCCATTTAGTGGACACATGGGAATGAGCGCCACGACTCAAAGGATCGCCTGCCCCTATTATTGGCCAGGGATCACCGGCGACATTGAACGTTTCGTCAAGTCTTGTCCTCAGTGCCAGAAAGTTGCACCAAAACACTGGACGGCACCCGCGACCCTTGGGGAGATGCCAATCTTGGGCACCCCATTTGAAAGAGTGGCCGTGGATATGATTGGACCTCTGCTGAGAACTAAGAAGAGGAACTCCCATATCCTTACCTTAGTGGACACCTGTTCCATGTGGGGCGAAGCCATAGCCATGCCAGCATGCGACTCAGTGCATGTAGCTGACGCTTTACTGAATATCTTTACTAGATTGGGCTTCCCACATGAAATTCTCACAGACAACGGGTCACAATTTAGAGGCAAGTTGACAGAAGAGGTGCTTAGAATATTCAAGACTAGGCATATCCATACTTCGCCCTATCACCCCCAAAGTAACGGGCAAGTAGAGCGGTTTAACGGGACGCTCACCTCTATTCTTCGGAAGTTGGCACAGGAGAAGCCAGAAACTTGGGATCAGTATCTTCCTGCCGCATTATTTGCTTATAGGGAAGTACCGCATGCGTCAACTGGAGTTTCTCCGGCCACATTACTCTTCGGAAGACCTATTAAAGGTCCATTAGAAGCATTACTAAGAACATGGACAGATGCCAAGGCAGACGACACTGTCACATCAGCCTTCCAGTACGTCACAGACTTGAAACAACGCCTGAAGACTGGCTGGGAATTAGCCACAGCGAAAGTACGGGAGGCTAGGCGGAAACATGCCAAATATTACAATCGCAATGCGAAGGACCGAGAACTAGCAGTAGGAGAGAAGGTGCTACTTCTTCTGCCAAGTAGAAGTAATAAATTGCAGATTTGCTGGAGGGGACCCTACAAAGTGGTGGAAAAGATTTCTCGCACCAACTATAAAATCGCCGTGAACGGAAAGCAGAAAATGTATCACTTAAATCTGCTTAAGAAGTTTTACGAGCGAGCCCCTGCCGAACCAGCGCACCTCATGGCTATGGCCATTGCTATGCAAATGGAAGAAGAGCCATTATCATCCGTAGAGTACCCGGTGATACAGGAGGAATCACATTTAGATGTGAAAATAAGCTCCACCTTAACGGAAGCCCAGCAAGAAAAAGTAAGGAGATTGATGGAAAACCACGCCGACTCTCTGACAGACAAACCGGGCCGGACAAACCTGATGGAGTTTGACATGGAAGTCACGGATCCTACGCCCGTCCGAATGAGAACCTATCCGATTCCGTATGCCAAGGTGACGGCATTAAAGCAAGAAATTGATTACTTACTTAAGGAAGGCATAATTTCGAAGTCGGAGTCCCCTTACAGTGCGGGAGTGGTGCTGTTACGCAAACCCAGTGGAGAACACCACCTGTGCATCGACTACCGATAGCTGAATGCGTTAACACAGTTCCAGCCAGAACCGTTACCGGACCAGAACCAGCTATTTACTAAGCTGAGCAGGGCTCGCTATTTTTCAAAGATCAACCTCAGTAAAGGGTACTATCAAATACCGGTAAAAGCTGAGATGAGGAACCTGTTAGCCTTCAGTAATCCAGATGGATACTTCGAGTTTAATGTGATGCCATTTGGACTGAACAATGCTCCTAGTGTCTTCACAAGGATAATGCGAAAGTTATTGGATCCTTTGAATCATCCCGCCATCAGCAATTTTATGGATGATATCCTAGTAGCTACTGAATCGTTTGAAGAACATATATCAGCGCTATCTTTGCTGTTTAACAGACTCAGAGAAGCGGGACTAACCGCCCGCCCAACCAAATGTCAAATTGGGTGTGAACAGCTAGAGTTCCTAGGACATACTATATCCCATGGGACCATGTTCCCCGAGACTCAAAACGTTGAGAAGCTGAGAAATGCACCGAGACCGTCCACAAAAAGGGATGTCCGGTCATTTGTATCTCTCTGTGGATTCCACCAGAGATATATAAAGGATTTTAATAGCCTCTGTGCGCCGCTTACATCGCTAACCAAGAAAGGAAACCCAGATAAAGTGACATGGTCAGCAGAATGTGAACATGCATATGCACTCTTAAAAGAGAAACTCACCACAAAACCTATTTTACGGCTTCCGGATTTAACTAGAAAATTCATCTTGCGCACAGATGCCAGTAACATTGGAATCGGGGCTACATTACTACAGCCAGATGACAGAAGCCCACCAAATCTATTTCCGGTCGCATATGCGAGTCGGAAGTTAAACCGAGCAGAACAAAACTATTCCACAATCGAAAAGGAATGTTTGTTCCTCGTCTGAGGAATACAAAAATTTCAAGCATACCTGTACGGAAGGAAATTTACAATCCAGAGTGATCACCAACCTCTGACCTTCCTCGCCAATTCAAAGAATTTGAATGCTAGACTGATGAGGTGGTCGCTTGTTCTACAACCTTACACGTTCCAAGTGGACTATATCCAAGGAAAACATAACGTAGGAGCGGATTTTTTAAGCCGTCATCCTATGAGGCAAGACGGAGAGCACAGACAAGTAGAGGAAAGGGTGGAAACCGGAGAGAAAAACGAAGATGAGGAAAAGGATTAAGGAATCCCGAGCAAGAAGGCTAAGCTCTCCTGAGTACGATTGACATCACACTTGAGGAGGGGCTATTGTGATAAACGAGCGCAAAGGCCTTTTTGCTCCATCTTTTCCTACATTTTTCATATTGTATTTTCTCCGACATTTGCTCTTTCATCCCATATTTGCTACCCACATTTGCTATTTCATCGTTGTGATTACTCGAGACCAGTATCTAGAGAACCACATTTGTTCTTTCATCGGGGGAAATAAAAGTCCTTTGATTGAGTCCCCAAGCCTGACATTATCGTTTGAAGCCCACATTGCATCGTGATAAATCTGGTGAAAACACATCTGGTCATCCTAATCAAACATCTGGGCATGCTGTAATTTCTGTGACACCACATTGGACGCCCAGATTGGCCAGAAGAAAACGTCTCATGCTGTAATGGTGTTATCTTTGGTCGGCCGCTGTTCAGACAAGCGTTGGGTTACCACAATGGATGCCCACCTTAGCCAGGTGAACAATAAACAATCAGAGGTCAAACTACACCCACGTTTGGACTGACAGGGGACAAGAGCGATCCTGTGAATGAGTGACCAGAGGGGCCATTAAGGATTGGTTGGTATGGGCGGAGCTGTACAAGAAACCCATATTGGACTGGCAGAAATATAATCTACTGCGTAGCTTGCAAGAGGAAGGAGTCCAGTTTTTTACATTGTGAGGAAGAGATTAATCCCAAAAAACGCCTAGCCTAATACACGTGTTTATTCAGAGTGGATATAATTCAGTTCTGTGATGAATTGTGTTCTTAAAGGATTTTGCGAAGGGAAAAGAAGGTTAGTAGATCTTATTAATACATTTTCTTATTTTTGTTTATTTTAACCTCACAGCTAAAATGTGCGGAAGATAAAGTTTCAAATAATTCTTGGCATAACTGATTAATAAAATCAGAAGATTTTCCTAGAAAATGATATGATGATAGGAGGTAACACTGACTAACAAAAAAAAACTTTTTTTTTCTTTCTCTAACATTTCTATGTTTTTCTGGTCAATTTTAATGCGCTGTTTTTAAATCTGCAAACCGTTTTTCTCTATCAGGTCGGGATCTCTAGAAATACGCAATTGAAGTTTTTTAACAACGCATACAGTATTACAACATCATTTGTACAAGAAGTATAACAGTTATGTAGGCTTGAATTTCTTTGCAGTCGACTTTCGTCGGTGAATGGCATGTGGTACATCGCGATGAAGCATCCAACAATAATCGGCAAGCATGGTCACACTCCACCGTCCTTGATAACGTGACTCCATTACGGCGATATCTTGATGGAATCGTTCTCCATGTTCATCGCTGACTTCGCCAAGGTTGTCAGGGAAAAAGTCAAGATGCGAATCGAGCAAATGGATTTTGAGGGACATGTTACAGCCCATAATTCTGTATGCATCTATACACTGCTTAACAATATGCAACATAGTCGACAGATTTGTGATTTCCCAGAAAGTTATCGACGATCGATTTGAATGCCATCCATGCGCGAAGTTCACTACCATGTAACAAGTTCTCGAATTGTTTGTCTGCAATAACTTTCCTAATCTGAGGTCCTACAAAGATACCTTCCTTTATCTTTGCATCGCTAACTTGCGGAAACTTTTCTCGAAGATAAGTGAAAGCTTTACTCGTTTTATCTAACGCTTTTACAAAATTCTTCATGAGCCCCAACTTTATATGTAACAGTGGTAAAATGAAGCTGTCTTTGTTAACTAAAGGGTCGTGTATTACATTTTTATGCCCGAGCTGCATACGATCCCGGATAGGCCACACCTTTCTTGCATAATGTTCCTGTCTGTTGCGGCTGTCCCATTCACATCGGAAGCAACAAAATTTAGTATACCCAGTCTGCATGCCCGTGAGAATTGCAATGACCTTTAGGTCTCCACAAATCCGCCATTGGTAGTCATTGTACTTTATTTTTTCCAAACGTATAGCCATATTGTCATAAGTTTCTTTCATATGAACAGAGTAGGCGACTGGAATTGATGAAAATAAATTTCTGTTATGCAATAACACGGCTTTTAGACTAGTCTTGGAAGAATCGATGAAAAATCGCCATTCGTTGACTATGTGCTCATGACCGTTTACATCTTTGCAATAGCAAATGTCATCATCCATCTCAAAGTATTGAACAAGTTCTCTGTGTCTATGACGAAATTTAGATATCGGAGTATTGGGCGCTAAAAGATTCCATTCTTTGAGTCGCGAACCGAGTAATTCCGCTTGTCCTTTGGTAAGAGCGAGATCACGTATTAGATCTGAAAGTTCTGAATGGTTAATTAAGTAAACACCATCATTCACCGGTATGTAATCTGAGTCAGAATTAATTTCTAAAGCAGGTAAACTATCACTTTCTGATAGTTCATTCACGTCCAACGGATATTGTTCTGGTGGTACTTGGATCGGACACGTGATTGGATCATGAGGCACTGGTTTCGAAACCAATTCAATATTTGAATAAACCACAGACTTTCTAGTTTTAAAAGTGAAACCATGGATATTTGTCAAGCAGAAGTAACAATCAGTAGTGTGATTTGTATGTTCACGCCATATTACTGGCACTCCAAAAGGCATCGACTTATGCTTCGGCGATTTTCGTAACCAACCTGCCAATGTATCGAACAAACTGCATTTGGCTTTCAAGATTTATTTGCATCATCAACTTTCAAATCGAAATAAAGTTCGTATGCTTTCTTTAGTAATGGTGTAAAGTTTTTCTGGTCAACACGATCGGTAAAATATCCGCACACGTAACAGAACAGATCAGCCGAATTTCTACAACTTCTAGAAGCCATATTTTGCTCAGAATTATTTCAAAATACAGTAACTATTAGAAAAATCGCGTAACATATGTCATGCATCTTTTAGCAGTATAAAAAGTAGAATTATGTTGCTTTTTATTAATTTTTAATAAGTTATAGAGTAAAAATGAAATGGAGCAAATAACGGTTTCCCAAAAATATATTTATTCACAAATATCTTAAGGACTTGACGTGATAGAGATAAACGGATTTCAGATTTGAAATCAGCGCAAGAAACTGACCTAAGAACACTTATTCTTATATAAGAAAGAAAAATGTTGTTTGTCAGTGTAATTAATAGTTCATACGTCACCTTCATCATCATCACAGTCTCCCATGCGCACACACTCTCATGCACAAGATATTTAACATCATTAGAATTGAACTCAGAGAGAGAGAGATGAATAATGAGCAGTAGTTTAAATGCAAGTCAACCAGTGATGTTAAATGTGAAAAAACTTACGAAGACTTTTGTGTGTCTTCAGTTCATCAGAAGTCTGAGTCTACACGCAACGTGTCTGACGTCTAACCAGAAATAAGTTATCAAAAACGGACATTTGGCTAGCAGAATTCGCCATAGGACATCTTTCATTCCTCAATTAAAAAGGAATATTGTCTCACCCACAAGTCATAAGGTGGACGCAGCATTTTTCGTCACCATATACTGCTTGCTAACAAGTTCAATACATCGTTATCACAAGTTCAATACAGAGTCATCATAAACTCAAATCACTCGAAAGATCATTATTATCTGAAGTCAAGCAAAAGAGCTCAAAAGAGGAATTGCATATTTATAGCAAGGCAACACCCTCTTAAGCGCATTCTATGAAGCAGACTATATATATATTTTATGAATCACGACTACATATGCAAGATTATGAGTCTACATATCACTACCGATTCGTGAAGATATCCAATCTGGCCAGTACCCTCGGGAGATTAGACAACAGACCTTTTGTTCATATGATAGCTATTAACTGTTGATCAACACTACAGAGATATACTCAAACAGTGAAGGAATATACATAGATATCTCGTCAGCGTTCTCCGTACGACCACAGTATTCATCAGAACGTCCTCAGCTTAGAGATATCCCACTCGACATAACGTATAACAACTTGGGACATTTTATGCATACATGTGAATCCTCATATCTAGGAGAAGCATTTAGAGACACATGGACTGTGTAGAGTACTCACCATTTAGGTAACACGTATCATATCACATCATCATTTCACTTTACACCAGTTCATTCTTAATTAACTATTACTTAATTAACTGCAATTTTATTATCTCATCTGTGTGTTTTGTGTGAATCGTCTTTCACCATCATCACGTTCTAACCATTACTAACCCTATATGTGTGGATATTTCATTAATACACCCAACGATCGTTTGATCATTATCTAGTTTGTTAATGTATCACTCGTGCTGTCAGTGTTACATATTCACCTATAGGAACATTTCTCTACTCAGATGAGGTTGGGGGCTTTTTCTTTACGGGATCTAAGGGCAGAAGCTAAGGTCGTGGGGAAACAGAACTCTTTCCATAATTAATTAGAAAACACTGTCTAGTGGAAAGCATTCGCACTCCTGTCTTCTTGTCCCTATCTCGAATAGGTCTTTTTTCTTTCTTAACGAGCCAATTTCTAGAGACCTTATATCTAACATCTCATAGACTATTCCTGGCAAAAACTACTGTTGTAGTTGCCCCAGTACTCACCACACGACAGGTGGTGAAAAAAATAACATTCATTCCCGACTTCTGAGAGTCGTATTCAAGCGTAGCATTCAGAATTTACGCTGTTTCAGAATCGGCACTCTACCATAGAGCCAGCCGATAGGATTATCATCATTTATCAATTGTAACATTTTTAGCAACCAGAGGTTTCCCAATACTGGAAGTATTTTCCTCTTTTAACTGTGAACCCCAAGATCACGTCTGCTACATCAACTATTGGCGGTGACATTTTTTCCTCCAGGAAAAACCCACACCAGATTCGGCGGGCGTTCACCTCACTAGTCTTTATTTGACAGAGGATGGACTGGGGCCAATTTGGGAAATACACCTGACATTTAATATAGTAAGGAAACATTGTAATTCCAAGGGATATCACCAAGAGTAGGTAAGAGTGATCGAGTGGCCACTGTATGAAAGAGAGAGTGAATATTTTCTTTCTTACAGGGACTTTACCAAAACTGGATTTGCTTAAACTTGTTAACTTTACTGGGTAGCATATAGGAGGAACCTGTTTACTTTACTGTCTACTCTGTACATAGTGCTAACCTTTGACCTTTGGGTTATTAACTTTTTGGGTTCTTTTATCTCCATAGGGGGAGGGCACCTTTATTCTGCTATTTCATATGGAATTAAATCCGATTTTATTTGATCTTTCTTTAGATATTTGATGTTGTCAAGTTTAAATGATAATAAACAACAAAAGAAACTTAACTTTGTGTGTTGGTCAGACCCATACCCAATTGACCATAGTTTTTCACGTTTGTGTGTCTTGTTGTCATATAGCTTTGTGTGTGTGTGTAGTTAAACTTATATTTATATGTATGAGGAGGGCAAGGTTGTCTTGTACTAAATTATAGTCGTATAGATAGGCTGGAATAGAGAAACTTACTCATTCCATAGACATATGTTGTTCCTTAAACTATCACCCGTGAAATCTATTTCTCACACCTTTTTCTCACGTACTTATCAACACCCACTCTACTCAGACGGGACAAAAAATAACTCACAACCTATCTGTACGACACTAATGGATGTAGATGAATGCATCAAGAGATCAAAAATTGACTTATCAAGAAATATTTGATGCTCATCAATAAAATACTAGCGAGAATGTATTCTGAGCCTGAAAAGCTTGAATGAACGAACAGCTGAACTAAAGCCCCCCTTTTTTTGCTCCTGTAGTTAGCCCCCATTGTAGGAAGACTGAACGTATACACTTCAAATGCTCGTGCAGTTTATGTAACGATTTGTGTTATATGATGAGGTTGCAGACCCCAAGCAAAACCTTACGTTAATCGCCACTTAAAGCATGCTTGGGGTCAGTTATTTCTATGTCCCTTCAGAAAATCCAAAAATCCAAAGAAATAACAGCAGCCGGAACTATTATGGTTTAGCAGCGTTTCCTTACCCTCTAACGATGCAACTGAATTCGTTAATCATATAACAAAAATCTAAAATCACGTATGGGTGGAACACAATTTAGGAATAATACATGTGCGTGATAACATTTCAGAATCATATTTTTTAAATGTAACAATATAACATACATGTTTGAATATCATTTTGCTATAACTCATGGAAATACCCCTATAAGATGTGGGAAACATACAAGCATCTTGGCAGCAATACAAGCATCTTGGCAGCAATACAAGCATCTTGGCAGCAATACAAGCATCTTGGCAGCAATACAAGCATCTTGGCAGCAATACAAGCACAGGTTGAGGGTCAAATCGCGACATAAGAATAAGAACAGACAAGGCAAGAGAATCTTTAATTCCAGTGAGGGAAAAAAAAAACCAACAGCAATAACGTCACGCACAAAAAAAAAATAATCTTCAGAGTGTCAAGGCACTCCTATTGTATGGGTTTGAAACACTCAGATGGTCAAAAGTCACGTACTGTCATAAATGGGTTCTTGCGCAGAATAGAATAATTTCAGAGTGGAGTGGTTTGATAAGATCACCAGTGTGTAATTGATGGAAAGAACCAGACAAATACCACTGACACAATAGATGAAGAAAGCAGATGGACTGGGGCAGGGAGAATAAAGACAGCAACAGGAGAAATAGTACTTTACTTTGGAAGAGAGGATGGTCAGCACAATGAAGGCGTAGCCATTATCCTGAAGAAAGGAATAGAAAGGTCATTACTGGAATGGAAACCCATCAACAACAGACTGATAAGAACAAGACTGAGAGGAAGATTCACCAACACCACAATTATACAATGCTATGCACCAACAAATGACAGCGACGAAGAGGTCAAGGACGAATTCTATCAACAGCTACAAAAGAAGATGGAAACAGCACCTAGATATGATCTTATCATAGTAGTGGAAGACCATGGTGCGAAAGTTGAAACATTCAATACATACAATGAAAAAGTAATGGGGAAATGCGGCAGTGGAACAGCAAACGAGAATGGGGATAAACTAATAAGCTTCTGCAGCATTAACAATTTGGTAATTGGAGGAACATTTTTTCCACACAAAGAATTTCACAAATTAACATGGAAATCCCCAAATGGCCGGGACAGCAACCAGATAGAACACGTTGTGATCAATGGTAGATGGAGGCATTCATTACAAGATGTGATAGTAAGAAGAGGTGCAGATATGGGAAGCGATCATCATTTAGTAGTAGCAAGACTGAAGGTGAAACTCAGAACTGCTGGGCCAATTGTAACTAAACAGAAATGGTATGACATCATAAAACCGAAGGACCCCCTTATCAGAAAAGTTTTGCTAGGAAAATACAGCGACTGATGATGTTGACCAGATATTCAATTTCTACAATATATAAAGAAAGCAGCAAATCGTGCATAGCATTCCAGGAAAGGAAGAGACACGATTGGATAACATCAGAAACATTAAACACCATTTGAGAAAAGAAATGAACTGAAAAAAAATAGAAGCAAGGTCCCCCAAGTTAAAGGAAATATATAGCGAACAGTGGTCTGCTAGAAAAGGAAGTAAAACGTCAAATTGGAGCCAACAAAAGGAAATTCCTGGACGATCCTGCAAGACAGGCAGAAGAGGCACCACTAAGAAATGAAGAACGCAGACAGTATATAAAATAACCAAAACTATCAGCAGAAAATGGGGTGCAAACAGTATTACGTTAGTAAGAGACACGCAATAGAAATCTCATCACCACAGCACAGGGGCAGGAAACAAGATGGAAAGAGCACTTCAGAGAAACACTGAATAAGGAACCACCAGAGGCGCAGCTGAATGTTCTTGAGGCTGAAAATGATCTAGATGTAAATACAGACATTTTACGAAGAAATCATCACAGCTATCAAAGGGTTACAGAATGGAAAAGCTCCTGGTCACGACAATTTAAATGCTGAGTTATTCAAGGCAGAACCTGAACTAGCAGCAAAACTATTAGAACCACTTTTGCACAAGTCTGGAAAACAGAGACAACACCAAAGGAGTGGAATAATTGTCTAATTGCCCAAGAAGACCGACCTTGCAGACTGAAACAACTGGAGAGGAATTACTCTCCTCTCAGTTCCCAGTAAAATACTAGGCAGGAAAATTATCCACAGAATTTCAAAAGCAGTAGACCATAAACTGAGGAAAGAACAAGCAGGATTCAGAAAGATTAGAAGGGACCCAAGACGCATCAAAAGTGAGGAATGCAGTAAGCGACCCATAGCTTGACTGCCTGCGTCAGGGTCAGCGAAGCAGAGCTGACCAAGACCCTACTCCACCTCCACGTGGTGGTCCTGGAAACAGGCTGCATCACTATAGTCTGGCTGAGGAGTAGGGATCGAAGAGGGAAGGCAAACCCGGTTCCAAAAAATGCCGTGCGGAAGTCGGATGTGTCGGCCGAAAGGCGCAAATACCGCAGCTCCGCTGTAAACGGACATAACGCAACCAACGTTTTTTTCAGGACGAACGAGGAAGAAGAAGAAGAAGAAAGATTAGAAGATATACAGATCATATATTCACCTCAGGAACATTATAGAGCAGTGCACAGAATGGCAGAGACAGCTATTCATGAACTTTGTTGATTTTGAAAAGGCTTTTGACAGTATACACAGGGACAGCCTATGGAAAATACTGAGGGCTTATGGAATTCCCAACTGCATTGTTTCCATCATAAAAAAGCCTCTATGTAGTGTTGGGCAGAGCAACCTAACGTATGAGGAGGTGAAGACAAGAGTACGACAGGGATGCCCCTTTGACAGTTGGCGGCTTAAGATCAAAGAAGAAGTGGAAGAAGAAGAAGAATAGATGAAAAAAAGACGTTGGCACTAACGAGGACACAATTGAAAACCAGCTGATAGCATTATACGGCAACTGTTGCTCTTGCGTTCCCATGGTAACAGAAATTGAGGGCAACTCACGGATAAGGGAATTAGAGCTTAAAAGAGACAAAAAAGACACAGGAAGAACTGAAGCGGATGGCACCAGGATAGGAAGAGCTTAGTGTGCAATTTGAAGGCATACATTACACAGGGAGTTGAATTGTACTGATAATGATTCTTCCGAGAATCCCTTTAATTTGGTATGATGATGATTATAGTAATACAAAGTTTACATACTCTGCGCTTAAACTATCATATAGTGCGCAAAAAAGCTAGGCTTAAAAAACAAATGATATGAAAGTAAAATTAATACACAGCACTTAAAAAGTGAGAGGGTTAGGACTTCTCTTGTTATCACTGCTACACTTAAATGCCATTGTAATTAATTATAAAATATTATACATAATATGATATAGTAAATTTTAAAAGTATAACAGTTTGGAAAATTGCCAAAATACAGAGAGACTCTGAGTGCACAAATGCTGTAAATAGACTGAATTGCTGACAATAAGACAGCCGTCCGAAGCCAATCTCGAACTCAGGTACTGAGCGCGTCAAGCCGAAAAACGCCGAAAGAGCAGAACAAGCGCCGAACACACATATACTGTATATATATATATATATATATATATATATATATATATATATATATATATATATATATATATATATATATATATATATATATAATATATATATATATATATATATATATATATATATATATATATATATATATATATATATATATATATATACTTGTATATTGGCTGAAGTATATTTTGTATTGTCTACGTTTCGAATACGACGTATAGGTTTGTTTTATATCGTGTACAATTGAGATAGGAGATGAACTGCCTATAACCAGAAGGACGAATCAAGAGCCTCTTTTTAAATAATTATATAACTTATCCTGCCTGAGAGGACGAAGCTACCGCTCGCACCAAATGAAGATGCTCCCTACGGCGCCACCTCAGATTGGGCGAACAGAAACTCTTACAGCAAGCAGAAGAGACAAGAACACACCGAAAAGAACACACACAAAATTAATTAATTAAAGAAAAAAATTAATAAACAAGCAACTGAAGGTTATCACTTCAAGGGCGTATCATCACCATAGGCAGTTAAGACTGCTAATACTAAAAACCCTCTCGAGGCGCACCATACATTTCAAACGGTAGAGAGAGAGAGAGAGAGAGAGAGAGAGAGAGAGAGAGAGAGAGAGAGAGAGAGAGAGAGAGAGAGAGAGAGAGAGAGTTAAACAGAAAACGGTCTCTGAGGGGAAAAAAAAGAACCGATAAGAAAATGAACATTGTGCGTACAAGAAGAAAAGCAGAAATGGCAGAAAATAGAACCCATAAAAAAATATATACGAGGTATGAGGTATTTTTATTTATTTATTTTATATTTATTTTCTTGAGGGGCGGTGTATTTGGCCATTGAGGTTAGCTAAGGAACATCATTACTAGAACTCTTCTATCACAAACAACCATCTCCCCAGAAATATTGATTGGCTTTCTGCAGGAACAGAAATCGGTGCCAGCGTTAACTTGGAGGGCTTAACAAGCCGAGAACATACGAAATCGTCAGGATACTGGATTTTAAAAAATATAAATAAAAAATTGGAACATAAAAATATTTATGTCGAAGATTACGCATTTCTGTACACGCGTACGTTTCTTCCTATTTATTATAGCTTACATAAAAATGTTTAAGGGGGCGTTGTTAGACACTTTTTCCAACTAGAAACTGTCTTCAGACACATGAGTAACACTCGCTACTCAGTACATCAATTCTATAAATCATCTTCTTATTTTTTTTTAAAGTCTTGTGCACGATTATCGTAAACAATGCACGTAATTTTGAGTATTCATCAGCATCCGGCTCCGTGTAGCCGCGGGAGTCTCTAATGAGACAATGAGAGAATAGGCCGACTGCGCCATTGGACATGTCGTATAAGGCTACTAATATGAGGTTATGCATGGAGCTGGCAACCTCACCACGTGAAACACTACTACAGAAACCACCACTGCTGGTGCATGTGAATGTTTGGTGCAGGCTTCCTGGCAAAGGGAATCCGCAACAGTGGTAGCTCGATGCGGAGTGGAAGGGAGAATGGTGATGATGATAACAGATCCATACGCGTAGGGCTGGCAACTACATCATGTGAAACAGATTGCTACACAAACTACAATTGCATGAAAGCCAACTGCAGTGGTGGGCTCGTGATCCTTTAGGTGTGTAACAGAACAGCGTTGACGATCACAGATTCATGTTCTTTGTTTCATTAGCTGTAGATAAGTTACATTTGCCTGACGACTATGTTAAATGTTAATGTTGACTTATCCTCATACAAACGGATATTACCCCATACACAATACAGCAGGTCCGCAACATACACCCACAACATTCAAGCAGAATGTATGTGTATTTTGTACACACACAGCATTATTGAGCATTTATCACAGCTTCATGCTGAATATTGTATTGGCTGTCATTAGATACTTCTTGTGGTGTACATGGCCCAAAACATCAGATCTCAAAATTAAAACGTTTTCAACTATACCAATAAATACAGAAACCATAATCCACATCCCAGTATCAAAAGTATCCCCTGATACGGAAGAAACGTCACATAAACATGACAAACATGCCTTTAAAACCCACGTCTGCTGTGTTCGATAGTAGCTGGTGTAAATCTTTATCAATGGTGTATCGTGTATATTTACACTGGAAGTAACGCTTTTCTCAATAACATTCACTCAACTAATACTTTGCAAGTCAGAAGAAGAAAATGTATTTTTTTTTTTTTACAATTTATCATTAACTGCAAGATAAAATGAATTTTCACAACGCTAATCTGTAAAACGATCCAGTTTTCCTTCTACGATCCACGATGGCACTCTCCTTTTCCCACCTCAAGATGATACAAATATCTGGCCATAGACCATAGCAACGCAAGACGCTATTCTGTTTCAGAGCGGTCGTATAAATTGTATGGATGTAAACTGAAAAGTACTCGTATTTACTGTTGCAGCTTAGAGAAACTTTTTATCGTGCCTAGGTGGGAGCTGTAAAGACACCACAGGGTTTTGTTCGTTTTAAACGAACAATATTTGTTCTATCAAAGCTTAAATATGTGTGCCCTCTTGATCCCAAACCATTCAAAAATAAAAACCAGCCGGATTTATCTTTTAAACACTAAGTTGCCTGAAAGAAGCCTAAAGCATGTCCTGTGATCAATTATGTCTGAAGTGTGAACTTGCGCCATTATATTGTGATGCCCAATTTCACTATGAAAATGTGAAGTCAGTCTTGCTGTATGGCTCAGAGACATGGCAAGTCTCAAAGAGAATCACCTCCAAGCTACAGACATTTGTAAATAGATGTCTCCGACGGATCCTCCGTATAAGATGGCCAGATGTAATAACAAATATAGAGCTAAGGAAAAGATGCGGGCAAAAGCCAACACAAATGGAAATTATGGTAAAAAGGTGGGGATGGATAGGACATACACTCAGAAGAGAACAATCAAGCATAGCCAGAGGTGCCCTTGACTGGAACCCACAAGGGAAAAGAAGAGTGGGGAGGCCAACGAGAACGTGGAGATGAACAGTGGAAGAGGAGGCTAAGGAAATTGGAATGACTTGGGCACAGTTGAAAAAAGACAGCCCAGAATAGAAATCGATGGAGAGCAACTGTTTCAGCCCTATGTTCCACGGGGAACGAAAAGGAATGATGATGATGATGAATTTCACTAAAATACAATCGAGCTTCATGACAACATAAGGTCGCAAGAGCTTGTTCTCTCTCAAACATACAAAAACTTACAAAACGCATACACACAACATCAGCTAATCGTGTGTCAACAGACAGGCCATTTTCCTCCCTCAAAAGAATTTAAAAAATATATTATCTGCGCTATACCCAGGGCCATAAGCGGATGTTATTCATGCCACTTCTGAACAGTATTAGTCGTCTGCTGAATATGTTAATGCCAAAACCAACGTTCTCCGACTTTGCGATTGAGAATAGTACAGCATTATAAATCATTAGGTAAGAATTACTCTCTTTCACTCGATTTCCCTCACTCTCCTGCCTCTAAGTATGTATGTATCCAAGATGGCGGCATAGTAAGCCGCACTTTTGTGTTGTGCATTTCATTTCGTCGTGATGGAATCTGCGTCTGTGGTAACAGCCCTCATTAATGATGTATGAGTTTGCGGTGTGTGAGGCTCATGACTAGGATTATGTTGCTGAAGAAAGAAGCTGTTAAAGGTGATAAAATCAAGTTTCATTGTCATGTGAGTTCACTGTTCATATTGGTACCAAGCAACCAAGATGGCGGGCTTATGACGCGTCTACCCGACTATTATTCAAAACATCACATATTTATTGAAAGCTATTGTTACTGCTGATATCAAGTTTCGAGAAGTAATATTAATATTGCAAGTCAAAGCAACGCCTTATTATAGTCATACATGCTTAGTGAGGTAGCCATGTATTAGGTCAATTTTGAATTCTTCGATCTATGGCAATGTCAAGCCTATCTGATCTGACTATTAACGTTGAAGCTCTCACATTAGTAAGTGAATATTCACAACAGCTACTTGATGCGTGATGCCATATGATGATGGATGGTATCCGCATGTCTGGTTTTGTGTGGTGTGCAGATGTGTTCAGTCAAAACAATGTTCATACAAAAATAACAGGGCAATCCACATAGGACGTCAGTAAACTCACGACGTATAAAGTCAATGATTCTTGTAACAGCCGTTGACGTTTTTTCTTCATTATTTATTGTGGACGCCACAGTGACAAAATGGTTACGCGAATATGTAGGCACATCAAACAGTCATTATCACAGCAACATTCAATACAGCAATAGACGGTAGACAGCATTACAATGATGAGTCAGATGCATGTTATATTTCAAAGTGCTGTAAATGTAGTCAGGTGAAAAACTCCATCCTTTTCTATAACAGCCAGGAGATAACCAGATGTATGAGATCAGTTCACTCTCCTTAGTTTGACTTCAGCAAGACAGACACGTCTGCCGAAGTATAAATAATGTCCTCAAAAATATCCTCTAGATAATAAAGGTTTTCCAAACCTAGTTCATTTAACAAAGTAGCAAGTAATGGTCCTTGGTACATGCATCAACCGATGCAGTACAATGCAGCGACATGTGAGCTGGGAAAAAAACATCTCGTGACGACGACTTTCGAAGACAGGCTATGAATCGAAATCGCTCACGACCCAAAATCGATAGAGTTAATGAAAAAGTCAATTTACCTTGCTTTCAAGAAATACAGAAATATCACGCCTCCCGGCATGTGGGAAACACTAGAGGTATTATCTCGAATAAACGAAATATCCATAAGAGGACTACACATCCCTGACAGAACAAAAAATAGCGGAGATCCCCTCTTCAACGAGGCATCTCTTTCGCCATTCCAAATCGCTCACTCCACTAGTGGTGGGCGGAAACCGATCGACCAAGAAGCAAGACAAGTCATGCGCAGTCCAGCGCAAAATGACCACAGCTCAAACTTAACTGCATTCGATACCAACGCGAGAAGACAAATGCTTACCGAGAAAAGTGACTATAAATTTCAAGCAGTTGTTGCCCTTGCGTTATAAAATAGATATTGAAATAAAACGATGTTGCGAGAATTTATCACGCAACATATCACCACCTCCTCCCGATAAAAAAAAAATGTGGAACATATTTTTTTTTTTTCAATATCAAAGAGCATGCGATAAGCGGCTCAAAACGCACGAATTATGCGCTGATAATTAACTAAATTGCCAAACAATAGGCTAATTATAGAGTGTCTGGTGAGGATATACCTCAACAGAAAAAATAAATATGTCTCAAAAAAATATTCACATCGGGGAGGTGTCACCAACACACATCACGTTAGCATGTAAACACAATATACGTATGCAAGTTACTATAATCATCATTAAACAGCATACTCTAATATTGTCTTTAAAAATGGATGTACAAATCTGATAGGAAAATTTAAATAGTACATTCTTTGACATGTAATGACATAAGTACATAGTAAAGTTAAACTACATGACGATCCAGGACATATGCTCTGGTATTCCGAGGGTAAGTACACAATCTAGAACTCGTCATGCTTGATACTAGTAAGGTAAGTCCTCAGCTCAACAATGACATTCTGAGAAAGTACAAGCAATATAATGCTAATTAATAACTAATATGCTTCATAAGGTACAATACATTATTAATAATTGTGGCTGTTTAGTAAACTAACGGCCCTTATATTAACTACTCAGTCCTCCTCTATCATCTTAAAAAACGAACAGAAGAAGATGACAACAAAGCACGATAATGTGTACATATAAAGTAAGTACAGATGTGCTAATCTATTGTAGAAATATAGGTGTGTTATGACTCTGTAATATATGGAAATATAGGACAGAAGTATTAGTTGGAGTCATGTGGGCATCTAGACAAAATGTCAGCCATCACATTATCCGCACCACGGATAGCTCGTACCGTGAAGTGAAAAGGTTGAAGAGCTATAGCATATCGAGTGGATCTCGAACTCTTCAAATTCTTAGTCTGAATAGCTGTAAGAGCTTTCTGATCAGTCTCTAGAATGAAATGTGCGCCCAGGAGGAATCTTTGTAGCTTTAGAATTGACCAAACCATCGCTAACAACTCACGGTCTAAAACCGAGTAGTTCCTCTCTGCCGCATTTAGTTTTCTAGAAATGTACATAACAGGATGCAGAGTATTTGCATATTCTTGCATCAGTGCTGCTCCAATCCCAGTGGATGAAGCATCACTCCGAAGAACAAAAGTCCTATCAAGAGTAGGTAATCTTAAGATGGGAGGAGAAGAAAATATATTCCTGATTTGGTCTAGTGAAGATTGGCATTCTTCAGACCAACGGACCAGATTAGGCGAACCTTTCTTCAACAATGTTGAGAGAGGTGCCATGATCGAAGATAAATTTGGAATAAATCTCCCATAAAATGGAATTAAACCTAAGAGACTCCTAACTTGTTTCTTCGTTTTAGGAACAGAGATGTTCAGTATTTTGGAAGTATTGTGGTCTTCTGTCTTCAAGAGACCATGACCAACACGATGACCCAGGAAAGAGATTTCACCAAAACCAACAAAAGCTTTAGAAGGTTTTGCTGTCAAATTATTCTCACGTAGAGTGGACAGTAAGTCATATAACCCTAAATAGTGATCTTCCCAGGTATCACTGAAGAGACAGATGTCATCTAAGTATGCGATGACATCCGAAACGATGTGACAGAATTCGACGCATCATGCGAACGAAAGTGGCAGGGGCGTTCATGAGACCAAAAGGCATAACATTCCATTGAAATAGACCCCTAGGTGTAGAAAAAGCAGTAAGAGGTTTGGCATGCTCTGCTAAAGGCACTTGCCAATAACCTTTAGACAAGTCAAGTTTAGTGAAGAATCTAGAATTAGAAAGTCTAATCAGTAGATCTTCTAACAAAGGCATCGGTTCAGCGTCGAACTTTGTGACCTGATTCAATTTGCGATAATCAACGCAAATTCGTATGTTCTTATCCTTCTTCCGGACAATAACCATGGAAGAAGAATATGGTGAAGTCGATGGTTCAATTATATTTAATTGAATCATTTCATCCAATTCCTTTTCCACTTGCGACTGAAAGTGTATAGGAATAGGATACGGCCTAACCCTAATTGGATTATTGTCGGTAAGAATTATGTCATGTTCTATGACATCTGTGTGTCCAGGAATGTCAGTGAGAACATCCTGAAATGTTTGTAACATCGACAAGTCTCGTCGATGTTCGTCACCAGAAAGATTAGGAGAAACAGAAACGTTTTTCCAAGATTCCGTGGAATGTAATGGAACCACTGGAAGGGGAGGTTGACATCAGAGAAGGTAGCTTCCTCATCCTGAATGACAGACAGGGATGAATAATGACCGTGAGGTGCAGGAGCATCATCCGTTGCCTGGAAAATAGGCAGCAAATAGTCCGGGCGTTCGTGAAATTCCGAAAGCATGTTTATGTGGAAAGTTTTATGCTTTCCATCAATATCGACCACATAGTCAACATCGGAAATCCGAGAGACTATTGCATACGGACCTTTCCATGCAATAAGAAGTCTATTTTCCCTACTGGGGAGTAGGACGAATGCTTTGTCACCTGGACAAAGTTGTCGTAGACATCTATTCTTGTTAGCAAACTGTCTTGCCTTCTCTTTAGCAATTTCTGATGAAGCAGTTGCTAGCTTACATGCCTCAATGATCTTTTGTCTAAGAGCAATGACATACTCATATGAGGATTGAGTTTCATCGCTAATATCATCGGCAGTGATGAGATCGTGTAATAAAGACATAGGGCCGCGTGGACGCGCGCCAAAGACAAGTTCGAAGGGAGAAAATCCTGTGTGTTCATTAGGGACTTCTCTATAGGCAAAGAGAGCCGCGGGTAAAACCCTGTCCCAATCTTGAGGATGATCTTCAGTTATCTTACCAAGCAAAGTCTTGAGCGTTCTATTCAGACGCTCAACTAACCCATTAGACATAGGATGGTAGATACTACTGAGAGATCGTTCAATATGTAAGGTAGACATTACCTGTGACATAGTGTCAGATATGAGTTGAGTGCCATGGTCTGACAATATTTCTCTGGGGAACCCCAAGCGAGAAAATATCAACCAAAGAGCATCTGCGATATCTGTAGTAGATATGCTCTTAAGAGGAATAGCCTCTGGCCAACGTGTGCACATATCGACACATGTAAGGAGAAACTGATGTCCTCTGGCCGACTTGACCTTAAAAGGGCCAATAAAATCCATGGCCATTTTCTGAAACGGCCGAATAGGAATGTCAGCAGCCTGGATAGGCGCAGCATGTAGTGGTCCTCTAGATTTGACCTCCTGACATACCTTGCATGATCGGCAGTAAATACGAATGTCCTTATTGACAAAAGGCCAAAAGAAAGCCGCAAGGACTCTCGACTTCGTACGGGCAAAACCCATATGTCCAGCACATTGCGAGTCATGAGCATGTTGTAATATTTGGACTCTCATGCTCTTGGGAACAAGAATTTGCGAATGTGCCGACGTAGTCGAATCTTGTACCATACGTACAAGTACGCCGTTTCTCATTGCAATCCAAGATTTTCTATTTGTATCCTGATTCGGATCACCTTTCTTCGCAAGAACGAAGAATTTTTTTAAAGAAGGATCTTCTTCTTGCAATTTTATGAAAGAGTCACGAGTGATTACTAAGTGACTATCTTGGCTATCAACTTCATTATCACTATTCAGTGAAGTTTCGGGTGTTTGTAGAGCTTGTGCTCTTGTAACTACTGCATTTGTAGCTTGCATGTTATTATCTTCCCAAGCAGCAATCTGCTGTGGGGTACACTCCCTAACTCCGTGAATACGACCAATAATAAGGTCCGCAATAGGATTAGGTAAGAGACAAGCATGCACATCTCCAGTAAAGAAAGGAGTGGCAATGCGAATTACAGCAGTAGGATATTTTTTCTAGAGTGCCGCCAAATGTGACACATTTAATAACCCTTCCTGTAGCACAAGATGGATCTACAAGCGATTGTCTAACACCAATAGTGGTGCATCCGGAATCGAAAAGTAGTGAGACCGGAGTATCATTAACAAGACCCTTATGTAGGATTAAAGAACCCCTCCCGTCATGCGCAACAGCAGCAGGAAGAGCGGGAAGTGGGTGACCACAACTCAAAGTAGTTATGGTACCCGGTTCGAATAAAGTACTGCATTGGGGCATTTGTTTGCTCTCTCAAAGTCAAAAGCAGAACCAGTGACAGCGTCAAAGTTTTTACTATCAACAACATGATTACAGGCTCCCTCAGTTTCCTGTTGTACAGCATTAGCCTGCTGATATCTCTTTTTTTTGTGTTGAGATCTACCCCGACTATTATTACCTCTGAAGTTATCAGAGTTATTATTATCTCTGCAGTTATTATTGTCTCTATTGTAATTGTTATCCTGGTTCGAATTCCAGTTTCCACGATTACTATCATGTTCACATTGATGCGAACATCTATTTGTTTGGTTCTGAGGTCTTCGGCAGGAATAACCTCTATTACCATATCCTCTTTTGAAATGCCTATAATTATTAGGGTGATAGTAACGACCACTATCAGGTTGTCTCCAATTCTTCGAAGAAGAATCACCATGAAATTGGTTTCCATGATTTTGACAGAAATTACCGCTACTCTTTCTATCAAAATTTTGTTGGAATCTACGAGCAAAGTTTTGACCATACGGAGCTGCCGAAGCAACTGGTAAACCTTCTTTCACCTTAGAGTTACCCATGGTTATGTGTGGGTGCGCAGTTACGTATTGGCAACAGAAATCTTCCATTTCTTTTATTGTTTTAGGTTTACGTTCATGAAGGAAAGCAAGGAAAGACTCATTGACAGACGACATGACTTTGTCTCTAAGTATTAAGTCCATAAGTCCTTCATAAGTTTTTTCCGTCTTAGATAGTTCAACCCATCGTGAGAAAGTAATGCGTATTCTTGCAATAAACTCGGAGAATTCAACTCCATTTTCAGGTAACATGTTTTTAAATTGTAGACGATAGCCGTCTTCGTTAAGCTGATATTTCTTTAACAAAGCGGCCCTGACAACCTCATAATTGTTCTTGTCAGGTTCATCCACCATATTTAATATACTTAGAGCTTTACCTGTCAGTATCCCTGATAACTGATAAACATATTTTGCTTTGTCTATGTTATGAGCTGTACATGCTTGTTCAAATCTGTCCAGATAGAACATTATGTCATCACTGGAAGGACTAAATGTTGGTAACTTAATCTTAAAAGTATCATTATTAGCCTTACCAGAAGATGAACCCTTGTTTGAATCATTACCATTACTCATGCTCGTCAATTTCAATTTTTCCAACTCTAAAGCTAAGACCTTTTCTTCATGTTCCATTTTTGCTTTCTCTTTCCTCTCATCAGACTCTCTCTGTAATCTTCTTTCCTCAGCCTGAGCCTCTTTTTGAAGTCTTTCATTTTCAGCTTCTTTTTCAAGTCTTTTATTTTCAGCCTCTTTTTCAAGTCTTTTATTCTCAGCTTCTAGCTGGAGTTTTCTTTCCTCAGCTTCTGATTCCCTTTTTTGTTTTTCCATTTCCATTTGGAATCTCTTTTCATCCACATCCATCTGCAGTTTCTTTTGTTCAGCTTCCATCTGCAGTTTCTTTTGTTCAGCTTCCATTGCTTTATCATATCGAGCAGTTGCAAATTCTTCTAACTTATCACCAGTCTTGCCAAGCAATTTACCCTGCTCAATAAAGTGCTCAAATGTAGACATGTTGTCTAACATATGAGTCCAAAACCTGAAATAATTAACTAATTTATTTCAAACCTAAGTGTAACAAGTCTTAATTAAGCACTTGTATATTCACATCACCTTATATTATCCCAGTCTCTGAGGGAAACAAGTCTCCAATCAAAGAACTTGTATATGAAATATCAACAATCAATTCTTGATCATAAGTGCACTTCTCATTCAATAGTGCACGACACTATTCATCATTCATTTATCATCAGTGTAGTAGTAACAGTGCATTAGCATAGCCCATTAACTAATTACTATAACTGTAAACAATGACTATGTAAACACATGCAGAATGTAAACATTGAAAATGTAAACAATACAAACAATGTAAACAATAACAATGTAAACAATAACAAAGATCAGCAACAATACAAAAACGTTCGCAGAAATCAACTAAAAATAAAGCAGAAATTAATGAAATATCACAAAAAATGTGACGATATCTGCGATAGAATTAAACAAAATACATGACACCACAGTGTATAAACAAAAATGTTGTATAAAACTAAATTATAGACAAGAGTAGGCTAACAAATACAAACAAATCAAAACAAAACTAAAGAATGCGAAATAATAACGAAAACAATATTAAAACATGTCATCACAGCTAACATAAATAGCAACAGAAGTCGCTTAGCAAATTCCAGTATTGGAAATTTTGCAAACCTTACAGAAAACGCTCACAATAGACGACCTCTATGACGTGGCATAATCTAACGGAGACACCACCCAACCGAGAACCCGCTGAAATATAAACATATAAATATACAATAACATATAAACATATAACATATAGAATGAGATGATACACAGAAGACTCAGCAGAAGTATAAGGGCACAGTTTACATACAAACAGGCCACTTAACTTATAGGCTTCCAATCGTAGAACAGCAGAAAAAACGGATGTCAATCAACGTCCTAAAGAGCGAAGCTCCAACGATGATGGCACATCTGAACTGCTTCCACTGCTAACACGATGGTACAAGAGCTTCTGAAATACTGTGTGTTGAGTTGTTTCGGCACTTGACCTTCTAATCCAAAAGTAAGTTGATGGAAATCGGTACTTGGCCTTCTTCAGAAAACAACCCGTTTCATCAACCGGCACTTGACCTTCACAAAAAACGACAGCACTGGAACCTTGACAGCAGCAACTTGCTTGACTTGCGTAAAAGATAACAGCAGTCCGAGTTATCCGGCAACATGTAACAACGCCGGGTACTGTCAAATTCTTGTTTCCGTCAAAAAGTTGAAATTTTGACTTTTACCGGGCAACGCCGAGTACTTTGAAAATTTTGAAGATGTTGACTGTATTGAAGAATGTTAATTTCTTGAAGGATGCTGATGAATTCTTGTTGAAAATGAAGTGGGTAAGGGACCCCGTGTTTGCTGGTACCAGAATCAAACCAGCTTATGGCCACCAAATGATGCGTGATGCCATATGATGATGGATGGTATCCGCATGTCTGGTTTTGTGTGGTGTGCAGATGTGTTCAGTCAAAACAATGTTCATACAAAAATAACAGGGCAATCCACATAGGACGTCAGTAAACTCACGACGTATAAAGTCAATGATTCTTGTAACAGCCGTTGACGTTTTTCTTCATTATTTATTGTGGACGCCACAGTGACAAAATGGTTACGCGAATATGTAGACACATCAAACAGTCATTATCACAGCAACATTCAATACAGCAATAGACGGTAGACAGCATTACAATGATGAGTCAGATGCATGTTATATTTCATAGTGCTGTAAATGTAGTCAGGTGAAAAACTCCATCCTTTTCTATAACAGCCAGGAGATAACCAGATGTATGAGATCAGTTCACTCTCCTTAATCTGACTTCAGCAAGACAGACACGTCTGCCGAAGTATAAATAATGTCCTCAAAAATATCCTCTAGATAACAAAGGTTTTCCAAACCTAGTTCATTTAACCAAGTAGCAAGTAATAGTCCTTGGGACCTGCATCAACCGATGCAGCACAATACAGCGACATGTGAGCTGGGAAAAAACATCTCGTGACGACGACTTTCGAAGACAGGCTATGAATCGAAATCGCTCACGACCCAAAATCGATAGAGTTAATGAAAAAGTCAATTTACCTTGCTTTAAGAAATACAGAAATATCACGCCTCCCGGCATGTGCAAATACACTAGAGGTATTATCCCGAATAAACGAAATATCCATAAGAGGACTACACATCCCTGACAGAACAAAAAATAGCGGAGATCCCCTCTTCAACGAGGCATCTCTTTCGCCATTCCAAATCGCTCACTCCACTAGTGGTGGGCGGAAACCGATCGACCAAAAAGCAAGACAAGTCATGCGCAGTCCAGCGCAAAATGACCACAGCTCAAACTTAACTGCATTCGATACCAACGCGAGAAGACAAATGCTTACCGAGAAAAGTGACTATAAATTTCAAAGCAGAAATAAAACGATGTTGCCCTTGCCAACACCCGAAGAGATAATTATCAAAAATTTGTCAAAGATAGATATTGATATCTTAAATAACGATGGTTTCGTTAGTAATGGCCGACCGGTTGCAACCCCTCATCGTGATGGGAATTTATCACGCAACATTTAGTGTGTCAACCTCTAGTAAACGGTTTGGTGTTGTCCAAAGGAACGAAACGGTAACGAAGGCAGGAGACCCATCTCTTCTTTGGATGTAGTCTCCTTTCTTTCGTGATGAATTCCTGTGCTAAAACACACAGTGGGGTGGCACCACTTGCTGTCCACCCCTCCCAAAGATGATTTAATTTATGGTATGTTTCGGTCGCTGGTACACAAGGCGTTACAGAGTCTTTCATCACCAAATATTTATTTGTAGCAAAATAAAGACCAAACAGAACATTCATCTGAAACTCAAAACTACACAGTTCAAAGTGCACATGACAAATTGAAGGAAACCCCCCGTGGGCACCAGAAAAGCTTTTGCGGGCTGACATTTGAAAGTCTCAACTTGTCCAGAAATCAGGTGACGAAATTACCCGATTTTTAGACCATAAATTCATCCTGTGTCAGCTCCGTATATGACATAGCATTAAATCAATGCTTGGGATTCCAGGGAATCGATCATGCGCTGCCGTATGTTTTCTACACCAGAAACATTTGGCCCAGCCCATAACATTTGGGAGAACGCCGGAAATGAAAAGATCCAAAATTCAAAAGCGAAGTCCCCCCAGGTTAAAGCAACTAATATTTCGAACGATTACATTAGCCTGACTTTTAATTTAAACTCCAAAACTGTAAAGCCAACAAAAGGAATTTCCTAGACGATCTTTGCAAGACAGGCAACAAGGCAGCACTGAGAAATGAACAAAGCACAGTATAAAAAATAACTACAATTCATCAGCGGAAAACGAGGTGCAAACAATATTAGCATTAGTAAGAGATAAGCAAGGAAATATCATCACGACAGCAGACTTTACTCTAAACAAGATGGGCAGAGCACTTCAGAGAAAACTCTGAACAAGGAACCACCAGAGACACAATTGAATGTAAATCCTGAGGCTGAAAACGATCTAGATGTAAATACAGACATTCCACAAATTTAGAAGAAATCATCACAGCAATCAAAGGGTTTTAAAGAACGGAAAAAGCTCCTGGCCATGATAACTTAAATGCAGAGCTATTTAAGACATACCCTGAGCTAGCAGCAGATATATTAGAACCACTATTTGCATATAGTATGGAAAACGGGACACACCATCAGAGTGGAACAAAGGAATAATTGTCAAATGGCCCAAGAAGGGAGATCTTGCAGACTGCAATAATTGGAGAGGAATCACTCTTCTCTCAGTTCCCAGGAAAATACTAGGCAGGATATATTATACAGAGAATTTCAAAAGCAGTAGACCACAAACTGAGGAAAGAACAAGCAGGATTTAGAAAGAAACAGAAGATATGTGTAGATCATATATTCACTCTCAGGAACATTATAGAGCAGTACTCAGAATGGCAAAGACATTAATTTCTTTGATTTTGAAAAGGCTTTTGACAGTATACATAGGGACAGTTTATGGAAAATACTGAGGGCTTATGGAATTCCAAGCTGCATAGTGTCAATCATAAAAAGCCTCTATGCCAACTTTACGTGTAGTGTTGGGCAGAGCAATCTAACCTTTGAGGTGAAGACAGGAGTACGACAGGGATGCCCCTTATCAACCACTCTATTTTTAACAGTCATAGATTGGGTGATGCGCCAGACAACAGAGGGCAGTCCAAGAGGAATAAGATGGACTACATTTTCTACATTGGAAGATCTGGAATATGCAGATGACATTGCGCTACTAGCATATTCACATCAACACATCCAGGAAAAAACGGATAGACTTAATAATTTTAGCCAGCAGGTGAGCTTGAACATCAATTTAAAGAAGTCAAAGGTCATGACGCTCAATGTGAGCCCATATCAGTAAGGAATCAGCAACTGGTACAGACAGACACCTTCACATACTGTAGTGAAAAATTCTAATACCCATATATAAATTGGAACAAAACGGGAAAAGTAGAACATAAATGTAAAGCCGAACGAAATAATATGAAAGAAAGAAGAATGGTGAAAGACCAGTGCTTTCCCAATAGCGTACGCCTGCGTTGTAGAACGCCATAATGGCTGAAAAAGAGACCCCCTTTTTCTACTTTGTCTGCATAAACTACACGCGAATCACAGTCGTTTCTAAAAATAAAACTGGTACTGTATTTCTTAGACGACCTTGATAGGCGCACTGCATAATGACCTAGATACCAATACTAGCATTAATGTAATTATACACACAAAGTTGACCTAGAAAGACAGACGGGCTAAGCAGAGACGAGAAAGGATAGACGGAGCGAAGCAATAATACTACGTCGTCTCGCGATTAAAAAGTGAACGCCAATCACACGCGAAACGCATGAAGGCCTGATTTTTTCAAATAAACAGTGATAAAAAACACTAACGATACGAGGTTAGGTTTTGAAAACAGGTTTAAAGTCTTATTGGGAAACCTGACATTCTACTGTTTTATGTCTAAGCTCCTGACATTAGTCTGACAGTACAGAAGACATCCCATAGTATGGAAGTGAACAGGTGGTAACAGCAAATACTCGACTATCATAGAAAAATACATATTTTGAACGAAGCCACTTAGCCCCATTAAACTTATATATTCTTGTACCTTAGGACTTGCTGACAAAGAATATGTTATGTGTTACGCAAATAGTCTATTAATTAACAAATTATAGCCAAAATACTATAGTGGGGTTGACTGACAGCACAAGATCATATCTGCTTATTTTTTTTTATGGCATGTTTGGAAAACACTGCTTTGGGGAAATGAGGCTGACAAGTTAGATACGATTTGATTGGCTGTAGTAAAATGTAAGGCGAAACCTTATTGGTCTAACTGTAAATACAAATATTGTTGTTAATGGCAACTTATAGGATGGATTTTTTTTTCAAAGGCTCATGTAAACATGGCCTGATTGGTTAGAACGTTAGATATGGTCAAATAGAAGCGTCAGTTCACTGCCATTTTTGAAAATAAATTATGTGAAAATCAAGTACGTTGAGAGCAGGCTAAGAATTTTCTAATAAAGGAAAAGCCTGGACAAAGGCAGATCAAAATTGTGCCAGAATTCATCGCCAGTCAACGTTACTTGTTTAATATTTCCTTGAATTGTGGTAAGCTAGACATATTTAATATATTTTATATGAAAATTGAATGTGAAATGATAAATTATGTCTGTATGTGTGTGGTTCAGTAGCAAACATGAGGCAAAGCCTAGATATTGCTCCACCTTGTAAAGATTGTCAGAGAGGAGTATAACTGCCTATACAGATAGATATATTGGATTGCCATATGTAACATGACACCTATCCTATTGTATAGGATTAACGCTGGAATTGCAGAGGCGTTGTAACCATTAGGGAGAGGAATACTGGTGTATATTGTCACATGAAAAGCTAGCAGTTGGCCTACAGCTCTGAACTTTATGTTTGTACTGTCTTGTACGTCAGTGTGGAAATATATTATATATTAGTTATGAAGAAGGAGGCACAACCTTCTTATTTCAGGGACCGTGGTACTGATGTTAATATAGCAGCACATGGTCTGAGCCTTGCTTGATCCAGAACTCTGGCAGCAGACTCCTTGCCCAAGATATCGGCCATTGTGGTTTTTTTTAGCAAACTGAGAAGCAAGCGAGCAGAGGATACAGTTTTCCTGCAGCCGCTATCTGAGCTAAGAATCTGTCAGCACGAGCAGCTCACCCTTGTATAACCCACCTCAATTGAACTTACATAAATAGTCCAAGAGGGACAGTAATTGTTTTAAAAAGTAAAAGAATCTGTGAATCCTTTAATATTATTTCCACCAGTAACAAACACATGAAGTCGTGATGACAACCAACAACCTAGCTCAAACAGCCAGTATTGCCTCATAATACTACCTCACAACATTACACTCATATTATAATAATATTATATGTCGGGACAAAGATCCTTTGTATAAAATTTTGTACATAAACATTGTGTTTACATTTGATTGTGATTCCTGATTCACTGTGTAGTAGGATCAGGATATCTATTTATTGAAAAAAATTCAATACATTTGTTAAAATTTAACCCTTGACTTAATAAGATAATCTTTAGAGTGTTAGTTGTTTGTGACTGTCATATTGTTGTCAATTTGTTGAGGATCTTAACTTAGGTGTTTATCTGTCTGTTGGTTGTTGTGAATTACACTACATCACTATCATAACCCTAGACATTAAACGTAGTCATCACTAAATTCAAGAATAAGTCTGATTGAGGTCTAAATGTGGTAGCAAGTAAGGTCATCTGTAACACACCAAACTTATTAGATACAGATACCTTCACAGCTGATCTCAGTCAGTACACTAAGTCCCCTATAACTATATTTACATAATCCCAACTTACCACATATATTGGGGTCCTGTCCGGGATTTTGAACCTTCTCCTAGCACATATATTGGGGGAGTTCACTTCAGGGAATAATAAAAATTAAAAAGGTATTCTTGGGTGGAAAATAAATAAGGTTGAGCTCTCAGTGCTTGTGGTTGTCCTTAGTTTAATTAGTCATAGATTGAATTGTTTAGTTAAACATTGTCTAAATTTGCCTGTTAGAAAATGGCAGACCTGGCAAAGTTTCGATCTGCTGCTGTGCAGGCTGCTAAAGAATTGGGAATGGACGGGCAAATTATGATTGCTTATGTCACAACTGAATGTGACAAATTTATTGAACGCGAAGAAAAAAATTAGAAAAAGAGGCTGAAAGAAAGTTAGAGGCTGATAGATTAAGAGGCAGCAGATGAGGCTGAGAAAGAAGATAAAGAACTTAAGAGGTTGCAGATTGAGGCTGAAGAAAGAGGCTAATTGGAGGCAGAAAAAGAGATTAGGAGGCTCCAGTATGAAGAGAAGAAGCTGGAGGCAGAAAGAGAGAAAGAAGCATAGCTGCAGAAAGAGAAGAAAAGAGACAGGCTGCTGAAAGGGAAGACAAGCGATTGGCTGCAGAGAGGGAAGCAGAAGATAAGAGATTACAGAGGGAGCACGAGTTACGACTAAGGGAGTTGGAATTTCAAGGCCATGCTCCTGAAAATGGTGCCAGTCCCTTTACCTCCGATGCTGCTGCTAGTCAGGGAGCCTCAACCTCAGCTATGAGTTTTCATTTAGATCATTTTGTTGAGAAAGACGATGACATCGAGAGTTACCTAAATAGATATGAACTGTTAGCTACCACGTATGGTTTAGAGAGAGAAAGGTGGAGCTTAAAGTTATCACAAGGGCTTCGTGGTACAGCTTATGACGTTTTTGCCAAGATGAGCAGAGATGACCAAGACAATTATGACATGTTAAAGCAGGCTCTGTTGCTAAGATATGAAAAGAATGGAGAATTTTATAGAAAAAAGTTCAGGAATGCTAAACTACTGTCAGGTGAGACATATCACCAGTTCTCTGCACGGTTAGAGACATACTTGGAGAAATGGACGGCTCTGGGGAAAACCCAAGATCTTAAGGAAATGATCCTTATAGAGCAGCTAAGAGAGTCCATGGCTCCAGACCTGAGAAAGTTTCTCATGGAACAAGGTGCAGAGAGGCTGGGTGAGTTACTAAATGTTGCTGAAAGATATCAGGCAGCTCAAGCAGAGGTAACAGGTAATAAAAAGAAACAGGTAGACAATTTTAAGGCACCACAAAACTTTAATAAAATATATCATAGAGATCAGAACAAAGGTAAGCACCAGTTTGATAGGCCACGGTATGATAATAAAAATAAAACCCCACAATTCGATGAAAGGAAATTTGATGAAAGAAAATCTTTCAACCAAGGAAAGAGGTGGTGTAACAATTGTCGGATGGACAATCATGATACTGACCGTTGTAGAAGGAAACCTGTGTATATGGCCACCCTTCAGGTCAGGTCGACCTCTAGAAAGGAGGAGGATATTCTGATAGATACCACTCCAGATGAGATGAGGAAGGCGCAGGCTGGGGATAAGACCCTCAAGCCTTGTTTTAGAAAATTGTCCAATTGTCACACACCTCCAGGAAAAGGAGACTTCTATATGAAGAACAAACTGATATACCGGAAGACCGGAACTAGATCCAAAGGTCAGGGACAGCTGGTACTTCCTAAAAGGTATAGGGCAGACTTAATAAGGAGCTTACATGTGAGAAACGATGGGGACCATGAAAAAATAGGTACCATCATCCAAAAGGTAGCTCAAAATTATTATTGGCCCAAGGCAAGGTGGGACATTGAGAATTTTGTAGAAAGGTGTAGCATAGCACATGAGGGAACACCCACAAGTGGGAACATTGATCAGGACCTGGACACGCCACTGGGCAAACGTAGGCCTGACAATAGAAAGAATAATAAAGTGGACCAAGTGGAATGGGAAGCCCCTTTTCACGGACAATCTTCAATTGACTGTTTTACAATGGCCACTATGCAGAGAGTGCAAAAAGATGTCTTACCCCAGGATAAGCCGAAAATCCCTCAATCGGACTTATGTAAACTGGAGGAAGAAGATGTAGAGAGGAAATCTCTCATCAAGAATTCTAAGTGGGGAGAAAGCCCCAAGAAAAAAATTGGTAGCGGTCGTTTTGTGCATGATGATTCTGGGAAGAAAAGTCATCACAACAGTGCTTCAAGTTCAAAGGACCTGACATGTGCCAGGAAAAATAAATTTGTGAATTTAAAAGTCCATATGTAACTGTTAAGAACGTGGACTGATGAAAAGGCAGAGGAAAATATTACATCATCATACCAATATGTGAATGAGCTGACCACTCGTTTAAAAACTGGCTGGAAACTTGCCAATGAAAATTTGAGACAAGCCAGGAAAAAACATGCTGCCTATTACAACAAGAAAGCTAAAGACAGAGATTTGGCTGTGGGAGAGAAGGTACTGCTTCTTCTACCCGGTAGCCAGAATAAGTTGCAAATTGGATGGCAAGGTCCATATACAGTTCTAGAGAAGGTGTCTAGAACAAATTATAAGATAGATAAGAAGGGGAAAGAAAAAATCTATCATGTGAATCTCCTGAAGAAATATTTGGAAAGAGAAAATCAGGAAGAGACACATTTGCTGACCTTGTCTATTGCAATGGAGATGAAAAAAGAACCACTTTCATCATTTGAATATCCATTACACCCCTGTGAGACAGCTGCACAGGTGAAAATCAGTACACACTTAACGAAAGATCAGAAGGAGAGAGTGCAACAGGTTCTAGATGATCATACAGAGGTGTTAACGGACCGTCCGGGGCATACAAACTTATTGGAATATGATATGAAACTTATAGACCCAACACCTGTATGTATGAAAGCATATTCGATTCCTTTCGCTAAGGAGAAAGCTTTGAAGGAAGAGATAGACTATTTGTTAAAGGAAGGAATTATTTCACACAGTGAATCTTCGTATAGTTCCAGTGTGGTGCTCTTGAGAAAACCCTCTGGAGAACATAGACTCTGTATAGATTACAGGAGACTGAATGCTATCACAGAAGGTCAGGTGGATCCATTGCCGGATACAAATCAGCTGTTTGCCAGGCTGAATAAAGCTAAATATTTCTTAAAGGTGGATCTGAGCAAAGGCTACTATCAGATTCCAGTAAAGCCTGAGGTTAGACCTTATCTAGCTTTTAGTACCTCAGAGGGACACTATGAATTTAACAGATTGCCATTTGGATTGAAAAATGCGCCCAGTGTCTTCTCTAGAATGATGAGAAAATTGTTGGATCCTCTGAATAATCCATGTATAACAAACTTCATGGATGATATCCTTATAGCGACAGAAACATTTGAGGAACACATTAACTCTCTGAACATGTTGTTTGATCGACTTAAAGAAGCGAATTTGACAGCCCGACCAACCAAATGTTGCGTTGGATGTAAAGAATTAGAATTCTTGGGGAATCCAAAGAGACCTGTGAGTTTGGCATCAGTCACATGCACAGTTTGGCATCAGTCTCATGCAGTGGCATCCTTGTGGGAACAATGGCTCTTCTTTTCCGTTATCTCCTCAGAGTCCGCCATAAACAACTCACAGTCCATCAGGGAAACATGACCCCTGACCCCAAGAACTTGGAGAATCAAGGTAATCACCAGGCATAGATAGAAATTTATCTATGTGTATATAGAATTAGAGACTGACATATAATGTCTGTTTTAAGTGGGGAGAATTGTGGTGAAAAATTCTAATACCCATATATAAATTGGAATAAAACTGGAAAATTAGAACATAAATGTAAAGCCGAACAAAATAATATGAAAGAAAGAAGAATGGTGAAAGACCAGTGCTTTCCCAATAGCGAACGCCTGCGTTGTAAAACGCCATAATGGCTGAAAAAGAGACTCCCTTTTTCTATTTTGTCTGCATAAACTAGACGCGAATCACAGTCGTTTCTAAAAAAAAAACTGGTACTGTATTTCTTAGAAGACCTTGATAGGCACACTGCATAATGACCTAGATACAAATACTACCATTAATGAAATTATACACACAAAGTTAACCTAGAAAGACAGACGGGCTAAGCAGAGACGAGAAAGGATAGACGGAGCGAAGCAATAATACTACGTCGTCTCGCGATTAAAAAGTGAACGCCAATCACACGCGAAACGCATGAAGGCCTGATTTTTTTCAAATAAACAGTGATAAAAAACACTAACGATACGAGGTTAGGTTTTGAAAACAGGTTTAAAGTCTTATTGGGAAACCTGACATTCTACTGTTTTATGTCTAAGCTCCTGACATTAGTCTGACAGTACAGAAGACATCCCATAGTATGGAAGTGAACAGGTGGTAACAGCAAATACATGACTATCATAGAAAAATACATATTTTGAACGAAGCCACTTAGCCCCATTAAACTTATATATTCTTGTACCTTAGGACTTGCTGACAAAGAATATGTTATGTGTTACGCAAATAGTCTATTAATTAACAAATTATAGCCAAAATACTATAGTGGGGTTGACTGACAGCACAAGATCATATCTGCTTATTTTTTTTTTATGGCATGTTTGGAAAACACTGCTTTGGGGGAAATGAGGCCGACAAGTTAGATACGATTTGATTGGCTGTAGTAAAATGTAAGGCGAAACCTTATTGGTCTAACTGCAAATACAAATATTGTTGTTAATGGCAACGTATAGGATGGATAGTTTTTTTTCAAAGGCTCATGTAAACATGGCCTGATTGGTTAGAACGTTAGATATGGTCAAATAGAAGCGTCAGTTCACTGCCATTTTTGAAAATAAATTATGTGAAAATCAAGTACGTTGAGAGCAGGCTAAGAATTTTCTAATAAAGGAAAAGCCTGGACAAAGGCAGATCAAAATTGTGCCAGAATTCATCGCCAGTCAACGTTACTTGTTTAATATTTCCTTGAATTGTGGTAAGCTAGACATATTTAATATATATTTTATATGAAAATTGAATGTGAAATGATAAATTATGTCTGTATGTGTGTGGTTCAGTAGCAAACATGAGGCAAAGCCTAGATATTGCTCCACCTTGTAAAGATTGTCAGAGAGGAGTATAACTGCCTATACAGATAGATATATTGGATTGCCATATGTAACATGACACCTATCCTATTGTATAGAAGGGATTAACGCTGGAATTGCAGAGGCGTTGTAACCATTAGGGAGAGGAATACTGGTGTATATTGTCACATGAAAAGCTAGCAGTTGGCCTACAGCTCTGAACTTTATGTTTGTACTGTCTTGTACGTCAGTGTGGAAATATATTATATATTAGTTATGAAGAAGGAGGCACAACCTTCTTATTTCAGGGACCGTGGTACTGATGTTAATATAGCAGCACATGGTCTGAGCCTTGCTTGATCCAGAACTCTGGCAGCAGACTCCTTGCCCAAGATATCGGCCATTGTGGGTTTTTTTTTAGCAAACTGAGAAGCAAGCGAGCAGAGGATACAGTTTTCCTGCAGCCGCTATATGAGCTAAGAATCTGTCAGCACGAGCAGCTCACCCTTGTATAACCCACCTCAATTGACTTACATAAATAGTCCAAGAGGGACAGTAATTGTTTTAAAAAGTAAAAGAATCTGTGAATCCTTTAATATTATTTCCACCAGTAACAAACACATGAAGTCGTGATGACAACCAACAACCTAGCTCAAACAGCCAGTATTGCCTCATAATACTACCTCACAACATTACACTCATATTATAATAATATTATATGTCGGGACAAAGATCCTTTGTATAAAATTGTGTACATAAACATTGTGTTTACATTTGATTGTGATTCCTGATTCACTGTGTAGTAGGATCAGGATATCTATTTATTGAAAAAAATTCAATACATTTGTTAAAATTTAACCCTTGACTTAATAAGATAATCTTTAGAGTGTTAGATGTTTGTGACTGTCATATTGTTGTCAATTTGTTGAGGATCTTAACTTAGGTGTTTATCTGTCTGTTGGTTGTTGTGAATTACACTACATCACTATCATAACCCTAGACATTAAACGTAGTCATCACTAAATTCAAGAATAAGTCTGATTGAGGTCTAAATGTGGTAGCAAGTAAGGTCATCTGTAACACACCAAACTTATTAGATACAGATACCTTCACAGCTGATCTCAGTCAGTACACTAAGTCCCCTATAACTATATTTTAAGCACAAAATTAAGATTATATCAGAGCTGTGTACTTTCTGTGCTTCTCTATGCTGCGGAATGCTGGAGAGTTACAGAGAAGGAAATGTCGAAATTGTCCTCTTTTCCCACAACATGCCTAAGAAAAATTCACCGAATCTTTTGGCCGAATACCATCACCAAGCAAGATCTGCTTACTCGGAGCAAGCAAGAGGGCATGCACACCATCATAGCTGGCAGACGCTGGAGCTGGGTTGGCCATGTCCTCAGAAGAGACCCCGATGCCATCACAAGAACAGCTATGCTTTGGACCCCTGAAGGAAAACGAAAGAGAGGCCGACCAAAAACAACCTGGCGGAGGACTGTGGAGGCTGAGATGCAAAGAACGAACCAGAGTTGGGGCACTGTACGAAGGATGGCCGCCGACTGAGCAAAGTGAAATCAATTTGTTGTTGCCATACAAGACGCCACACTAGGCGTGATGGCCACTGACTGCTTTGACGGTCGGCTGCTAAGGATCAAAGAAGAAGAAGAAGTACATGCTAATGTATTTTTTGGAAAATAAAGATCCTCATTCTTATGTCGCAATGTATGTATGTACGTAGGTAAATAGGTAAGTATATATGTTGGTATGTATGTATGTATGTATGGTAACATCCCTCATTAACGCTGTATAAATTTTTTTTTCAAATTCTCTTTTTTGTAAATTCTAATGATTCTCCTATATGCCATGTTGTATTTTATTATATCATGTCAGTACATATCGATGTATTTTCTGGAGAATAAAGATTCTGATATGTATGTATGTATGTATATGTAAAGGATCCCGTTACACGCCCATTGAGGCATATCGGGAATATGGTGTTAGGCCCATATTTTCTTGACCATCGGCACACTAGGGGTGATGTGATCATCATCACGCCGGCCGCCTTAACCTTCCCAGAGTTGCTCTGGTACCCAATTGGGGCTGGGTCGACCCAGGAGCCGTTTGCGGCCTAAAAAAAAATCCCACTTCATCTGCGGATCGAACCATAGACCACTGAGCTAGGAAGCCAGTGCACTAACCACTATGCTACCGCGGCTCCATGTATACGTAGGCCTCTCTATATACAATGTATATATATATATATATATGATCACACTTCAAACTTATGTCAACTCTCTTGTGCATTCAGCTGCATGTTTTTCTAAGTCTTCCTCGTCATTTTCAGTTCTGTCTCCAGTTCTCTGTTCCAATTGTTTATCGGTCTACCCCTGCTACTTTTACCATGGCGATTCCAGAACAGGGACCACCTTGTAATGCTATGATCATGTTTCCCCAGTGTGTGTCCTATTCATCGCCAGCGTCTTCTTACATCCTCGGTCTCACTTGCACTTGTCTGGTTATTATGATGTTCCACATCAGTGATCTGGTCAAACTCCTTCATTCCTTCTAGTTTATGCAGACGCCTTTTTATGAAAGTCTGTAGCTTTTCGGTTGTGGTTTTTGCTTTGTTGGTTGTTCTTTTTGTTGCTCTCCATGTTTCAGAGCCATACAATAGGACTGACTTGATATCTAAACCGAAGATTCCTTATATATATATATATATATATATGCGTGTGTGTGTTAATGGCTTGTTAAATAATATACACATTTTTAGATACAAACGCAATTAATTTTACAGATGGCGACGATCCCATTGAGATCACAAATTTACATACATGTTAATAATGACGAAAAAAAATATTTCTAAGGGGTGGTTCAGAAATTGTGTTATCTTATTAATAAATAAATTTTTAAAAATATGGCATAAAAGTGTTTGTCTTTAATATAATCTTTATATATATTTCAACTTGCATTCATAAATTCTCGTTATTGATTTTAACTGTAGCTAATTACAATCTTCTGGAGTATCATAACTGCTCCTAAGTTTAGTCTAGTTTTTGTAAACGTTGCTTCATTTAAAGAAATTGTCACGATCTTATCAGTACAAATTTTGGCGACAGATTTCATATAAATGCAGGCCATTAAACAAATTATACTGCTTACTTTAACTGAAATATCCCTTTGCTATTAGCTTATGCACCTTCACTCCACTATCTTTGAAGGATACTAGAGATAGTATATGGGTGATTAAAAAGTCGTCCCATATTTTTAAATGTTTTATTTCCTCACTTGTATCTAATAGATACACGTGACACAAGTGTCAAAACCAGGAGCGATATAAAGCAGCTGTCTGATTAGTTAGTTTTATTTGTTATTTTTTTCCCTCGGAAAAATAAATTAATAAAATTAAATAAAGTTCACAATGGCAAAAACACGAATGTTACAATAGACAGCAAAATTTGCTACCTGTCATGTAGTCACGTGTTCAACTTGCCGGATCTCAAGGTTAGATGTGACATTAATGTGACCTATCATTGTATTTAATAAAATAGCATTTAGTTTTCTTCACTTTGACGTATGTTTCATATCAATTAGTTTTCTTCACTTTGACGTATATTTCATATCAATTAGTTTTCTTCACTTTGACGTATGTTTCATATCAATTAGTTTTCACAGGTGTGAAATAACTGTTTTAAAATAGCAAGTGACTTTTCAATCGCCATTTACCTACCAATAAGTTTCTTCTAGAATGCTAGATCAAAACACGTCCATCTTGTAAGCTTGGTCTCTGCAATTTGTTTCTTATACTAATTCCGCGTCACAGTGTGACCATTTGTGTTTACAGACACAATTCTACCCCGTCTGCAATGTCTACGCATTCCGACGTATTTTTGTGTGTGCGCATTCTCGCATCACTCATTCCCCACATTTAGAAATTATATTTCACTTTCTATCTTTACTATAATTTGACATTATCACTTCTGTCATTTCTCTCTTTGACTATTATAATTATCTTCTTGCAGACTGCCTTGATTATTTTAAACTCATGCTATTCCTTTCATCTTTGTATCGCCTCGCTTGTTATATTACATCTTTACGGATCTTCTTCTCTTCCACAACTACATTTAAAAATATTATGTCATCACAAGTCAAATTATATTTTTCTTATTCACTCATTTACCTTCTACCATTCCCGTTCTCGTATCTTTTTCATTTATCATCATTATCCCCTGTGTGTTCCCCCCGGGAAGGGGGGGGGGGGGGGTAATCTGATAAGTCAAGAAAGAATAAGACTACTACTTCCCCATGCATGTCGTAGATGGTCACTAATATGAGGCTGTGCATGAGGCTGGCAAACTCATCATGTAAAACCGCCGCTGCAAGGGCATGTCAATGATTGGCGAAGGCGTCCTGCAAGGGGACCCGTTGTTTATGTTAGCCAGTGATGGTTGCATGGTCCATAAGGAGTGCAAAGCTAACTGGTGATAATCATCATTATTATCATAATCATTTTGTTCACCAACTTCTCCTGTCGTCTTTAATCTCTCTTTATCTCCTATTTTATTTCATCAATTTTAACGTTACCTATTACTTGTCACTTCATGTCTCCTTTTATCTACTCTATCACAATTATACAGAGGACTGGTTTCCTGATACAAATATTGAGCACTTTCACGCAGCTGTTTCACCACAGGCACACTCTCGTTCGTGAATATTGTTTAAACCCTACCTTACTGAATACGCTCACGCTACGCCACTGATTTAGTTATGTTTCACACTTTCGGGCATCTGTACGCTTCGTGTATTAGATACACAAGTATTAAAATAATGTTCCTTTGTACTCCTTACGGAGCATTGAACCACCAGTGCAGTGGATCTCCTTGCTGAAAGCCTGCAACAACCATTCACGTGCTCTGGTAGAGGTGGTTTCTGTAGCAATCTGTTTTACAAGGTGAGGTTAGTCAGCCCCATGCACATTCTTACATTAGTGGCCTTGTACGACACGCCTGAGGGTGCAGTTATCACATTCTTTCTATGTCTCTTCAGAGACTCCTGGAGAACTCTATACAAGCATACAGCAATGACAATTCTAAGCTACACCGACTACAGCTTGTTATTACAGACGCTATAGCTGAATACACAAAAGAAACGTCTACCAACACTACACTATTTTATCATAACACTACAAGCTGGCTACCACAATGATAAACAACTAAAAGTTGAACGAAAGTTTGGAATCGCAAGTTAAATAAATGAAGATTATATGGAAACAGAACAGAACAACCCAACTCAAAATGAGAAACAACAAAATAAAAGGCCATCTCTAGAACTAACATCGCGTGCACACACAGACTTACATAAATGCCTTGTAGGATGAGCCTATCTTTTGAATGTGCAGATCGTATTTGGCGTCGATGAAGGGCTCTGTGGTTGAGTACCCTTGTGTGACAGCCACCACGCCTGCGAGATCTTGGAAGTCGTAGTGGTTGCCTATTCTCACCTACATTGGGCAACAAGGAAGGAAATTTAGCGCTTGGTCAGTATGGCCACCAAAGTGAAGGCAATTAATACCTGATCCTTTTGACAGTCCACTGGTCAAGGACCTATTTGAGACGCTTGCAATTTTTGCGCCACTATTTACCATATGTTTTTAATTTAAGTACAGTATTTCATGTCATTCCGTGGGTCTGTTTAGGTGTTAGGTTTAATCTAATGAACTGTCTTGACATACAAGCTTCGGCTTTTGGTGGATATTATCGGAAATTTTAGTTTTCCTGACGGAGTTTTTCTTGCAGAGAAAAGATTAATGGGAACCCTGGAAACCGCATTACTCGAAATAAGTACATCATCATATGTCCCTTTTGATTCCTCTATAGCATACAGTCACCATTGCAGTTGACCTTCTTGCAGGAAGCTTGCACCAAAGCATCTGATCCTGTAGTAGTGGCTACTGCAGCAATTTTGTTTTACACGATAAGGTTGTTACCTCCTATATTCAAACTCCTGTTAGTTGCCATAAAAGACTTGTAAAAAATACACACAAGATTCAATTCTCATCTACAATTCTGAAAACAGCACAGGAATAGAAAAGCACGACAGTTGCCTACATTATTTAGAACCCGCATCTTTACTGCTCAACGAAAGTGATTACAATGTTTTTGTGAAATTTATTAAACCAACTATTAAATACTTTCAACCCTTGATGTGCACGAGGGTTTGGTTCTTCAGAAACTTCGCGTGCATGAAATTCTCGTGAATTGAGCTTAAGAAGCTATACGAGATGATGGGTTAGGTTCCAGGCTCGGGTAGAGTGTCATTGATGTCAGTTTTTTTTTTCTAATACTAGTGTAAAAGCCCGTCATAAGAAGGGAATTAAATTCAAAAGCACCAATATCTAACGACAATTTTACTTATTCAAAAGTATTTTTAAAAACCACTGTGTATCACCACAGTACACGAACTACGTAGCAGCAGCGAGGATCCCAATGTGTGTATACGGGATCACACATTCTATAAATATATTTTTGTGCACACCGTCATTTGAGCATTGTTCTTTGGTAACTGTTACTATTTTCGGGAGAGTTCATGTAAGGGAAACAATACAATTAATGTCTAACTTTCAACCAAAGTTGCACCCCTTAGCGTTATGCACTGACAGTAAAAGCTGGGATTTTATATATAGGATTAATGTAAACGTGCAAGGTAATGCAGATCAAAATTGTCTGAAACAAATTTTCAAAATAGATTCCCTTATTTTGCTCATTATTGCACTTATTTGATTTTTAAAAAGTGTACAAATGTTATATGAATTTTTATAGAACAATTCCACATAACTAATCAGAGGAAGATTTTGTGTCAGTATCATAGCTGGCGTGAAGGTTCTGCATATAAGTGATACAATCTTCAAGCACCTTCAGCGCAATCTGCAGGTTAGGAAATGTCAAAATGTCGACCATAGGCCTATACTGCTGTACAGATGCCAATAAGGCCTACTTTCGCTCTAGTGGTGCGCACCGTGAATTCGTTAATTTCGAATGTGCGCCCTATGGCCAACGCATCTTTACCTGCTTCAATACTTGAAATGATCTCACCTTATGTCATTTATGGAAAGAATAATTTTGAATTTCTGTTAAATTATGTAAAACACTGCACATCAATGCAATGGAATGAATGTGCTGATTTAACATGTCTTTTGAATAGCACTGTAACCTAAATACTAAGAACGTTACATAATTGTTGTATGAAATTATTTTTGAGAAAATTATGCATCAGCTTCCTTAGCATTTACGCAACAGTGCACTTTAAAAGACATTACAAATCAGGGCATTCAAAATATGGATTTACCGTGCAATATTTTTATTTTGGAAAAATACAAATCCAGTTTTGCATTTGATTACCATTTGCAATACTCAACTCGTGTATAATTAAATCTAGTTCGTGTACTATACATTAAATTGGGAGTACAAAAGTTTTCTCGCGCATATTCGAATTCGTGCGAATGGAACTCGTGCAAATGGAGGGTTGAGTGTATTTGAAACGAAACATACATTGCTCCATCATTGAAAAAAAACAACATATTTAACGACCCTTATGACTTTGTAATGCCTCGCGTAGTTACTGGGGGGGGGGGGGGGGGCCTCTAATTAGCTGCAGAAGACTAGGGCTACTACTCTCCCAGGCATGTCGTACACGTGACTAACATGAGATTGTGCACGAGGTTGCCAACCTTATCATGTAATACAAATTGCTATGGAAACCACGACTGCAAGAGAGTATCATTGATTGTGCACGCTTCCTGCAAGGAGACCAGCTACGATGGTGGCTCTATCCTCGATACGGAACGCAAAGGAGAATGATGATGATGGTTTTGTCATGGTTATCTTTTTAAAATGTGCAGAATATGACGTAGCAGCACGTGACACATGTCGAGGTCTTGTCACGTGCTGGCCTACAAAGCATGTATACATTGCTTAGACAACGCATACTACGCTGACTTGGCCATGTCCGCCGCATGGAAGATGGTCGCGTCCCGAAAGATATCTTCTACGGACAACTGGTAGATGGCAAAATAACAGTTAAGCTACAGCAGCTGAGGTTCAAATATGTGTACAAGACAGACATAAGGGCACTGGACATAAATCCAGCAACCTGGGAGGATGAAGCTGCCGATTGCACCAAATGGCGATGCTCTCTACAGCACCACCACAGATTGGGCGAAAAGAAGCTCTCGCGTCAAGCAGAAGAGAGGAGAAAACGTCGAATAGAACATCAAGAAAATAAGCAGCTGAGGGCTGTCACCCCGAGGGCGCATTCCTATGGTCAGTTATGACTGAAGGGGCTATTATTCCGACACGAAATCTCATGTCTCTTGCTAACAGCTATTGCTTGCCAGCTACGCACAAGTGTACCTCCTGCTATGTAATATTTACGTGGGAGTAGGACCTTCGGTAGAGAAAGGATTTATGTAAATTACCAATTACAAACCGGATGCTCAACCAGTTTTCATGAAAGAAAAGAAAACAAAACAAAATGTAAAGTGGTAGAGACTTCTCCATACTAGGTCCATCATCTAGAGGTAGGGAGACCACTTCCCTTTCTCGTTGCCTTTTCCTTCCCTAATTCAAGAGCAAAGTCAGGTACCAATTCACAACAGGACAGACTGAAGCGTGTTGCTACCGTTAATCGAACCAGGCACCTTTGCGGCGAAAGACCAACGCTCTAACTACTCCGTCAGTCGGACGCTCAAAAGGAACAGTACCATGTTAAATGAGGCCGTTATATAAATACTGATCATTGAGTGGCGGAGTGACTAGCGTGTTTGGTTCTCGAGACAAAGTAACCGGTTTCAAAGCCAGGTGGCCGCAAGCTCCAGCCCCCCGCCCCAGTTGTAAAATGGGTAGTTACTTAATCTGCTCGTGAGTCAAGGAAGAAAAAGATAGCGAGGAATGGAAGAGATCACCCGCACCTATTAAAGCTGAGAACTACAACAGTAAAGTCTAACACTTCACCTCCATGTGGTAGTATCTGCTACTGGACAACGTGAAAGAGGTCAGAAGTCAAAGGCCATTTCACGATCGACCATAACTTCGTGCCACAGGCTGGAGCCATTTGCAGGACTTAATCAAGCTAGCCGATTAGCACTATATAAGGATTTTAAATTTAGCTCTTAACTATGACCATATTATTTTTTTTTTTTTAAAGGAGGACATTTTCAGATTTATTGACTAAAAAGGAGGACACATTTTAAGAAAAGGAGGACATACAGGAGGACACATTAATTTCACTAATTTAAAACATTTATGTAAAGAGTCATGATAAACTATCTAGAGATACTTCAACAAAATTAAAAAAAAAATGTTTAAATCTTAATAAAATGTACATTTTAATAACTTTTCCATCAAGCATTATTTTTGTCAACATCACTAAATATTCAGTCTTTAACATTGTACTTTTCACTTGACATCATTTTTCTTAGAACCGTAAGTCTGAATTTCCAACTAAATACTCATGGAACTCTGTACAGTAGACATTCAAAAATCCGGCAATCTCCGGACCTGAGGAGTGCCGGATTTTTGAAAATGCCGGATTTTTTATGGTTATATATTCTGTAATTTAACAGAAAATGACTACCTGTACACTTTATCTGCGATCGACAATGCACGATGTTTACGTTTTACACCACTTCTTTTATTTGCTGAATCCATAATGGGGCTAAACAGCAGCAAATAAATGATAAAATGAGAAGGAATGAGCAGGAATGCCTGTTAACACGTGCAAGCAAGACCCAACAGCTGCATCAAAACATAAACTGCTCCAGAAAACAGTGGTGCGTCAACGCGGTAAATTTAAAAATGCGCTCCGAAATCCATGCCGGAAATCTGAAGGAACCGGATTATCGATGGCCGGATTTTTGAATGTCAACTGTACATGAAACATTCTTATAATTGTATTGAGCTTATTATATTCCTTTAATGCATTTAACAGTGAATTGGTTTGTGTCCTTTGTCCACTGACTTTCAATTAAAGAAGAAACCCTCTCAATATTAGCATTATGTCCTGGAAAAGCAAGAAAATATTGAACAATGAGAAGTACCGTAGTTTAGTAACTACATTTCTTTAATGTTCAAAGAATTTGCTCCACTTTTCATGTGCCAGCAATTCAATAAAAGTATAATCATTCAGATTATAGTATTACTTACTCAATGAACAGCAAGAATAAAACTAAAATTTCAGTCGATTGAGGTTAGTTGTGTCAAAGGTCAAAGCAGAATAAGTAATGATGGATACCACTCTGATTTATGAAAAGAAAAACCTAGATATCGGCGATATTGGGCTATTTTGGGCAATTTTTTTTAATTCCTTTGGTCGATTTTTGGGCTATCGAAAAGCGATGTTAAAATGTAATATCGGAAGTGGAAACGCTACTCAATTGCCGATGTAATTGGTCGGGTAGCCAACTTCTGAATTCTAAATTTAACGCTACGCTGTTACCAATAGAGAAAATCTCCCATTTTTACGTGGGGTACCGCCAGAGTGAAGAAAAAACGTCCAATCACTGGAAACGCGGACAAAACAAGGAATTCACAAAAATGTGTGCGGACAGTAATTTTTACCCCCAAAATAAGGACGTATGGTAACCCTGCTCTTAATCCTTGTTTACGGTACTCAGTTTTTTCATATATTCAACAATCTAAAGGTAGGAACTACTGAGGTGTGTAAATGTGGCAATGATAAAATGACTGCTGAACATCGTCTTCAAAGATGCCCAACAGTTGAGGAACAGAGAAAGCACATATTGCCGTTACCAGTACCATTCTGTACGAAAAACTACGGAGATACAAATAGTCTCAAGCTGACTACTGCTTTCTTTGAAAATATTCAAGTAGACGTCTGAGAGTGGAAGAAGAAGAAGACCTTACGGCTGTTTATTATTTTTTTAGCAATTGAACCCTACTATAGTCGGTGTTCTGTAGTACCTATTGAAAGAGAAATGGAGACACTATAGCATGTGCAGAAAGAAGCTGAAGATAAGACGTGTGGGGGATATAAAATAAGGAAAAACTTTGAGCGGATGGCACCGGTCATGAAGGTTTGACGTAAATTTGTTGAAGGCATATTTCTTCTTCGTACACTCTCAGACGTCTACTTGAATGTTTTCAAAGAAAGCAGTAGTTGAGGCTAGTTGAGGACATATGATCCACAAGGAACTGGAGAATAATGAACGACTGTAATGGACTGCACTGTAATATAACCGAAAGTCTATAGCCTGTGGCTGAACGTAAAATTGCCGTATAAAAAATAAGGCAAGCCCAAAACAAACGAAACGTACTCAGGTAAGTAACGACGAAATTACAGGCACAATTTTATTACCCCCTGCCTACAATCGTAATTTATGTCCAGTATCGCATAAAATCATTGCTCCCGAAGGGTGCCATTAATGTTTTAGTGCCCTTAAGCGTAACCTCCATTACATTACTCTGAAGTGTAACATTTATTTCATTATATTACATTATTCCGAGGTCCGCCGTTTATCCTTCTCCAACACCCTCATGATGAATGTCTGGAGAAATAGACCGGGGCGAGAAACTGTTTCTTATGCAACTAATTTACATGCAACTAAATTTCGTACATGAAAACGACGTCAAAATAAAGAGAATTAACTCTCGTTTTATTACGTAAACCTCTACCCCTGACGGTAGAAGGGGAACGACTAAGTAAGTAAGTTTATTACGTAAAATATAAAGTCCCACGACCATTACACATCTTCGTTGAGATCGGGTCTGTTAAACGCATGATTTCATAACGGGTTCCCATGTTTCCCATCTCTTGTAACGCCAGTTTATTAGCCATTTTAAATGTTATCATGCTTCTATGAATTAAAAAAATAAATTACAATAAAAACGTATTTGTCAAATGGCATTGCTCCTTGTTTTGAAATTTGTTTCGTGCTTATCCAATCGATACAAGTGAGGATGTAAACTTTTTCAATCACCGTGTAGATCTCCTTTCCGCTGAATTCTCGTCATGATACTCTCGTCTGTTTACCTTCAGCCCTTATCCTAAAAGGTCCGTCATGGCATGAAGGGTGGGAGACTGATGTATGAAATCTGAGGACGTCCAGCGGAAATTAATATTTATTGTCAAACTCAGTCAATGTTTTTAAAGTTCAACGCAGCAGAACTTCTGTACTCTTCTGTGAGCATGTTTACATTATCCCAAGCCATAAATACCCATTAGAACATGAAATATGAAATGGCTTAGGTTGAAAACTTAGGATAGAAAAATTTGTTTGAACATTTTCCCTAGTTTTTGATTTTTGATTTACCGGTACTTTAATTTGTGGCCGCCGTAAGTCTGAGTCCTTGTAAGTCGCGTACGTCGTAAGTCGTGGACTGTGGCCGATAAAGTACGTCTCAGCACAGTGAATCGTTCCCTCGCTGTAAGCTAATTGGGCATTTTATGAACAAGAAACCGGCTGCATTCCTTGGCGTAAGAATACTAAAACAGCTTCTCTGGCTTACATATAGTCACCTGAGAACAAAAAAGCTTCTCTGGCTTACATCTAGTCATCTGAGAATGAAACTTCTCCGACGTACACACAAGCCACCTGAAACTAAAACAGCTTCTTTGACGTACATCTACTCATCAAAGACTAAAACAGCTTCTCTAGAGTACATCTACTCACCAAAGACTAAAACAGCTTCTCTGACGTACATCTACTCATCAAAGACTAAAACAGCTTCTCTAGCGTACATCGAGTTACCAGAGACTAAAATAGCGTCTCTGGCGTACATCTTATCAGCTTCTCTGGCGTACATCTACTCATCAAAGACTAAAACAGCTTCTCTGGCGTACATCCACTCACCAGAAACCAAAACAGCTTCTCTGGCGTACATCTACTCACCGGAAACCAAGACAGCTTCTCTGGCGTACATCCACTCACCGGAAACCATAACAGCTTCTCTAGCGTACACCTACTCATCAAAGACTAAAACAGCTTCTCTGGCGTACATCTACTCACCAAAGACTAAAACAGATTCTCTGGCGTACATCTACTCATCAAAGACTAAAACAGCTTCTCCGACGTACATCTACTCATCACAGACTAAAACAGTTTCTCTGGCGTACATCTACTCATCAAAGACTAAAACAGCTTCTCTGGCGTACATCTACTCATCAAAGACTAAAACAGCTTCTCTGGCGTACATCTACTCATCAAAGACTAAAACAGCTTCTCTGACGTACATCTACTCATCAAAGACTAAAACAGCTTCTCTGGCGTACATCTACTCATCAAAGACTAAAACAGCTTCTCTGTCGTACATCTACTCATCAAAGACTAAAACAGTTTCTCTGGCGTACATCTACTCATCAAAGACTAAAACAGCTTCTCTGACGTACATTTACTCATCAAAGACTAAAACAGCTTCTCTGGCGTACATCTACTCATCAAAGACTAAAACAGCTTCTCTGGCGTACATCTACTCATCAAAGACTAAAACAGCATCTCTGGCGTACATCTACTCACCAAAGACTAAAACAGTTTCTCTGGCGTACATCTACTCATCAAAGACTAAAACAGCTTCTCTGACGTACATCTACTCATCAAAGACTAAAACAGCTTCTCTGGTATACACCTAGTCACTAGAGACTAAAACAGCTTCTCTCGTATACATGTAGCCACCAGAGACTAAAACAGCTTCTCTGGCGTACATCTACTCACCAGATACTAAAACAGCTTCTCTGGTATACGTCTAGTCACCAGACACAAAAACAGCTTCTCTGGTATACATCTAGTCACCAGACACAAAAATAGCTTCTCTGGTATACATCTAGTCACCAGACACAAAAACAGCTTCTCTGGTATACATCTAGTCACCAGACAGAAAAACAGCTTCTCTGGTGTACATCTACTCACCAGAGACTAAAACAGCTTCTCTGGCGCACATCTACTTATCAGTGACGAAAACTGTCTCTATGGGAATATCTCGTCACCTGAAATTAAAATTGAGCCAGAGGCAAATATCTACTAACTACAGATTAAAACTGCTTCTATGGCAAACATCTACTAACCAGAGACTAAAACTACTTCTATGGCAAACATCTACTAACCGGAGACTTAAATTACTTCTATGGCAAACGTTTACTGACCAGAGACTTAAAGCTACTTCTATGGCAAATATCTACTAACTGGAGACTAAAACTGCTTCTATGACAAATATCTATTCACCGGAGTCTAAAACTGCTTCTATGGCAAACATCTACTAACCAGAGACTAAATCTGTTTCTATGACAAATATCTACTAACCAGAAACTAAAACTGTTTCTATGGCAAACATCTACTTACCAGAGACAAAAGCTGTTTCTCTAGCATCATCTACTCACCGGAGACTAATGCTGTTTCTATGGCAAACATCTACTAACCATAGACTAAAACTGCTTCTATGGCAAACATCTACTAACCAGAGATAAAAACTGCTTCTATGGCAAATATCTACCAACTGGAGACCAAAACTGTTTCTATAGCAAACATCTATTAACCAGAGACTAAACTTGCTTCTCTAGCAAACATCTACTCAACTTCAACTTCTTGCGAAAAGAACACAATTTCCATCCCTGACATATAGAGAGACTCATCATTCGGCTTTCTTCCGTGCTAATCAATCAAACTCTTCTGAATACAACTAATTCGTTCGTTCGTTCGTTAGTTCTCTCACTCTTTTCTAATCAGAAATCTCTCCTGGACCATAAAAAATGCATTACTAATTATCACGAAAAAACAAGACCCCAAGAAAATTTGAGAACATTTTAAAATAACTCTCAGCTGAGACATTAACTAGAGCCGTAAGCATGAGAGGGTCAGGAACTGTAGTCACCCCGAGTGTCAAGAGTTTGAGGGCACTAACATATTGAAAGCTCTTTGTCTCGTCCATATATGTTACAAGGAGCAACAGATGCTCTTGGCCGGGGCAAAAAAATATGTATGTGTTTCTACAGTTCTCCTAACAATGGTGCCAAGAACCCTTTGAATTCATCCCTGTTACGAAAGCCGAAATGTCATGTTATCAGGGTGTCACAAAGTTACCCCTGTGAGGGTAACCAAAGAGAGTTATCTGTGAGGTGCCGGCTTTGTCAATGGCTCAGATTCGCCTGGCACCCGGTTGAAGATGAGCAGCAGGAGTGGAGAAGGTGAATATAAGACTTTGGGATGAATTCCCAGCATATAGCCCCAGTGATTCTGGATCTCGTGACATATACCTCCTACCACTCTATCTCCCCCTCTATATACTAACGAGCCCCCACTCCCCTATTACACTGAGTGAACAGAAGAGAAAGAGAAGAAGAACAGTATGTCTCTTTCGCACACTTTCGTTCCTTCTCTATATATGTGATAACGTGTGTTGGTAAACACAACTACAACATTTATTAATGTTCTGAAATATAACAACATTCAATTACACTGATACAAATGCAACTAGAAATAACATTAACTATCCCTGTGAAGAAAGATATTAGTTAATGCAAAATACACAAATGAATCTAAAGTCTACCCTATGTGATGATGATGAATTTAAGTAACTCCTAAATACTAACAAAAAGGATATCTTGTGTTTCTTGGTCTCTTGCTAACTGTCAATAAACTCTGGTTGTTTGAACACAATGGACAAGTCTTTGTCTGCCTACAATAACATTGGACGGTTCACTCGATTTCGCCAGGTGTCCACGGCTTGTATTTTTGTCTTTCACAATGCCTGTGTTGACATTGTCCCGAGCGTCCGAGGTGTCTTATTCATGGGTGAGGTTGAACACAATGTTAGGCGGGTGAGACTTCGTCTGTTATGCAGATGACCTTTTGTTGTCTTGGTATTTTGCTTATGTGGTGACGATGATGGAAATATGTTGTATATTCGTATTTGTTGGTGCATCAATTGTACAGGGAGAATCTGTCCATTACTGCATGTAATTTAGGATCTCGATAAATTTGGTAGGCACTGGGGTTACAAAATCTCCCGTCTGCTCTTGCAGCTTTTGATCATAGTTTCTCAAAGGCACTTGTTGTAAAAAATCATCCGTTGGCGACTGCCACTTCAGATCATTAAATTTCTCAAAGGCACTTGTTGTAAAAATCATCCGTTGGCGACTGCCACTTCAGATCATTAAATTTCACGTGGACAGCTATTTAGAAATGCAGCAATCCTTCTGGGTATTTTCTGCTTTCTTTTTGGGTGGGTAGTCGATGATAGAAAGACCCTTCACCGCCTGGTAAATTCCTTTCTGACCCCCGTGGAGTATTGGTAGGTTGTTGCCGTTAATTACGTGTGAGATGCGTGTCGTCGCAGTATCTCGGTCGGCCCTACTCTAAAGCTTGTCCTGTGATTAACGCCAACCACGTAGTAGACTAAGGATGAGTATCTCAAATGGTCCCTGTCTCTACCACTGTGATGGATAAAATAATGAACCCTTTGTAAGTATCCCGTAAACTATGCTACGCCTGTAGTGTCTTGTATGTGAAATCTTATCACTATAAGAAATGACTGTGCGATGTTTACTGCGCGGTTAACCGGTAATGTAAAAGGCCACATAAAAGTGTCTTGTATTTACTTCGTTATAGTTACTGGAAACTGTGCAATCTTACAAATATAATAATTCTTTGCATGGCGTTTATTGCAACCTGTACTTATTAGTGTGAAATATAATATTATAATAAACGTGACTGGTATTTACAGTGTTATATTTATGGAAAATATGTATATATTATCTGAATGAAGTTAAGACATAATAATGATAAAGTACAAAATATATTACACTAACCTTGGTGTCCCTATACGAATTTCACTGACACAATGTCTTGATTCTTTCTTCATACTGCTTTCATGTTGTCCCTGGCTCAGACTTTCAGTCTCCTTTAATCCAATATTACTTTGTCTGAACGACTGACCACAATACTCATTGTAAAATTACTTGGCCTTCTGTCGCCGCCTGCACATTATGTTCTATTACTAGCCAAAATACTAATTGGGTATTACTGGCTTTGTGTAAACACACCCGCGACGTCCGGCGATGGACTGTTTATGTAATGTCTCCCTGTTGGGCGACATTTATGACTTTCTACAGGTGAATGTTATTACGTTTACAAGACTCACGCCGAGCGATGGCTATTGTTATGTCAACATTCCTTGTAAAATTGGTCAATTTTCCACGACTGATGAAAACGATGTCTGTGCCGACAATCAGTATAGAAAGTCGAAATACACACTCATTCAGTGAGAAATTTACCGACAAAATATTACCATTAGGTTTTAGGAATTTAATTGCAGACTTACTCGCGTCCCGTGACACAGGGTGATCTTCTTGAAAATTCTTATATCTCTCTATCTGTAGCTCATTCATCTCTTTACCATTTCTCAGACAACCTTCTTCTACAAGGAGCAATCGAATTATTATCCACTTCACGAACTATAAACACACACTGTGTCTCAATAGTTGGAATTGCAAATATAATCAAGTTCCGTACTATACTGTATAGGAGCCGCGGTAGCATAGTGGTTAGTGCACTGGCTTCATAGCGCAGTGGTCTATGGTTTGATCCCCAGATGAGGTGGGAATTTTTTAGGCCACAAACGGCTCCTGGGTTGACCCAGCCTCAAATGGGTACCAGAGCAACTCGGGGAAGGTTAAGGCAGCCAGCGTGATGCTGACCACATCACCCCTAGTGTACCGATGGTCAAGAAAATATGGGCCTAACACCATATTCCCAATATGCCTCAATGGGCGTGTAACGGGTTCCTTTACCTTTCCTTTTTTTCCGTACTATATGAAAGAACTTGCATTACCAGCTTTAACAATACCTCAGACAGTGAAGTTTTTCTGCGAACTTTATAACCCATAATCTTTTTGAAAAAGTGCGGATTGATTATTTGGAATTAGAACCAAAAGTGTCCAGCTAACTTGCATTATGCCAGAAATCCGATAATATAGGTTTACTTTGGTAAAAACAATTACCTCAGACTGAAAATACTTACTTTACCTAGCGTTATCCGGATGTGTATATATATATCCCGCTTCATGTCTTACGCATAACATATATTTTACCAATTTACAATGCTAAAATAATCAAATTATAGCTACCCGCGATAACTGTGAGCAAATCCCGAGGAATATATTTGTAACAGTGCCATGAATCTATTAATATAATAATGCATTTAATGTAAAATGATATGAGAACAGAGGAGACAAATGCAGGCATTGAAATTCAATACATTAAGGAAAATATTTTTTTTAAATGAGACAATCAGGGAATGACTATAGCTTTATAAGAACTCTTTCTTAGTTGTCAATGTTCACTGTTGAGATGTTGTCCCTAGAAGGCACTTTTATATAGTGATTTAACGTTGTTTATATTATATGTAGTTAACTGAAAAGATAACTGCACATAATTTAGAGAGAAGGACAGAGACAGAGAGAAAGACAGAGAGATAGTTATGTTTTATAAAATAAGGCTCTGTATTTTTTTAAAAAGCATGCGCCTTGTTATTGAAACAAGGAATTAATTGTTAAGAATAAATAATATCTGTAATTTAAAAAAAAAAGCTTTAAAAATACTGAACATGATAACATGAACTTTACAACTTACCCTGTCATCCTTTACTGGATTTCTTTTCACTCCGTTCTCTCTACCCTCTCCACCCCAGCCTCTAATCCTGAAACATTTTTATTAGGAACAAACGACCGAATTTTCCATTAGGCGTACACAATAGAAATTAGATTAACAAGCTATCAAAATGTTTCAATTTTTCGCGTATCGACCTAAGATCAAATGGTGCAGAATATTACCCGAAAGCCGACTTAAATCTTGAAATGATGTGTTCTTAATTGTGAACATTTTAGTACCACAAGAGCATGTAACCCTCCAAAACATAACAGTAGTTATTATGTGGTAATTTCCTATTACTCGTACCTTTTTGCTCCGCTTTGAATATGTGTAGATATGTCTTGTTTCGTAGCAGTTAGGGTTAGGTTTAGGGTTAGTATTAGGGTTAGGATTAACATATGTTGCTATCTTTCTGCAGCATACCATGATGACGGCCACAATTCACCTGTGGTCATTTCAGCTTCATTGTATCGTTGTAGCCAAACGTATTATAACCTACGGTCAATGGTCTATGCACCATGAAAAAAATTGAAAGCCCTGTGTGTTTTATTGAGCGTTCACAGACCTATGCACGCCTTTTCTGTGTTTTCCCGAAACGCTGACGGATCTTTTTCATAGTTCGTTACCGAACGTTTCAGTTACACAATTAGTAATATGGGGGTATGTTTCATTTATGAGGCTTACATTATGTCAGACTTAGAGTTAACAGAGTTCACTTATTTTTTAATGGCAAATTGCGCTCTGATATAACCAAATGACTTGTCTAGGTTGAAAGGTACGTGCCCGTCACAAGAGGGCAAAACCCGTAAATTAAACCCCCCAAAAAAATTAAGTTAATGTTGAGGCAGTAGCAGGTACGTGGAGTAAAAGGTTACAGGTTCGGGTTTTCATGACAAGACTAGAGGTATAACTCGGAAAGGACTGGCCAAACGGTATCTGTTTAAACTGTAAATAGCAGGGACATGAAGTAGCCAAAAAAATTATCCCACTCCTGAAATTTTGGAAGTCCGACTTCCGACTCTGACTACAGTTTTTTTACTAGTCATTTGCATACTTTTCTGAGTGGATTCTGGGAATATTTTTGCCGACTGCGATATCACTGAAAAACGCCGGACTCCACGACTCCCAATCCCGACTCATTTCACAGCCCTGGTTTTCACCACGAGACTCACGCGGTATAACTCGGAAAGTACTGGCCAAACGGTTATCTGTGTAAACTGTTTGATTTGATTTGATTTGGTTCCCTGGGCGCGAGTTATTCACTCTTTTGCCCTTTAGGAGACGAGTTATTAACTCATTCATACCCTTGAGCCAGTTATGGGAGGTCAGGTGTGGGCTTTGTTTCAACCCCAAGGGAGCATCCTAGACTCAGCGGTATTGTACACCAGGCCCACTTTGGCGTGCGTGCTATACCAAGAGGTTTGACACTCTCTACCCGGCGCAGGGGGGTTATATCTCCGAAATCAGACTGACACAAGCAATCAGTCACCGGTCATGGCACGAGCAGCCAGACAGCATAGTGGCGCGGTGGCGACCGCAACCATATGGCTGTCAAAAATGGGCTTTCTTGCAACCCCAGGGAGCATCCTAGACTCAGAAGCATAACGCACCAGTCCCACTTTGGAGTGTGTGCCATGTTCCGAGGTTTGATGGCTCTCTACCCTGCAAAGGGGGTTATATCTTCGAGACGAGGAGCGGTCTTGGGCTTTGTTGCAACCCCAGGGAACCTCCTGTCGGGTAGCGAGGGTGCAATGCCACGAGAAAGGAGGTTCCCTACCCTGCAAAGGGGGTTATATCTCCGAGACAAGAATGCGGTATCTGGCAGAGCAGCCAGTCATCGCAGCGGACGTACCAGGCTTAAGCGCAGTCAGCGCCGAGCCTCTACCACTCTTTTTGTGGACATCCAGAAAAATCCTCCACGCCCGTTGTCGTTACAGAACAGGACACCTGTCAACTATTTTTGTTTTCTTTAGAAAAGTATCGTTACCTTTATAAATAATGGTATTTATAAAGGTAGGTTTTTCTTGTCCTTTCTCTTTGTAAGACGTATTACTATTTGTGTGTATATATATATATTTCTTTTCTATTCAAACGTTATAAATAATGCGACATTTTATTTCCTGTCGTCGTTTCCTCTTCTACCGTTGGGTGTTAAGGTTTCCCAGAGAGGACAGTGTCTCTCAGGGTGAACATGCAATCATACATTAAGACATTAAGACAAACATGTGATTTCCCTTTTGTGTCCGGACTTGCCCTCTGAAAGATTTGTATTACACCGCTACGAAACCTCTGATCCTTCATGGTGTCGCATAGAGATTATGATCAATAAATTTTCTATATTTCCTTTCTTTTTCTACCCGTGTCCTCCACTTTATTATCGCTCTTTTATCATTTTCCTGTGTTTTTCGCATTCGTACGTTTGCGACTATAAACATTACTATTTTCCCATTCAAACTTTCGCCTGTTTCTTTTCTCATTTAGAAACGCACACGCATGTTATTATATAACGTGTCAGTCGCTGCAGTCAGACGAGATGTGTGATTATGTTTCATACTCAGACATAGGAGGAGACTTTTTGGCTAGCATTTTCACCTGACACGAACATTTCTCCGGCGTGAGGTGTGATAACCGACATCTGCACGGCGCAGAATGAGACATTTCTCTGGTATTTTACCTTCTTTGTCACGTTTGAATCGATATACTCAGAGTTTTAAACTTCATTTCACTCATTCTCCATTTGCAGTAGACGTGGTCACTTCGTTCTAGATACTTAAACTTATAAGTGAAACTCTTAGTTTCGATGTGATACCGTAGTTCTGTGTTGAGGTAAATATTATATTAAGTATCTAATATTTTGTGAGTGATTAAGTGTCGAATCGCCTATTTTTCACTAGTTCTTTTGTGCAGAGAGAATTAAAGTATAGTCTGTATTATTTTCTAGTGACGTGTTTCAGTGGAAAGCAGAATAAATTATATTTCTAGATTAAAATCATGCAGCTATAAATGAATTTGATTTTACTGCTAAATAATCAGACGAGAGAATATATTTTAAAATTAACTTATAACTGCACTGCTACATCTTGAGTATTGACGGAATACGTATGTATTCCTAATTCATGATGATTTATTTATGAATATATCTTATTTCACGGGAGTGTTAAATGTTAAGTTTATAATGTAAGTTATAAACGAGTACATAGTATGTATAATTATTTTAATATGTGTTTTTTCCTCTATTTAGTGAAGATAACTGGGGTTAACCCATACTTTGCCAGCGTTAAGTACAGAGTAATGTGACTTAAACAGACATCCGAAAAATAAGAACACCCAAGGAATCGTTCCCTGAAGCAGAGAATTCAACCCGTCTTTTTGGAACTGGGGATTTCTTGGTCAAAGACTGCCATTGACGATTCTGTATGTGAATGTCATAAAAAAAAATTATGTTTCCAGGTGCTGCTAACAAAGCTGTAAGTATGCAAGAGAGCACGTGGCCACGGCTGAGTGAATAGAGTGAATGCAGGTCTGAGCGATTCCTTTATTGTGGTATTTTTGGCACCTATTTTTTTTCTTGCTGTCTTAAATTTCTTTATGCAAGTTTTGTTGCTAACAAATATTTTTCCTTAGGATAGAGCAGAGTATCCAAGTCTGTTCATACCTTTAAAGGGAAGACTTAGACTAAATCATATGTATCCGTGACTCTTTGGGCTATCACTTTTCTTCTAACAGGACTGTGGGCTAAACATCGAGGGAAAAGATCATAACTGTGGGTCTATCATTTTCTTGCAGCAATTCATTGACTATTTGTATATGCTTTGATGTAATTTTATGTGTTGTGATGGAATTTTCTGATAATTAAAAATTCCCTTGAACTTAATCAGTGCGTCGGGTCAGTTCGTTCCAAATATCTATATAATCATTGTTATAGTTTTCCCACGTGTGTGCGTATACATGTCGTCAATTGTGTGTGTGTGCACGTGAGTGGAAATATATATATTAATATATGTAGTCAATAGACTGTCTGACTCCTCTAGATCTGTTGTAGAAGATAGGCTAAAAGAGAGAAAAGATTCTCGATTTCAGAGACAGCCTCTATTGATTTCTACCATCTCACTCTTGGAAATCTATTTCTACTATCATCTCTCACTGTAGCTATCACTCATTCTAATCTATTCAGAAGGGACCAACCCAAGTCTTAATTCCCCTATCAAAAATCTACGACACATGGTTCCATTCCAGCCTTTAAACAGCAGCTTTAACTGCTGGGCTTTCATTCTTCTTCTATCTGAATGTGTAGAGCAGAGTTTCTCAACCTTTTTGTGTTCATGGCACACTTTTCATTTTCTAAAAATTTGCGGCACACCTATCTGACCCCGAGCCTGAATAAAAAATTACAGTGATATATACTAAATTAAATACACTAATTTGTGGGTACTTTAGAATAAAGAGAATTCTCAATTTGATTTTGTTTTAATTGTTAAAAAAGATTATGAAGTATATCTACTTTTGTTCAAAGCAGGTAATAGCTCCAATTATTAAAATAATTTCAAGCTGTAAGGTCAGTTTTACATTACATGATCACTACTTGATCGACTGTGTGTGGTGCTCCCGTCTTCGGGCCCTCCCAGTATTGCAACCAGGGCTGATAGATGTTTCCGTTTCTCAGATGTCGCTCACGCTGTCCGGCATCTCCCTCAGACCTTCGGGTGTCGAGGTGGTTGTGGCCCTTTTATAGTCAGAAATGACTGAAAGGGAAGACGGATTGGAGGGCAAGCTCCTACTGCAATCCTACTGATGACAGGGCGTTGCTACTGGAGTCAGACTGTATCGGCCAGTCCGTTCCTCTGACTCCAGCCGGAGGCATGCTACATGAGCAACAGCTTGACCTTTTCCTTCAAGTGCCCAACCTGGTGCCACCGAAACTTGTTTCGGGAGGTACGCTCCTATGGTCAGTAATGACTGAAAGGGAAGATAGATAGGTAATCACTAAAAATATACTTCATGTAGTAAATTTACACAATTTTTGCGGCACACTTTGATAGGCGCGGCGGCACAAAAGTGTGCCCCGGCATACCGCTTGAGAAACACTGGTGTAAAGGTTTGTTGGAGAGAACATCATCTGAACAGACACGCAACCACTGCCTCGCTATCCGAAACGTGGAGAGCCCATTGCGAGGAACACCACACACAACTTTTCGAGACAATGTTCGCCAACTGCGTGAATAATGCGACATAGGCGTATTTATATTGTCATATAATTCTTAAGTATACGCCTTGTGTAGTTCCCGGGGGTCCGTGTGAAAAAAGAAACAAGAATAGGACTACTGCTATCTGACGCGTGTCGTAGGAGGCGATTTAAGTGAAACTGTGCACAGGGCTGGAATTTTCATAATCTAAAACACATTGCTACAGAAACCAGTGCTGTAAGATGACGCGAATGACTGGTGCAAAGCAATGACTTCATGGAAAATTTGGTTTCAGCAATTTTACAGTAATTTACTTTTCCTGGAGAAAGTAAATGTCACTTAATAAATTTGTATGGATGACAATGTTTTTTTGTCTGAATTATCTAGTTTCATTTTTTTTTTTAAATCGTCAGTTTCGATTTGCAAAACGTTTCCCAATTGATAGACAAACGCTGATCTGTTACTTCTAGTATGAGAAAACCCAAATGCGAATATCTAATTCAGTGTGACTGAATTCCTTTTGCATCGCTAAATTCCCCAGAAAACTCGGCCGTCTATATAATCTATACAGCAAGGTTGTGGAGTCGGCCATACCATTTTCCGACTTAGAGTTAACAGAGTTCGCTTATTTTTTATTGGCAAATTGCGTTCTGATATAACCAAATGACTTGTCTAGGTTGAAAGGTACGTGCCCGCCATAAGAGGGCAAAACTCGTGAACTAAAAAAAAAATTAATTAAGTTAATGTTGAGGCAGTAGCAGCTACTTGGAGTAAAAGGTTACAGGTTAGGGTTAAGTATGGTGTGGGTTTTCATCACAAGACTCTAGAGGTACAACCTGGAAAGGACTGGCCAACTCCTGAAAAACTCCTGAAATTTTAGAAGTCTGGCTCCAACTATCGACACTGACCCCGACTACAGTTTTTCACTAGTCACATGACATAAAATACGGAGTTGGAGTCCGAACATTTTTTACCGACTCCGACTTGACTAAAAAATACGACTGACTCCACGACTCTGACTTCCAACTCCACAGCCCTGCTATACAGTACATTAAAAAAAAAAAAAACACGCGTACAATTGACTCAAGTAGTATAGAAGTTTAAAGAACAGGCAAGCCAAAATACATCAAACACTGACAAATACCACTGTAGCACACCAGAAAAGCTGACAAAATTGACATAGAAAAGTTGTCACAAATGAAGATAATAATCAAATAAAAATCGTTTGCTCCCAATCGTGCTGCCGACGACTGCCTTTCCTTGGTCTCAACAAACTACGACTCACAAGTAAGCTTTATAATTGGTTCCTATTTTCTGCACTTGAATGTCGTATTTGCTGTCTATGAAGGGTTCGGTGACGGCGTACATTTTTGTGACAGCCACTATGCTGACCAAATCCTGGAAAGTGTGTGCCTCGTCCACTTTTATCTGGTCATTGGCAAAAGGAAAATATAAGTGATGTATTTTTTATAAATTTGTTAGAATTATCGTTCACCTGAGTTCATATTTAAAGAAAGAAAGAAAGAAAATTCAAGCGAATATATTTATCAACACTTTGTCCCTTTTATGGCTTAAAGTGTTGAAGATTCATTTTTAATGAGTAAGCAATAAGAAGTGTCAGACTGGTAGAGTGGTTAAAGCGCTTGCCTTTCGCGGCAAAGTTACCAGGTTCCAAGTTCGAAATATAATAGCGTCACAATCGTCTACCCAGCTCTTAATTGGTACGTCCTGACTCTGCTTTCGAGTTAGGGAAGGAAAAGGCAGCAAGGAAGGGAACTGGACCTAGTTTAGTGAAGTCTCAAACACATCACTTCCTTATAGCAGTATCTACTATGAGTACCTTTAACTTTTTAAGCATGTAAGAGTACTCAGACAAGCATTTATGTCAGCTCTCAGAGGAAACCAGCACACACAAAAGTGAGTCAAGAGTAATAAGACAAAACGTCAATCTCATGTTTCCAAAGCCTTGAATTCACGGCATTAATTCAACCAACTCCGACCAAGCCATCATCGAAATCAAAACGGACCCTGCAATTATCTTCGAGAGCTGACAAAAATCTACGCACTGGAGCAACCAGTGATTTGCGCTTTGCAGGCTAGAATGTCAGGAGCACTAAAAATTGCAAATGTGTGCGCTTGCAATTAAAAAAAAAAGAAGAAAAAAAAGCCGGCGTGAAAACGTAATAACGAATACACAGCTTCATGTTGATTTACATTTCGCAGGCCTGTTTCTAGTACCATTTTTTATAGTACAGGCTGCGAATGCCAGCAATATGCATACCTGAAGAGAAAAAAAAATACGTATTCTACAAAAGATTACCATAGCCATTATTTCCATAGCTCATATTATTTTGTCCCCGTTTGGATCAATACCGTAAAACCCAGTTATTTATTTCAACGTTTTGCCGGCTTTTAATTTTTCTCTACCAGTTTCGTTCTTCTTTGTATTTTCTTAAGTTCCTCATTTTATATTTTCTCCTTGTGCAGACTCTCAAATTTTACTCACTTTTAACACATGCCCAACTCTATCACTATATTCTCTTTTCGAGTTTGTCGTTAATTCCTGCTCGTTTAATTATATCTGTAATATAAACCTCTGCTAACTGCATTTTATTTAATGATATATTGTATATATTTCTGCAGTCTCAACAGTTCTCATTTGGGACTAAGTCTACATTACAGATTAATTGAATCACTTTCAAATTAGAAATAAATTCACTTTGTAACACAAAAAAAACACGGTATGTGGCTGTCAGTAATTGATTTTTTTTTTTTTACCAAAACACATTTTTGCCTTGCTGCCAACGATTTCAAATCAACACCTATATCACACTATGATGGCTGACGTCTAAAACATAAAATATACATTCAATCAATACCCTTTTAGCTCCCCAAGGAGCATAGGGCCTTCAACAAACGCATGCCAAGTCCCTCCTGTCACGTGCCACCAGCTCAAGTTCTTATCACGTTTTCCTCACCATTTCCACTTCTGTCTCTAGTTCTTCTCTTCTTCATGTGTTTTTTGTCTACCTCTTCCTCTCTTACCCTCGGTATTACAGAACAAGGGACTATCTTGTAATGTTATCAACATGGTTATCAACAGGTTTATCTACAGGTTATCAACATGTTATCAACATGTTATCAACAGGTTATCTAAACAGGTTATCAACAGGTTATCAACATGTTATCAACAGGTTTATCAACAGGTTATCAACATTTTATCAACAGGTTATCAACAGGTTATCAAACATGTTATCAACAGGTTATCAACAGGTTTATCTCAAACGTGTGTTCGCTCCACCGCCAGCGTCAACTTCTCATCTCTTGTTCCACTGGCACTTGTCTATCATACCCCACTTAAATCGGTCTATTCTACGCAAGCACCCATTTATGAAGGTCTGTAGCTTTTTGGTTGTTGTTTAGTTTGCCATGTTTTCAAAGCCATACAACAGGACTGATTTTGACATTTGAGTTAAAGATATTTTATTTTTGTGTTGAACTTTGATTTCTCACGATCTCCATATGTTTTCCAATGCAAATGCAATGTCCACTTCCTTGTTGTATTCTTATTTTGATATCATTGTCTGTCCTTCCAACTTTGTTTACACTGTCCTTCCAACTTTGTTTACATCATTGCCAAATAAACATTACTTAAGGGGAAAAGAACTTTAATTTTCCTTGAAATTAGGTCCTTGCTTTATTGAATTACTTTCATTTTTTAAGGTGTAAGAACATTGAATGAGAGGAAATAAACAAAAAAGACATACAGAGCTTAAAATTACACTCTTCTATAGTTATGGACTTTGCCGCGACCACCCCCTTTCTCCATATATTCATGTGTCTGCCAAGCAATAGGATGCTTCCATCACACCTGTAAATGAGTTTTCAGTTCAAATATCCTCTTATTCCACTCTGACAATTTCAAAAAATGATCCACATATGCCAGGCGTCTGATGCTGCGCCAGATGTTGCATATTTCTAAATTACTGGTTCTTTGGCAATTTAAGTAAGTGACCTTCCGTACATTTCTTTAGAACGGTGGCCTGTTTCTACATTGTCTCAAGCTGAAGTATTATCTCGAGAGTGGATGAAATAGCTTTACGTGGCCACTGGGGGTATTCCATTTAATCCTACATTCTTTCCTATCTTAGAAATGTTTTGGTCTCTGTTTGATCAGTTGCTTAGTGGTTGAAAACTGTTTTTTGTTATTTTGGCGTATTCTTAGCGATAGTTTTGTTACTAAAAGCTATTAAAGATAGTATTTGATGACGAGAGCGCATTTTAATGGAGATAAAACGTATAGGCAGTACCAAAGCAGATACTGACGTGGGGGAAATAAAGTGTTAGATACTTCACTATAACTAGGCCAAGCCTTATTAGATTGAATGAACAGTACCCTTACTCACTGACTTTGCCTTCCCTAAGGCAAGAGCAAAGTCAGGTGCCCATTTACAGCATGACGCTACCAGTCCTCGATCCCTGAACCCGGTAACTTTGCCACTAGAGGCAAGCGCTCTAACTGCTTAGCCAATAGGACGCTCTTCTAATGAGGTAAATGGAAACTATTTTTTTTATTAATCTACTGTTTTCGTTGGTGAAGCTGCCACAGGGTTGGTTGATGTCATCAATTTCCCTGTTTATTTGCTAGTCATTTGTTCTGTAAAAATTGTGACGTTAGGAACTTGTCTTAAGTATGTTCCCTTGTACAAAATAATATTTCTCTAGTATATCTGAGTTAGTGTTTTGTGCCGTTCCCAAGGTTGTCTAAAGAGGCAAAAAAAAAAGAATAGGACCACTCCACCCTCATGCATGTCGTGTGAGGCGACTTAGTATGAGGTTGGGCATTAGGGCTTGTCAACCTCATCACGTAACACAAATTGCCACACACAAAACCCCCGCTGCAAGAGTACGTGTCTGCTTCCTTCACGGGGACCAACTGTAGTAGTGGCTCCATGCTTTGTAAGGATCACAACTCATGATAAATGATGATGATAATTTGAGACACAGGTGCACATACTTGCCACCCAAACAGCACAGGTGTTTAGTTAAGACATACTCTATCTGCTGTTCCCCCTTTAGTTCCAAAAAAAAATTTGCGTTTTTTGGAAAAAAGAATTGCAATTAAATAAAGACAAAATGAAATTTGAAAAGTTCTCCAGTGGTAACAAAAACAGACAGGCAGAGATATGCTGGAATGTAACAATAATAATAATAATTAGCCCGTTGTAGTCATAACTTGAACGTATGGGGGGGGGAAGAATGGCGCCCCTGAGGTGACAGGCCCTCAGCTTGCTTATTTTCCTGTTATAACTCTAATAGAGACACAACTACCGTAAACAACAATGGTTTGTTGTGTTTTATTTAACTAAAACACAACTGCGGTAAAACCGATATGGTTTGTTTGTTGTAATTTAACAAAACAGAATTGGTTTTGTGTGGTTATTATTAACTAATTACAGTACGTTCAGTAAACTATAATGGTTTTTGTGTTTGTTTCTAATGTTAAACGATATTATAATTAAGCTATATGATTTTTTCGTCTATTAAACATTACATAACGGTCAGTAAATTAATATGTATTTTGAGTGGGTACTTAAGCATTATACAATTGCAGTAGAAACTATATGGGTTTTGTGTGTTGTATTTAACATTACATAACTGTAAGTAAACTATATGGATGTTTGTATTTAAACATGACATAACTGAAAAAAAAAAAATAGACCCCCCCTTAAATATAATGATGTAAACACAGTGGTGCTTAGCTGAGCAGGTAAGATAGTGTGATTACCGCTTCACATAGAGCTAGGCATGGAGTGCCCCGCAAGAAAGTCCTGGGGTTAGATTCCCGGTAAAGCCCACTCACGGTCTGTTGTTTTTTTTTCTGTTGTCCTATTTTTCTTAACTTTATTGGATTCACGAGGGCCTGAAAAACATACCTTTATGAGTGTGTAAATATTTATTTAATATGATTGTTATGTTGTATTTTAACCCGCACATAACTGCAAGCAAGACTTTATGTTGATTTTCCAGTTGAAACCAAGTAAGAACAATTAAAGTAAGTTCATAAAAAAATAAAATATACAGAGTTTTCTTTCAAAAACAGTGTTGGTTGGTTATTTAGAAATCATTTCACTAAAACCACTTATTTTTTTAAAAATTTAATAACTCTTAGATTTCAAAATAGATAGGAGTACCTTTGAGGACAATAATTAAAAATTGGTAGAATCTAATATACTACAAACCTGTTTTCGGTATAAACTTGGTATTCTCATGGTATGTTTGTGAGATTTTATCCGAACTATTTGATTAACTCGGAATCCTTTAGGTCCCAATCAGTTCGGATAATCGACGCTGATGCTGTGATAATCACAGTCCATTTTCCTTTGTCACAAACTACCTCGTGTGTCACCTGCAGCCACCACGTTCAAAAACACCCCATGATAAACCTGACATCAAACAATCACATGATCTTGCAGCAGTGGTTTTCTGTGGCAATAGTATGTACAAAGATGAGGTTGTGCAGCCACACGCACAACCTTCATATTAAGTTCAAACATTTCCTCAGGGTATCGTATCCTATTCTCGCTTTTGTCTCTTCTTGCGACCTCCAGAGAAATGACAAGTTGGTGACACCTAAAAAATTTATGTCACTGATTGTATCTTCTGTTAAGCCCTCCCTACCAACTCTGCGGTGCACAAAATAAAATGCTTGTAGCCTAAAAATACTATGTTTTTTCTCTGGTCAATTTTAATGCGCTGTTTTTAAATCTGCAAACCGTTTTTCTCTATCAGGTCGGGATCTCTAGAAATACGCAATTGAAGTTTTTTAACAACGCATACAGTATTACAACATCATTCGTACAAGAATTATAACAGTTATGTAGGCTTGAATTTCTTTGCAGTCGACTTTCGTCGGTGAATGGCATGTGGTACATCGCGATGAAGCATCCAACAATAATCGGCAAGCATGGTCACACTCCACCGTCCTTGATAACGTGACTCCATTACGGCGATATCTTGATGGAATCGTTCTCCATGTTCATCGCTGACTTCGCCAAGGTTGTCATGGAAAAAGTCAAGATGCGAATCGAGCAAATGGATTTTGAGGGACATGTTACAGCCCATAATTCTGTATGCATCTATGCACTGCTTAACAATATGCACATAGTCGACAGATTTGTGATTTCCCAGAAAGTTATCGACGATCGATTTGAATGCCATCCATGCGCGAAGTTCACTACCATGTAACAAGTTCTCGAATTGTTTGTCTGCAATAACTTTCCTAATCTGAGGTCCTACAAAGATACCTTCCTTTATCTTTGCATCGCTAACTTGCGGAAACTTTTCTCGAAGATAAGTGAAAGCTTTGCTCGATTTTTATCTAACGCTTTTACGAAATTCTTCATGAGCCCCAACTTTATATGTAACGGTGGTAAAATGATGCTGTCTTTGTTTAACTAATGGCTCGTGTATTACATTTTTATGCCCGAGCTGCATACGATCCCTGATAGGCCACACCTTTCTTGCATAATGTTCCTGTCTGTTGCGGCTGTCCCATTCACATAGGAAGCAACAAAATTTAGTATACCCAGTCTGCATGCCCGTGAGAATTGCAATGACCTTTAGGTCTCCACAAATCCGCCATTGGTAGTCATTGTACTTTATTTTTTTGCCAAACGTATAGCCATAATTGTCATAAGTTTTCTTTCATATGAACAGAGTAAGGCGACTGAAAATTGATGAAAATAAATTTCTGTTATGCAATAACACGACGGCTTTTAGACTAGTCCTTGGAAGAGTCGATGAAAAGTCCGCCATTCGTTGACTATGTGCTCATGACCCAAGGTGCACCATTAGACCGTTTACATCTTTGCAATAGCAAATGTCATCATCCATCTCAAAGTATTGAACAAGTTTCTCTGTGTCTATGACGAAATTTAGAGATATCGGAGTATTGGGCGCTAAAAGATTCCATTCTTTGAGTCGCGAACCGAGTAATTCCGCTTGTCCTTTGGTAAGAGCGAGATCACGTATTAGATCTGAAAGTTCTGAATGGTTAATTAAGTGAACACCATCATTCACCTGTATATAATCCGAGTCAGAATTAGTTTCTAAAGCAGGTAAACTATCACTTTCTGATGGTTCATTCACGTCCAACGGATATTGTTTCTGGTGGAACTTGGATCGGACACGTGATTGGATCATGAGGCACTGGTTTCGAAACCGATTCAATATTTGGATAAACCACAGACTTTCTAGTTTTTAAAAAGTGAAACCATAGGGATATTTGTCAAGCAAAGTAACAATCAGTAGCGTGATTTTGTCGGTTCACGCCATATGCACGCCAAATGAACGGCACTCCAAAAGGCATCGACTTATGCTTCGGCGATTTTCGTAACCAACCTGCCAATGTATTTGCACAAGTCGAACAAACTGCATTTGGCTTCCAAGATTTATTTGCATCATCAACTTTCGAATCGAAATAAAGTTTATGCTTTCTTTAGTAATGGTGTAAAGTTTTTCTGGTGAACACGATCGGTAAAATATCCGCACACGTAACAGAACAGATCAGCCGAATTTCTACAACTTCTAGAAGCCATATTTTGGCTCAGAATTAGTTCAAAATACAGTAACTATTGAAATGTTTAGCGTAACATATGTCATGGCATCTTTTAGCAGTATAAAAAGTAGAATTATTTTGCATTTTATTAATTTTTAATAAGTTATATAGTAAAAAATGAAACGGAGCAAATAACGGTTTCCCAAAAATATATTTATTCACAAATATCTTAAGATCCCGATTGTGATAGAGATAAACTGATCTTTCAGATTTGAAATCAGGCGCAAGAAACGGACCTGCGCAGAACACTTTATAATCCTTATATAAGAAAGCGAAAAATGTTTGTTTTTGATCAGTGTAAATCATCCGCCAATAACATTATCATCATCAAACATAATCATTATCATCATAATCATCATCATAAATCATACATCAATCAATCAATCATCGCCATTAACATTATCATCATCATAATCTCATCATCATCATAAATCATCGCCATTCACATTAGCATCATCATCATCATAATCATCGGCCATTAACATCATCATCATCCATCATCAATTATCTGTCAGGCGTCCTCCTAAAGCAAACGTCCCTCAGAACATAAACACACCAGGGCCCTGCCCTCCCCCCCACCCATGTCATGTGCCAATCCCTTCCTCCATGTCTTGTTGAACCCCCTTCTATAATCTGTCTCCAGTCCATTCTCCTCTCCATCCGTGCGTTTGTATTAGTATCCCCTTTTTCTCTTAACCCAGCGAATTCCAGAACATAGATTACCTTTGGTAATGCTAATAATCTGGTGTTTCCTCATGGTGTGTTGCCGATCAAACGCCAGCGTTTTTCTCTTCTCACTCACCTCTTGTTGTTTAATTGGCGCCTGTCTGGTTCATGGTCATACGAGTTGCCATAATTTAAGGACAATGTCATAACCATTTTCAAATCGCGTCTAAATTGCGCAGAGAACCATTAATTAAGCTTTATGGTGTATTTGTCCAGATTGTCCAATTATTTTTGGCCCCTTTTTTTTTAAACCAGGGTCCGAACGAGCTAGAAATGAATAGTAACATTGTAACCTTTACTAAGCATGTGGTCGTGAAGGGGCAAACTAAAAGAAGGGCTAGGAATGGGACCATTTACCCCCATCTTTGAATGAAACTTTGTGCCAGCAGAAACATTCCACAAATAATTATCGGACCAAGTGAATGTAAAGATGTAAAAATATTCTATGTGTAAAAATGATCTTCATTATTGTCCGCCCTGCTCAATAAGGTTGGTTGGAGTAGGCTAAGGGTAGATGTTTAGAGGTTTTAGATTTTTTAAGCTTACGGAGCTCTAAAATAATTCCTATTTCTATGTTTTTGTTAATCAGAATCAGTGGTTCCTAACAAGTGTCCATCGCCTCCCCCCCCCCCCCCCCCCCCCACCCCCCCGCCTTGTCCTCCCCCCAATCAATCTTCCTGGATCGAATTTCCTTAGCCTTCTCGTTTGCGCACGTTAATAATCGCGCCTCCTCGCGCAAGTTGAACTCGTAAAGCATTAGTGCCATAACGGTGAGCGCATGATGAATTAGTTTGAAAGTAGTTGTGCTTGGGGGTTTTGCCCTGGCCCTGTCATTACGTTTTGTCAGCATTTCATTACACAAACAGTGAAAAGTAAACAAAACAATTAATGAATAAATGGGAATCTACGTAAATTTTTGCACGACTTTAGAAATTTAATTTTACCACCAAAAAATATAGATACACTTAATTGCAATGACATCCTCTTGTAGATTTAATTAAAAGGTTGCTCATGAAATACTCGAGGAGGCGCTCACTTTTCCTGAATTAATGAACTCTAAAAAGACTAATTTTATTAGACCTACTCAAAACAAAGAAATTACCAGTGGTGAAATAGAATGTCCAGCATTGAGCATAACATAAACAATATAATGCCAAGGTAATTTGAAGACGCTTAATGAAAATTTGTTTGTTCCGTGTAGGATAAAACTGATTTTTTATTGTCAAGTGAAACAAAAGTAGAAAAGATAATAGGAAACGAATATTTATTGTTTTTTCATGAGCGCTCTCGACTGCCAATTATAATTCTCAATAGGATTTAAGGGAAGTGTTTTCCAGAGCTCGTCAAAGGAAAACGTTTATTTAGTTTGAGGTCACAAAAGAAAATGTTCTAGTCATCATAGTATGCAGCTAAAATACTTAATCGTAGAATGCTTTTAGTCAACATCAGACATTCAAAGAACTGATAAAAATTTGAGCTGGTAATTTCACATCCTACATTGTAACAATACACCAATGGTGAACCATGATTATTTTTTGATAAAAAAGTAGGTACAGTTCCGGGATTTTTTTTACTTTAAAAAGGAGGACAAATGAGGACGACTGTATTTAAGAAAAGGAGGACAAATAGGAAGTACAACAGATTAATTTCACTAAATTTAATATATTTTATGTAAAGAATCATTATTAAGATATATATACGAGGGGCCGTTCAGAAGTAATGCACTCACATCGTTTGTTTTTCTCAGTGATTCTGTTTATCTTCAAAAAGCATGAAATTTTAACACAATATACATGGATATTGTCATGTAAACATCGGTATATATTCAACATAATCCCCCAACAATGTGTACGGCTATACAATGCCAGCGCGAAACAAGTTCATATATTCCTAGCCCGTACCAGATTTTTGTCTTGAACATGTAGCCATTTCTTTTCTTCTTCGCTGCATGAACTCACACCTTCAAGCATCTCTTCAAAACCCTTGTCCCACGTATGTGCCTCGTTAAGTGGACCATATATAATGACAAATCCAGAAGGTGTCCAATCCGCGGACTGAGAGCGGTAGCGATGGGTTAGAGACACAGGTCCATCACAATTTCGTGTGTAGTAGCTTCCCCTTTGTTGCCCAGAACTTGTCGTCAGTGACGGGGCGCCGCAATGTGTCCTTGAAGGTGCGAGCAAAGCATGTCTGCCTGGATGCTATTTGGCGTGACCAGAACTCTGGCGTGACAAGACACTGATTTGAGTTTTTTTTTTTTTTCAACATTTCTTTTAAATGTAACAGCTTGGCGAATAGTCTTCGCCTCTCCGCAGTGAGCATTAGACGTACCATCAAGAAATACACACCTTCCATTGTCCCAAGAGCAGTGATGACATCATCTCGACCTTTGCCAGCGTGACAATGACTTGTCTTGAATTTCTTTCTTCCGTGGTGATTGCGGTATGATGCCAACTCCATTGCCAGTTCTTTTTGTCTCAGGTTCAAATTGAATTTTGCCCAGTTTGCGTCACCTGTAACGATGTCTTTTAGCCAAAAAGTTCTCTCCAGCATCATTTGTAACGCTCCATCAATCCAGAATAGAAATATGCTTTTCCTTTGGCAATTGTTGTGTCATTTGTGGACGACATGCGAGGGTTAAACCATCTTGCGCAAACCTTAGAAAAGCCTAAGAGTTTGTTAATAACTGCTGCATTTCGCACTTAACCAATGCTGACTGACAGCAGAAAGTCCAATATGGTATTTTAGTTATGTGATTTCGCCTATCAGTAAAGGATTCTAGATGCCCTCAGGCGCGCATTTCAACATTGTCGCGGCATTGGTTGTGCTGTGGTGGCAGGACGTCGTCACACCGCGCGGCCTATCAAGCAGCTCCGTATCTCCACTATCCTTATTCTGGTTTTGATTACTCTTGAACCCAGCGACTGAACTGTACTGCTGTCGACTTGCAAAACTTCCATACACGACAACATAAAGACGCTTTGTTGAAATGTTCACGAACAGTTTCCGTTCTCAATGGCAAACGAGAGACATTCCAATCACCATTCCGCTGCTTATAACGCAAGTATGCAAACAATACGCTCCATTTCAATGTGTTTAAGGGGCAAGACCGTATTATGGTAGCCGATTGCAGCGGTGCCAATTTATCGAATAACGGTGTGCACACATTTGAGGGCGCATAGACCATACTTTGAAAGGGTGCAGAAAGTTCATTGCTTCTACATTCTCTCATTAAATAGCTGAGAAAAAGACGATGTGGCGTGCATTAACTTTCTTTTCTGAAACGCCCCCTCCGTATTTAAATTATTTACCAACATTAAAATCCAAGAAAAATCTTTAGAAAAATCTTCATAAAATGCATGTATTTATAATACAATTTTTTCCATCAACGCATTATATTGTTTTCAAACATGCACTAAATATTCTTTTCTTTACGTGTCACATTGGACATTATTATTTTGTCGCAGGTAAGTCTGAAATGTGCCACCTAAATACTCATGGAGACACTAGGTGCATGTAACAATTTTCTTATAATTGGTATTGGAACTTTGTAATATTGCCTTGTGGGATTTAAGACAGAATGAGTACTTCAGACAGCATTTAATAAATGATATGTCTAATTGAGGCAATAAATTTATAACTGATAAAATTACAAACTGTATAAAGAAAAAACTGAATGATATGATAATATATACATGGAACAGTTTACCTATAAGCTATAGTATTTTCTGTAAACTAAAAATGAAAGAATGGATTCTTACTTAATATAATTCATTTGTTATCACACTAAATCAGTAATATAATAATAATAAACCAACGGAATATCTTGACCAATCGGACCCCGATTTACTATTCTTTGTTTAAGCGGCATAAATACTAATTTTTTTTATTTGATCCCTTTTATATTTAATTCATTTAATCTTTAACCATGGACTAAATGAATTAAATAAGAATTGAATTTGAACAAATGTACGCTGCTTATACAACCGTAGTAATGATATACGAGACCTAGCCCGCGGTATTGTAAAGATATTATAATGTGTATACTAATATTAACTATTACTAAACAATAATGATTGCATTTGGATAATTTGCATCGTGTTGAATGAAGAAAAGATAAAGTCCTGTGTTAGAAAATTTATTTAGAACGTATAACTTACGCGACTGAACAACAAGTCGAATTTTTTTTCTGAAATTTGTATTTCTGCATACAAAATAAAATCTTTTTTTTTTTCATCTTTCTCTAATCTATTGTTTTAAGAAGGCCCGGACAAATCCCAATTGTTTTAAAACAGATCCGGACCGGAGCGCTAACAGTTTGTTGTTTGTAAACAGCCGGACAAACAATCCGAACCCAAATCCTGGACGTCTGGGCCACACACACACTTAGTGAGACTGAGGCAGTTTATGCTATTATTTTAAAAAAAAATGGGGGACGGGGAGGGGAAGAGTATTCTGAGTTAGTGTCCTGGCATAAACAGGAAACTGTGAATCAATTCTACAAAAAATAAAACTAAGAAACAGGGTATTTCTTTCTCTCATTATGGTCTACTCGTATAAATTTTAAAAACAAACAACATTTTTTTAAAATACGACGATCATGATGGATCAATTATGTTATACCCAAGAATAATATAATGCAATGGTACGGCAATTAGAAAATGGATGATCTATTTGAAAAAAACAACAAAACGTAATGTCCTCCCTTCAATTCTCATTCCCTATCCCTTCAATCTGCCCAAGGACAATATGTCTTTCAACAAATGGTACTCCAAGTACATCTTGTACACGTCCATCAGTTTCCGATAGCTGTCCATGTCACCACATTCCATAAGTGTTTCATATCATGCTCTTGTGACATTCCCCATGCAGTTTCAATATCTGGCAACTAAGTCACATTCTATCACAGGACGGATGGGGGGGCGAACCTCTTCTCGATCTCTTCTCTACTACGGCAAGTAACTACCCATTTCAATTGTTGTACGTACTGATTTACCTGAAATCGTTAGGGTCGACACATTTCTTCTGCTCGGATCAAGCAAGATATTTCAGTTGTGTCAAAATCTGCTGACAGACTACCTATTTTTGCGTGGTTTTCGGCACAGTTTTTTTGCTGAGATTATCGCAGGTAAAACCCATAATGGATCGGCTCGGTTATTTTTCGCGTAGAGTGGTTTGGCTCAAGCCGGGCCTGGCCGATACAAATTATTTCCGCCCCGTAACGGATTTTGTTTGCCCACAAGCGAGGGATATAGAGATTTACTTCGTCTGGCGAGGCACAGTGTTGAGGACAGTCATGAATGGTCTATAATCATTTCCGGGCCACCTTGTCCCCAGAGGAAAAGTAAGACGGTTGACATCGGAAACAACATTTGTCGAATGAGTTTACAGATGTGTGTGTGGCGTTTTGCCTTCGAAGGGAAAAACAAGCGATTGTATTTTTATTTCCATATATGGAGAGAGTGAACATCTGCTTTAACGCGATAATTTTTTCCCTACGTGGAAAATAAATGTAGAATTACCCCAAACCTAAACACGCCATGAGTTTGAAACGATTGGAGTTCCTGCTTATCCTAAAAAAAATCGTATCAAACAAATGCGGGTGAAGAAAGGTGAATATAATTCTGAACGCTTTTTGGCAAGTCTAGTGTTCATTGTGAGAATCCGGCTTGCCAAGACTACATCCAGACCTTCCAGACCTATAATCAAGATTCCTATATATCGGAACCTGTGGACCATTAGTTTTGTGAGCAATTTTAAAGGACTTCAGAGCCAGAAAATAGAACTCTAACCGATTTAACATGGACACACGGGAATCTGAGAGAAGGCTTAAAGCACTGAGTTGTAAGTGGGGAATTCATTTGTTCAAATAGATGACCCCTTAAGAACACGTGTATAGAGGCCTATTCCAGGGCTTTTATTCCTGCTAAGCTAAACAGTCCCAAGATTTTAAATGTCTTTGAAGGTGGTACCAAGTGAGAGGTTTTAATCGCTGGAACAAAGGGGTGAGAGGTAGAAAGTTTGACTGATCGGTAGAACTTGACACCATCAATGCAGAGGGTCCTTTAAAACATACACGGAAACCAGCTTGTGGCAGTCTTACTCCCATGATCTTACTTGGAATGTTCGGCGTCCTTTAAATCTTGTCCAGGAGACGCGAGAACTCCAGTTGAAACCTATCTTGGCACAGAAAACCAAAAACCCCAGCGGGATGGACAGAACCTACCATGTTTGCAGCTATAGTCAAACGGAAAAAGCTGTCAAGATGACTTCTTTACCTAAAAAAAAAAATACGACTCATCACAATGATGAGGAGTAAAGTTTTCTGCTAAAGATTATTCCAGTTTTGTTTAAACTTTTGAAACTGTTGTAGGGCATTTATTAATTTTGTTTAAATTTGTATCTGTATACAAATGTAACTGCAAAATTTAATCGATTTTTGTGGAATGTAACTGCATGTATGTGCTCAGTCAGTTTGTACGGAAATACCCGATACATAGAGCTATAACCAGAATGAAGAAGAATTCCACTGAAGTAATAATAATCAGGGGGGTGTGGGGCTTGAACCGAGCTGAAAATTAAACGAATGGCTTAATTGCTTCATAAAAGGCGGCGGATCAGATATAAAAGATTAACAAATGTCTCTGCCCCAACGCGCATTGTTCTTAGACTTTCGGGAAATATCTTATGAATGACTCCCCTTAGGAGGTAGAAGCGTCCATTAGCCTTTCTATCTACTAACTCCCTGCCAAGTATTAAGTCTTTGTGCGAAGGTAGAACTTCTTTGGATTCGACTCCATATAAAGAGATACTCTTTGAGTTTTGGGCCCGCCCCACTCTTTGGACTCTCGACTGCAAAGCAGTGAGGACAATTTCCCGTGACACATTCCCACTTCATTTATCCCGATAACTGTCCAGGTGAAATAGATTCCCAACAGTGTGTCCAGATATCCTTGCCCCATGTCCACACATTCCCATCAGAATCCATATCTGCCCATGTCACATTCATCAGTTTCCAAATCTGCCTATGTACACACTCCATCATTCAAACCTGCCCTTGTTCACCACTCCATTAGTGCCCATATCAGCCCATGGCTGAGCGAACATTCCATCAGATCCATATCTCCCCAGGGTGGGGGTGGGGGGGGGGGGGGGGGGGGGGAGGG